>CAKNXH010001959.1:251498-325948 GCA_932178445.1 Andricus quercusramuli
TTTTTTTTTACGCTCCAGACCCTACCCCTATCCCCATAAACAATTCCACACAACGAAGCAGACACATTTCATATTTTCATTGTTCTTCAGAATCTTTATTTGACAGTGATTTCTCTAATTTTTAGAAGTTTCTCTGTAAAATTTACAGAACATCCATTATTATTATTGGTACTGAAATTGTTGTCTAAATTTCAATTAAGAAGTTAAGTGGTCTTATTCATATGGCTCTTGTAAAATCATCAGTTTTTTTCCGTGTAGCACAAATTCTCATTGTCATTTACCAAACGTTTATAAATCTTATTTTTAAAGGAAATACGGTATTCCGTGATGTCACTAATTAGTTTTTAACTTTGTATGCAATGAAGCCTGGATATTAACGAATGAGGTACTAAAGCCCTGACCCCAATTGGTATCTAAGTTAAACATGAATAAAATGGAATTATTTAAACAAAACAAATTTGTAAATTTCACACAGAAAAAGCAGATGTAAATTTTTATTTGCGGGTAATTCTCGAGTAACCATACCCAATGGGGTGGGTAAGTCTTACCACATCAAGCTAATTTTTGTCGCAGGTAATGATTACACTAAAATCGGGGTGAAGATTACACTTCGTTTTTTGTTCTGTTGCAGCGAGATATGTTGTTAGTTTATAAATAAAACGCGGAAGAGTAATACATAGGTAGGTTTTTCGTGACGTCATTGCCCCTAATTAAAAAAGAAGAAATTAAATTTTCAAACCTGGAAATTTCGGGTCGATACCTAGAAGAGCGTCTCGTATTGACTGTGTTATTAGCTAGCCTATATCCCCTGTATCCTGCAGGATTCACCCTCACTTGATTCGTCTGTCCAGCCTGCAATTGATCCTCATCAAAATTCGGTGGTTGAACAATCACAGCCGGTTGCTGCAATGGTTGCACCCTATAAGGGTAGGAATTGTCATAAGGGGTGACATAAGGACTCCGATACTGGTATCCATTCGAGAGGTAGTTCGAATTTGCATTGTACCCATCATCATAGGGTGACGGTGTTGTCAAAGAGAAGGGCCTTGGTCGGAATGTGGTTATTGCTGGGCCATATTGAACCACAGAAGCTGGTGACAACGTCGACGGGGAGTAGCTCCTCAATGGTGCGACCGTGTTTGCCTCAATACTGTTGCCTGTCACGTCCTTCAGTTCTGGTTGCCTGTGAAAATGAAACACCTGCGGTTATGGAATATAGCATGACTCTTTAGAGACTGCGTCTGCACCTATACTGCAATTGCGGTGCCGCAGGTCTGATGGCTTTTAAAATATGACCGCCTGTATGTCGGTGTCGTGTCCTTTGTGCGGCGAGGGCATAAACATAAAGTGCAGGTGAGTGTGTAAGTACGCGTCGAAAGCTTAGGGTGATTATGGATAAATTACAGTCCGGGGTGGTCCGGATGTCCTTGGGTACTTACATCTTATAGTACCGGAGAGGAGATTGTGAAACGGGGAAAATAGAAGAACTCTACTATTTGTAATTAACTCTATAGCCAATGAGGTGAAGGTGCTTACGGTGCTGGTTTCAGGTTCCAGATGAGATATGTTTATAGAGTTTATGGAGGGTTTATGAAATGGCTATCAGATACACCAGATTGCCCAGAAAATGTATCTCCTCTGGGGAACATAAAGCGAATGATATGTACTTAGTTTGCAGAGTGTGATTATTTAATGAGTGCTAACTGATGAGTTAGCCTTTAGTGATGAGTAATTTCAGATTGATAGTGTGCGTATGTTTGTGACAGTTTGACAATACCCCAAAAATTGACCAATGCTTTTTCCGGACGAGTCAAATTGAAGATTTTGATATGCAGTTGTCAACAAAATCGTTACATAGATAGTATAAGGAAAACAAATACATCGAGTTTGCTTCAACGTTATGCTGGAAGCTAAGAATATTATCTGATTTACGTAGCTCACATTAAGCTAATTGCGCGTTGATCTCTATTGAAAAATTAAAAAATGTTTTTTATTAACGTTCTTCTTTATCATTGATAAAAAATGAGATAATCATCACATATATAATAAGAACGCACTTTTTTGTGACCGTTATGTCATTCCCTAAGTTTTTGTGTTAAATTGATACAAAAATCTGTATCAATAAAAAGAAACAAATAAATGTTACACTCTTGAATCATTTTCTTGCAATTCAAACTGATACCATTCGATTAAGTGTACAATAGAAAATAAGAAAAATGATTTTTGGATTAATGTAATGGTAAAAGCCAATAATATTGTCTGGTTTTTATCGTCGCGGCTCAAATTTAAGCTACTTGCGTGTTGATGTCTGTTGAAAATTAAAAAATGGGTACCCATCTTTCTTTTTTATCATTGATGAAAAAATGAAATAACAATGTAACCGACTCTGAAGAAAGGGAATGTCAATTAAATAATAGATAAAGCAATATTTAATGTCACTTTTACATTCTGATCATTAAAAAATATATGAAAAATAAGGAAATTGATTTCAGTTGAAGGTACATGTAAATTATTGGTAAAGGATATCTGCTAATGCTTTTTAATTATTTATTGTTCACCTGAATGGATTGGGTGGTCGTCGAGGCCTCACCAAAATTCCACTTTGAGCAGGCACTTTTTTCGAAATTGACACTGCGTCGTTAATTGGCCTGTTCTTTCCGACATATACCATCTTCGATCTAAAACAAAAAATGATTTCCAAAATAAATAAGTCCAACTCGAAAGTAATTGAAACGCACAATAAAAGACATTTTATTCATGAAAAAAATTCAACTTAGTCAAATTGAGGCTATGGATGAAAAAGTATCTAATAGGCATATAATTTTGGTATTTTTTCAGGTAGCTGATATTCAGAAAACTTGTAAAATGATGGCTAATAGACAACAAAAAGTAACTTTTTAGACACCAAATCACAGGATATCCGGTTGTTAACAAAAATTGGACATATTGTTATATGTCCCTGAAGATGGAACACAACAAATTGCAGTCCACCAGAGAGTAACGAATTGCAATGTCGATTAATATCAGGACACGCGGTCGTTGTGAAATCACACTAAAGATCACTCGTTTCTATACAACTATACAATATATGATTGCAAAATCTAAAGGTATTGTTAGGCTAGGTTCCCAGGAGAATTTATGGTTGACACTATACTACCGCCATTTCCCACTTATATGGCCTCGATTGTTTGATGACCGGAATTCAAGGAAAGAGGAGACCATGGTTTTTTAATGATGCACTAATTACGATTCATAATACTATAATTATGATAATGATTTACTATACCTACACGTTATTATAATCATGAAACAAAGTAATTATTCATCTAGAATTTGGTATCGTGGAAAAATTGGATGAACACAGATCATTCTTGTGCAATATATAATTATTGTTAATTAATTCAATAAAAAGTTTCAATAATAAAAGTGAAAAAATACATACTTAAGGATTCGAAAACCCTGATGATCGGCAATATAATCTTTTATTCGTAAATATCCCAAAGGATCGAGCCATCCTTCGGTACCAATCACAGTTCCATCCGCTAATCTCTTCTCTTTTCGGTACTGCCCATTGAGCGTCTGATATCGGAAAAACCTCTCCGGACCTTCATCAGTCTGTATGTGATATTGTGTATTTGGTGTTAAATTCCATCCACTTTTTTCAGCCTCGATTTCGTCTGCAGTGAGACAGAAAACCGAAACCTGCAAAAATAATTTTGTTTGAATTGTAACCAAAATCTAAGTTTATATTCTAAAATTAGTTGAAATTCTTCTATACATTATACATGTTTTTCAAAACTGAATACACATTAGTTGCTTCTTTGTCTAGTATAATCTAATTAACGTAATTCAAAAATTTTTCATTCTTAATCTCAAGGTGACTAATGTTCAAAAGTTCACCTAAAGACTTCTCCAAAGAGTAATTACGCAAACAATATATCATTTTGTGGGCTCGGCTAAGGCGAGGCTCCATAATTAGAGTCATCATTAAATTGTCTTGCCTCCTCAGAAACTTGCCTACTTAATCTCCTTAATCTCTGTCACTTTTCATGCCTAATCTGTCTGTAGTAAACAAATACACGAACATTTTTCAAATAAAAGCAGGGTAAAGTTTCTTAGTTCTATGTACAATTTTTTCCTTGAGCTCATTTTGTAATGATTCGATTTATTCCTTAGTGATTTATAATTAGATTGATGATCTAATTTTGATTCTCGTTTCTTGTAAGAATGAGAGGAAGAATTTAATAATAAACAAAAATAATAACAGGTGGTAACGACACGCTTTGTAGACTCTATTGTTTCTGATTTGCAACACCGCACCGCATAGGTACCAAATCGACCTGTTATTAAGTTCAGGGTTCCCCAAATTTCCAATTTACATAACATTATTCGAATAATCGGCGAATATCTTGAATTGAATATTCATACATTCTACATTGCAATTGAGTCGAAACGGGAGCTAACGGCGTACAATGTGGGCGCTCATGGTAATCTGGTAATGTGGGCGATATCAACCTCGAAATTGTTTCTGCTGTCATCGAGGACAGCTTTTTGAAAAATTGCCGTGGTTCAGTGACGCAAAATCACAAAACTCTCAGAAAATTATCTAAATTACTTTGAATTAAAAGATTCAAAATTGTAAATTTATTCTCTTCAATTTACACAGCATAATTTATATTATTTTAATTGACGGTACATTTTCCATTGGAAATCTACTTGTTTTGATTTATTTAATATAATTCTGAATACTAAAAATATGACATTGATTTATAGTCAATCCCTTTTTGCCAATCAATTTTGTGTATATTCATATAAGAGCGTTCACACATTACGTAAAATTTTTTTCGACCACTTCTGTCCCTCTCCACCGCCCTTCGTAATATTTTCTCCGCAGTAAGTGTATGTAACTTCGACATAGGCGGAACAAAAATTTGACTCACCCCGTTTAATATTATTTATTATGTAAACGTTCCCTAATTACTTCCACAAATGGACTTTTACTATTATCGACAACATTTTCCTGCTATTGAATTTAGAAGAATTTTCGATTTTTAAAAATCCATTTCGATTAAAAATGAGCAGGAACGAAGTTCCAGAAGGAGTAAGGCAATTTTAACTGATTTTATGGGATTACGAAGAATTCGCGGGATTCCACAGAATTGAAGATTTCAAAATATTTTAAAAATTGTAAGATATTTCATGAGATTTAAAAGATTTGATGGGATTTCATGAAACTTAAAGGGATTTTAAAGGTTTTTAAAAAAGATTAAAATTATTCAACAATAGTTTCTACAAAATTTAACCATACCTAATTTTAATGCGATTTCAAGTGGTTGGAAAGGATTTTATGAGATTTCCCAGGCTTCAAAGATTTCGTAAGATTTTAAAGAATTTCAAGAGATTTTAATACTTTTTCATAGAATTCAAAGTACTCGGTAGTATTTTTTGAACAATTTATGGCTAATGATGAAGTAAGAAAATTTTTGAAATATTTTAAGGGATTTCAAAATATCTCTATGCGTATCAAAATATTTGAAGATCTATCTAGGGATTTATTTATCAAGGGATTTGGGATGATTGAAAAGGATTTCGATGAATTTACTTGATTTCAAATATTGCGAGAGATTTCAAATTAATCAGAAAGATTTCATGTGACTGCAAAAGGTGTTCAGGAATTGGACGAGATTTGATTAATTACCTTCTAATGTTTTTAATTCTTCTGAAATCAATTAAAATTTTTTTTAACTTGTTGGAATTCATTTGACAGTCTTCAAGTCACTTTCTGAAGTAAATTAAATAATTTTTTCCTTAGAAAAAAATGTGTAGTTCAAACAGAAAAATACGGAAAAATTAAATCAACAAAACTAAAATATAAGGTGAACATCCCAGTAAATGTCACACTAATTTTCTTGCTATTTATCTAATTTTAATTAATTAAAAATTCATCAGATACTATAAAATGCTATAAACAAATGGATTTTATTATGGAATGTTATTAAAAAAGTTTTGTTAAACAATATATGCATATTACAACACTGATATAGTCACGATTACTGGTACATTTACCTTATTAGGAATAAGTAATTTTTGTTTTTAAAACTGCCCACTGCATCACCGATTTATGGAGTTTCATATCTTTGAATTAGCAATGTGACTTCGTGAGTTTCAATAATATAATTTCGCATTCAAATTTTGGAAAAGTATACAAATATAAAAACAAGTTCTGCTATTATTCCGACTCATTTTTATTTAAATTAGGCTTTTTAATCTTGATAATTTTAACCTGAATTGTCAAATCAATAAATTAATGGCAAACCTAGAAAATTATTCCTATTTAATCAGTGCTGTATTCAGACTTCCAACATTTTTATTTTAACTGTAGGATACCTTTTTTGTTTTGACAATTCAAAAATGCGATTGATCAATAATAATAATAAAAATAATTTATGCTTCAAATTCATAGTTTCAAGATTTTTCCATTACCATTAGTCCGCTTTCAATGATATTTTTCGCCAGATCAAGGATAAATATGTTGGTTCAGCTATATATTTTTCCGTGTGTCTTTAAAACATTGAATATTAAATTATTTAAAATTCCTCAAAGTTCCTTGATATTTTCTGAAATCCATTTAAATCGTTTACAATCCCATAAAATACCATGAAATTCTTTGAAATACCATGAAAACACTTCCAAATTTTTGAACCCCTGTGCAACACTTTGAAATCCCTTGATTATTTTTTTATTTTCTAAAATCCTTTGAAATATTTGAATTCTGTTGAAATCTCTTAAAATAATATAAAACCCTGTCGAATCTTTGAAATTTTTTGAAATTACGGTAAATACCATAATATCGTTCGAATGTTTTCAAAAATCTTTTTAAATACCCTGAAGTCTCTTGATATCTATTAAAATCCTGCACAATCCACTGAAATCCCGTGAAATTCCTAGCAATTTTCTAAATTCCCGACAAATTCATTTGAAACCATGTGAAATTGTGTTAAATCCTTTGAAATTTTTTAAATTGTTCAAAAATTTTCAAATTGCGCCAAATATCATGAAATCATATCTTGTGCATTACTTGAAAATCCATTTTGATATTTGAAATTGTGACAAATTCTTTAGGATAATTTAGATTTTTTTAAAACTACTTGCATTATTTTGAATTTATTAATCCTGTGAATATATTGCAATATTTCGAAACCTGTTAGAATCACTCAAAATCTGTTAACATTTTTTTAATTCTTCCGAAATATCGTCAGGTAATATTTGAAAATATGAAATATAACTATTTTGTAACTGATAGAGGAATGATCTTCTTTTCAAATTTGTATACAAAACATATATTCTCATAAATCTTCAAAAGAACGTTGGTCGATATAATAAATTCCTAATTAAATTTTTATTCTTGTTACCGTTCTCGAGGTAAAGATTCCTTCTTAACAACTCTCAATAATGGAAAAAGTTAAATTGTCAATCAATGTGACTAATTTAATATTAAGTACGTATAGAGCATTATATATGACGTAAACTCAATGTTCGAGGCTCCTTTCGAAATAACTTCATATTTGTTGGTGTTTGATCAACGCATGTGATTCTTTTCGAAAGAAAATGTAATAACTAAAGTTTATATCCTTGTGTGAAAACTCTTGGAGTCATTTTTGAGTGAAAACACTAAAAAAATAATTGCTAGTTCTCATAGAACAAAAGTAGGTTGAATTTTATGAGATTCTTTTTACAAATTGAATAATCGAATTGTGGTATCGTAAACTGGCTCTAAGCGGCACATCTGTGGGGGAAAGCGGCGCACCCTTACTTCTGCATTTAAAACGCGATACTGCTTTTTTCAGGTTTTGCAATTCAATTTTTACAATTCTTAATTCCAACCCTTTATATTTATCACCCTGAAGGGGCAAAAACGAATTAAGAAATACAAATTCGAGAGTACGCCGGTTTCCCCCATATGCACCGCTTAGCCCCAGTTTACGGTAACTGCTTTCTTTCAATATAATAATACGACGAATTCCTTACGACAGTGATAGTTCAATGACAGTGACAGTCTTTTGACAGTAAAATAATGAAAAGTACTGATGTAATATACACGAAATAAGTTTTTAATCAAAAATGCAATTTATAATAAAATTTCATAAAAAGCAGCCTATGGGAGGCTGTAACTTCCACATTAAAAAACAGAAGATAAACTTTACATCGATTTCCCACGAAAGATTCTTTGCAACAAAAATTAACTTCACAGGATAAACTTTACACAAATATCGGTTAAACTTTCTTTTGTTTTTCCATGACAAACACATGTATTTTGAAAGACGGAAAGTTGGCTGAACAAAACTTTATCGCTCTAAAGAATTTTCCTGCAACAAATTTTATTCTTAGTTTTTTCTGAATCTATTACGTGAGAGTTGCAGAATTAATTAAATTTTTTTAGTAATAAAGATGACTTATTCTACTCAAATTCATCTTCATATAATTTTAATCTGTGATGTACAGTGGACAAGATATTACGCGGAATAAGAAGATTTAACTTTATAACTCAAATATCACTTTAAAACGTCATAATATCTGAACTACTTACACTAGAACATTCCTTTTTTTAATTGTTGGGAAAATTGTGAGGTTTCTTCTTGTTTCTTATAACTTTTACATAAAATGAACCTGAAGCGTAGAATTGAAATGAAACTTATAATTTTGAGAAATTTTCCAAAATCTAAAAGAGAGCGGAAAGGCAATAAGTATTATTCACATAGGAACTTTTTTTGGATACAAAATAAAAGGTTTTTATCAGAGAAAACTTTACTCATTACTTGTTCCTTTCGAAAAAAATCACAAAAATTTATTAAAAAAGCAACGAATATAAGTCATTATAAAAGGAGGCAGAACGATTTTCTTCATAAGCGGTAAAAATACTCAGTAAGCATCCCCAAAACATAATTTCTGGGGTACAAACTTGAAATGCTTCAAGTGAAACTTGGTTTAGAGCAGGCGTGAATAGGATGAAAAAGAAATGGTTCACTTTAATTTTCAATGTCATACAGAAAAAAAACACATAAATTTGAAAACTGAAAACGGACATGCAGTAAATAAGAGTAAATAAACAATTTGAAAACCATCTCTTCAGTGGAAATTAGAAAGTACAAAACAAAACATCCGAAGACAATGACTCTTCAGAATGAGCATGACTTTTCATTATTTTTGTCATTTTCTAATCAATCACTCCGATAACTGTTTTGCAAACAGAGTTCAGGATCCTAACTATTTCTTAAATTTCGTGACGAAATGAAGAACAGTCCTACATCTTCATTCTCTGGAAGTCGAGAGAGAACCTTGAATTGTCTTGTCAGTGTTCAAATGCATATTCGGTTGACGAAAATTCATTGATAAACGGACAAAGCCACAAAGCATGTAAGGCAGACGTAATAATGAAATAAGAAGGTAAGGTTTGTCGTGAAGTGTGTGCGTGGGATTGGGAAAGTCTGGAGCCAGCCGGCCTCTCGAGTCCATATTAAGAGAATCACTGGACCAGTGAGGTAGGCATATTCTCGTCGATGTAATACACGTGCGATTAAATATTTCCTTCATGTGTGGTGCATTTCGTACGCGTGCTCACACTCATGACAGCCTAGCAAAACGTCTTTCATTTATCCGGATATAAGATATATCAGTTCTATATTTCGCCTGATATTAGGTCTGCGTGGGTGGACAAGTGGGTGCTTTGAACCTTCGTGATTTACAACCAAGTAAAACTAGTTTGCAGAATTGCTTGGGAACTACTCAAACCATAAGTGACGACAAAGGCGCCAGATGATTGATAGCATTTTTAATGAGTAGCTAATTAACCAGTGCGAACTACAGCTACACAATGAAAAATAAATTCCTCAGTGTTATTGTTATGAATATATGATAATTATTATTATATTCGTATATAACAATCTTCAAATCCATTCATTCACTTTGTCCACATTGAAGATCCTACGTTTCCGCTCACTTATCGCCTGCTTTTGTCTCACTTGATTCCTTCATACCACCGAGTTTGACAGTTTATAAGTAGTTGTTGCGATTGATTGGAAATTCTTTAGTTTAAATTAGAATATCAAATTCTTATCATGATAAATCGACATAACAATCATTTCTAACTGACTTTATGATAATTTAAAATGAGGTGAGGTGTTGGGGAAGTTCCTTCAAAAAGGGAAGTTATTACAACTACAGTTACTTCGTGAAATTATTACTTTATTACAGAATTTACAATTACTGATTCAACTAACTTGAAGTTCCTTTTTTATACGCGGAAGCATATATTACATATGTAAAAAATTATACGAATTTCCAAAAAATAAATCGAAGCTGTTACTTTTAGTGTTAACAATTGAAGAATTTGCAAGGGCAAATCCATAGAATCAAATAAATTTCAAATGGTCAATCTTCAAAACCGAACTATTCCAGAAGAAGCATTCAAAGTTGCATAATTTTCTATTATACAAATTGAGTATTAAAGAGTCCTAAATTTCCATCATTCAAAATTGAAGAATTTTCAATTGTGAATCATCAAAATTAAAATATGAAAAAACGTGAAAAATTACATACATTTAAGATATAATTGTAAATCTTGGAAATTGTAGAGTTTTCAATTTTGATAATTAAAACTTGAAAATTATGCAGGTTAAAAAAATGAACAATTCTTAAGGCTTCTCCCATCGAAATATCTTCAATTTGGAACATTTAGAATTGAAAACTTGACTTTTTATTTCCGAAATCATCAAAATTATCAAAACTGAATAATTTTAAATCACAAATCTTCAAAATTTTTGAACTTTAAATTGTGTATCTTTAAAGTTGAAGTTCTATAATTAAAAATTCTGTAATCTTGATGCTTCATATTCAAAGTTTCTATTATTTGAAAGATTTATAATTGAAAACTTGGCCTCTGACCTTGAAAATCATCAAAATCTAAGAATATTTATTCATTCAATTATAAAATTAAAGAAATTTTAATTATAAATCTTCAAAATTTTTAGAACTTTCAATTGTAAATCTTGAAAATTGTAGAATTTTTAATTTTGATAATTAAAATGAAAAATTCTACAAGTTTTATGTTTTACAATAAAAAAGCTGTAATTTTGATCATTCACATCATTGTAAATCTTCAAATTTGAACAGAAAGTCGAATAAAATCAAATAAAAACAAAAATGTAAATTTAAATAAAAATTGAGATTCGTATTAAAATCAACATCAAAATTAAGATTAAATCTAAAATTAAAATAAAAAAATGGAAATGAAAATGAAAATTAAATAAAAAAAATAACAACAAAAATAAATTTAAAAATGTCTGAAAGTCGATGTAGCTATTTTAATATTCATTTGCATTCATGATCATAAATTATATTTTATAGTACTTTGAATGGATGTATATATTTCAATTTGATAATAAGGTAAGAAAAAGAAGAAACGTGTAATAAACATGCGTGGCGTGCTATTTTTGCAAGTTACTCAATAACAGTAATTATACAATTGATATAATTTAAATGACAAAAATAATAAAAGGGTATTTAAACGTTATTATTTATAATAACGTTAGGCATTCTGAAATAAAATATTATTAGAATGCAATGAATCTCTAAAATGAAAAAGATCGATGAGGAATATTTCCGAGTGAAAATTAATTCTATTGTCTGAACAATGTGAAGGCACGCAGAGAACAGCACTGATAGATCGAGCAGTCGAATAAAAAATTCCGATTCGTGATTACTAGTCATTGTTTGTAATAACGCGCTTGCGTACTGAGTTCTGGCTTGTCTTATTTAATAAAGTCATTGAAATGACAAAGAGATTTATTTGTGATCTATAAATCATTTCACTCCTTTTACGATAAGGTTCAATACCATGCTCCTTCAGACAGATACTTTATAATTAAGATCTCTACATTTTTCCAGAGAAAAACTAAACATCTCTAACTCTATCTATTAGATAAAGAAAACAAAATTAGAAAACTATTTCAAGTTTTGAATATAACAACAAAATCCAAGTATTGGCAGGACTACATTTTTAATTTTCATTATTACAATTTAAAAACAAAAAATTATGAACAAGTATTCCTAAATTATAAATTTTTTATTATGGGGTGTGAGTTTTCTATTACACGAAAAATTTCTTTACATTCATATATGTATTGTGAAAAATTATTGTTGAGCTTATTCAATATGATAAATTTTCTTTCCAGAAATCCGATACGAATCGGTTCTTATACCAGCATATATATTTTGTGAGATATAAAACTTTTTGTATGCAATTTCACTTTCGTATCTAGTAAAATATAGCTCACTTAAATTAACGCATCAGAGAAATTCTCTGTGTGTAATCGTATGCAACTCGTTGGTAGCTGAAATCTCGTTCGGAGAAATTCCGGTCTTGTTATAAGGTAACAAAATGGTTTTGGCAGATCGTTTTAGCAAACTTGCCATAACCAGTTTCAATGCTAGTATGTTCACTGAAACTCTATTGCAAATCTATATATATGATGTAAAATATATTTGTATTTCTATAATAAAATGCTGTATGAAAATTCTACCTGCCCGAACACGAATCTTACGACTGATAATATTCAAGGATCTAGCCCTGAACTTCAACCACTTTATTGCGACCATATTCATTGGAAATTATTAAAACCAGTCGTTTTATACTTATGAACAAGCCTCTCAATTACAATCTGAAATAAAACATTATATTTACATGCCAATTATATTTTTATTAATTGTGTTCTTATTGGAGATGTTGCTGCATGATAAGTGGAAAAAGGAAGTATTGGTTCGACGCGAAACGCATCTTTCAGTAGAAAAAATATTGGGGGGAATTAGCGTAAGTAGAATGAGAGATTTTTAGTCAGGCAAACCACTTTCCCTAGATGGTGTCAGTAGAAACAGACATTTTCGGCAAGACTCTTTGTTTAAATTCTACGTAGTGTATACGGATCCGGCATATTTTGCCGGATTGTAATTTCCTCTTCCGGCAGATGTTGCCGGAGTTTATTTGTCTCTTCCGGCATATTTTTAGTAACGTCATCATTTTCCGTAAATTATCATAAATTTCATTAATTTCCACAAACTTAATAAATTTCCACAAATTTAATAAATTTCCACAAATTTAATAAATTTCCACAAATTTAATAAATTTCAACAAATTTAATGAATTTAAACAAATTTAATAAATTTCAACAAATTTCATAAATTACAACAAATTTCATAAATTTCTACAAATCATAAATTTCCACAAATTTCATAATTTCCCCAATTATTTCATAAATTTCCACAATAATGATAAATTTCCATAAATTTTAGAAATTATGGTAATCCATCAAACTTTCCATACATTTTTGAAATTATGGGAATTGTTGGATATATACAGGGTGTCTCAGACCACCCGTCCACCACTTTTAAGATCTAAAATACCTAATAAAATTAATAGTTCAGTAACTTCTGATAGTAAATGGACTGTCCCCGATTGATTGGAGGTATTTTCAACTGCCGGCTCCCACTGGAAGTGGCCTATTCAGACCGGAAGTCATTTTTTAAAAATGGAATGACATATTTTTCTTTATTGATTTTCATTCTACGGTAAAAAGCGAGTAACTTTTGTGGAAATTTTTTTTTCTCAATCGACGTTTTCCACCTGAAAATTCCTCTTAAATTCCTCTTACTCTATAAGTCGAATGATATTCCGACGTGTGTCCCTAAACATTTTATTTTAAAATTCCGAAAGCTGACTGAGTAAGCACGAGTTGACGTGAAAAACGAACAACGGTTCAGTTAGACTTCAGAAAGCATTTTTGGGCGGAGAAGGACGATTAGGAAAAAAAAATTTCCCACAAAAGTTAATCACTCTTTACCGTAGAATCGAAATCAATAACGAAAAATATGTCATTCCATTTAAAAAAATGACTTCCGGTCTGAATAGAACACTTTGAAAATACCTCCAATCGATCGGGCACAGTCCATTTACTATTTGAAGTACTGAACTTTCAATTTTATTAGGTATTTTAGATTTTAAAAGGGGCGGACGGGTTGTCGGAGACACCCTGTATATTAATTTAAGGAAATTTAGGAAATTCATGGCAATAAATCAGTAACTTTTGATATCTTTGATAACAGTTCTGTCGGACGCATAAATTGTGGTCTGAATTTCGGGTTGAATGACTTTCGATTTCTATGACTTCTTAGGGTTTGTTGGCTTTCGAGCTATATCCAACTGATCATTCGTCTATACTAGAAACGAAAGTCAAACTTTCAGCAACGGTTTTTGACGGAAACCTCTTTCTTTAGCACGCAATCTACTATTTTATAATTACTTGTAACAATCACAGAAATAATGTAGGCCACATTCTTACCCCTTTCCAACGTCTCGCGGGGGCGGGATGGCACCCCTGTGACTGGTTACAGAAATAACGTGTGTCAAACCTCCACCTGTCATCAAAATCTCCCTTTAATTTTCTATTATCCGACATATTTTTCCAGACATCAATTTTTAACTAGTTGCAATTAGGGGAGGATGGCCTAACTCTTACTCCACAAAAGGTTTTGCGCACAGAGAGAGCAAATCGAAACCGATTTTTATGTGACCTATTTCGTTTAAAGGGTATTCATTCTAGCAACTTACTACCGTAAAATTAATTTTTCATCTTTCGTCCTCTATAACGTGAATGTTGAAATGTGATTGTCTTCATTTCCGACATGTCGAAAAATCATGGGCTAACTCCGACCCCCCCCCCCCCCCTCACATATTTTGTCAGAAAAATACATATATTAAAGCAGGTATAGTTAATCAAAATACTGCCATGTGGCTAAACATTAATTTTGTTGGTTGAAGATTCATCTCTGGTTGAAAATTCAACTATTCTGTTAAAAATTGGTCTTTTTGGTTAAATTCAGCTATTTTTTATTTCAAATTAATTTCTTTTTCAGTTGAAGATTCATCCTTTTAGTTCACGCAGTGTCTCGTCGTCCTGAAATTCGGGATGAACAGTGCAATATTTTTCATAAGCTTGGCTACTCGTCCTGAATTCTCGGGTGGGGGCGGGAAGGCACCCCTGTGACTGGCCACATCAATAATATTGGTCCAACCCCCCTAATTTTTCGGGATGACCAGATACAGCCTTTAGTTTAATATTCAACTATTTGGTTAAAAATTCAATTTTTTGTTTGACAATTTAACTAGTGGGTAGAAAAGTAACATTTTTTTATTGAAAAAAACAACTTTCGGGTAGGAAATTCGACTGTTTTGTCGATAATTCGTCTTTGTAGCTTCAAAATTCAACAATTTTGTTGAAAATTCACGTACCTTTTTTTTGAAAATTTGACTTTCTTGGTACAGCATTGATCTTCACGGTGGAGAATTCATATTTTGGTTTAATATTTTACCTTTTAAATTGAAAATTGAACTATCAGGTCAAAAATTCGTAATTTTTTGTTGACAATTGAACTGCTTGGTTAAAAATGAATCTTTTTTGGTTGAATCGTATTTTTCGTTGAATTCAACTGCTTTTGATTTCAAATTAAAATATTTTCCAGTTGAAGATTGAATATTTTAGTTGAATATTCAACTAATTTGTTGGAAATTAACATTTTTGTTGAAAATTCATATTTTCGGGTTAAAATGAAATTGCTTTGAATTTTACACAAAAGTTCAACAATATATCAGAAAATTAAACTGTTGGGTACAAAATTAGGTTTTTTGCTGTAAATTCATATTTTTTTGTTCAAAATTTATATATTTTGGTATATATATATTTAGCATAATAATCTTGTATGGATTAAATTTGCTTACATAAAAAAAAAGTATTTTGGTAGCAAATTCAACTATTTTGTAGAAAAGTAACTTGTTGATTGTAAACCTATATTTCAGGGTTGAAAATTCAACTTTTTTGTAGATAATTCGTCTTTTTGCCTTCGAAATTCAATAATTCTATTGAAAATTCATGTACCTATTTTGTTAAAAATTTGTCTTTTTTTATATAAGATTGAAGGTTTTTTTTATCTTCTTGAGGTTTTTTTTCTTCTCTTTATTCATTTGTTTTTGAAAATTAAACTATTTGTTTGGAAATTCAGATTTTTTGGTTAAAAATTGACCTATTTGATTGAAAACTCATGTTTATACAAATTCACCTCTTTGGTGAAAAAGTTAACTATTTTGTTGAAAATTCATATAACTCGATTTAAAATTAATCTTCTTTGTTGAAAATTATCTATTTGGTTGAGGATTCAACTATTTTTTGTTTAAATTTGTCTTTTTTCGTTAAATTTAACTGGCTGAAAATTCTTCTTTGTTGTTGTTGTAAAGTCATGTTTTAAAATGAAAATTTAACTATTCGATTTTTGATTGGATACTTATCTTTTTGGTTTGAAATTCAATTATTTAGTTGACAATTCGTCTTTTGGTAGAAAATTAATCTTCTTGGATGAAAATTCATCTTTGTAGGGTAAAAATTCACCTATTTGGTTAAAAATTCAACTTCTTCGTTAAAGTAATTTTTATTGGTTTAACTATTTGGTTGAAAATTGGTCTGTTTTGCCTGTCAATTTTTTTTTCTCAATTGAAAACTCGTCTCTTTTGCTAGATAATCTATTTTGGTTGAAAATTTAACTTTTTTGTTGAAAATTAATATGTTTTTATTTGAAATCTTGAGAATTTAAAGCGTTTCATTTTGAAATCTTGAGAATTTAAAGCGTTTCATTTTGAGTTCAATATAGAAGTTACATTAGTTGAATTTAGAATAATTCATACCCCTATTTTCATGAGATATTACCCTACTACCTCTGTTTCGAGTGTTTAGTCAACGCTTACGTTACATTCGGAGGGGGGAGAGTGGGTCACAAATAACCAAGAATTGGTAATGCAGCTTATGGACGGTCACTCATTGAAAATTGAAATAGAGAAAAACTTTGGTCATGTCATTAAACTCTGGAAGCCAAAGAAAAGTTTTTCGAAATAAGTTTGTTCTTATTGTTTCAGTCTGGTGACAATAGATGGAAAAGTTTTGAAGTCGTTATTTGTTTAGGAAAGCATGGGCATTACAAATTGTCTCATAACTATTATCAGTCAAATTGCTGCCACTCAGAATCTATTGTTCTGGGCATTATCGGGACCCGTTGAGTTTCACTTTCACATCGGCGGAAGCGCATTTCTTTCGTCCAGGTCTTTCGCTCTGCCGAGCATAATCGTGACTTGAGACGAATGGCGAACGACAGGACGGAGGTAAAAAGTAGAAGTGTTTTAGGACCCTCACTGCATATCGCAATGCGTCGACATTTTTGCAGTGCACTCGTCTAAATAGGGACCAGACACCGAGACCGCAGATCGATCTTTAAAAGGAAAGCAAGTGCAGAATATGGTCCCAAACCCACGAACATACACGATTTCTTAGAAGTGCAATCTTCTCGAAACGTGTACTAAAAGAAATTGCATTATTTCATATGTCAAACGAGTTATTCTTCCAATTGAAATTCTTAAAGAACTTCGGTGGGAAATATAAAAACTTTATTTATATAAGAACCTTATAAAAATTTCAGGACGTTGATCTTGAAATCAAAATTGTTACTTATTGAAAAATGTTTCTTTTCAAACCAAAAAATTTGTTAATTGATGCTGAATTTATGAAGAATTATAACTTTGAAAATTTGTACTTTTTTCTTTCTGAGAAAAATGTTTGTTTGCATCGAACAAACAAATTTGATACCATATGATTGAAGAAGTGAATGTTTTGTTTGATTCTGACAAATAATTTGCTTAAAACGATCTGTTTGATTTGAATGAAGAAATTGTTGAATTAAATATGTTTGAGTTTATACAAATATTTGTTTCATTCAAATAAAAAATAAAATCCGCAAATTGAATATACGAGAGTTCCTTAGAAAAACGCTAGAAGCGCAGTGCAGGCTTTCTTACAATAAAGACTATAACTTTAATGCATATAAAGGCGTCCGAAACCTGTTATAATATCGTAGTTGTGCATCTTACGCATCTCGACAGGTAGTTATAAGGAAGTGGGTGTCTTACATTTAACACTTCTTAACCAGCTAATTGAATATTCTTGAAAATATCTATAAAATTTAATGAAGCTGGGTAAAACAATTTTTACTTCATTTAAAACAATAAATGTTCAAAGTAAATGAGGCCTTATTCACTTTTAACAAGGAATTTACATTATATAGATAAAAATGTATTCAAATGAAATAAATTAGGTGAAATAAAGAATTTCATGTAATTAAACTAACATTTGTTTCACTCCATATAAAAAAATTATTTGAATCAAATGATATGTGTTTGAATCAAACAAACGTTTTTCTCAGTAAAAAATTCTTGACATATTTAGGCTTATGAAAAAATAGGTTTTTTATTTTCAGAATTAGTCCATGCGATATGAAATAGCTACAGAAGAATGAAATTTGGTGTGAAGGTTGCTTTTTACATTAGAACAATTTTAGAATCGGTGTCAAAAGCTTTTTCAAATTTCTTTCGATTAATGGTGCCAATTTTTTTAATATCTATTCTATGTTTTTTAACTAATTGAGATATTCAATTTGTCCTTTTTGATATGTACTTCAGAGTGGCTCTGCAATGTTCTGAAATTCGTTTGAAAATTTCAAAAAATATTAAAAATAAACAAAATGTATATGGTTTATCTCAAAATAAAAAATTCTGTTATTTAAATAAGAGAGATATGATAAAATTTCAGACGAGCTTTATTCGACTGGACTCAAGCTTGGGCAAAGTGCAGTTGTAATGGTTGGTAGTTAATGAGAAGATTTTTTTCTCATTCAGACACATATTTTCCGAAAGGGATGGCATGACATTTTTGGATAGTGTGCGGGCAGGCTCTTTTTCGGATGTTTTTAACTGCTTTCGTATGGGATAAAAGAATGTTGACCCACATGTTTTCTATAGATTTTTATACAGTCTATTGAATGGCCCATTTTCATTCCATTTTCATCAAAGTTGAAAATTTGGCCGTCACTTTTCATAATCCAAAAATATTTTTTTTTACTCTCTGATTCTTTAAAAACATCTAGAGATCTCGAAATGTCATAGGAAAACTATAAACAACATGTATATCAACGCTCAGATGAAAAGTAAAACAATGTTGTTCATTATCAAACCAAAAGATCATTTCCAAAAATTTTGCAGAGATAAAGTAGTAAGAGAATTAAATGTCTATGTCTTTTTTCGTTAAATGAATTCGTGAATGAATGAATTCGTTAAATGATAATTTTGGTTTTGGAACTTACCGTTTGAAAATTAGAGGTTGAAACATAAGGCGGAATACTTGAGATTTAGGGTTAAGATTTAGGAGTGAAGAAAATAAAATGTAAAGAAATATAGTAAATTATTAATTGTTTTTATAAATTTGGGTATACTTCCGAAAACTTCACCCGAGAATAATAGTGATGCATATCGATCATTTTGGAATTTTTCAAAAATCTCGTCAGATTAAATTGAAACCTTGAACACCATACTCATCACATCGAGACGAACGATCACTCAGTCGAGATGATCGTATCGTCTCGATCGACTTTTTTCATTGCAAATTCTTGATCTCCATTACATTTCAGTTCCATCTGACTATGTTTTAAGCAAATCTCGATTTTGTCCAAAAATGATCGATATGCATCACCAAAGAATATTGACTTGATACTTGGCCTAGACGTTCCTTTTGCATCCCAGTTGAAAGTTCCAAAAAGATTTTTCGTGCATTTAATAGATATTAAGTTATTAAAAATGTTTGTTGAAAGAATATATATATTTTTAAACCTTGAAAAATTTTGACCTGAGATACAAATGTTGTACATAAGAGTTGTGTACCTCATCTAAACATATATTTTTTGTATCGACATTTTTTATCTAAAATTAATATTATTTGAGAAAAACGAGGAAAATGTATATTTAGATTTTTTGCTACAAAAAATCTGAAAACTCCAATACTAATGTCCAAAAATATTGGGAGGGGAGAGGGAGTTAGCCTAAATACCCTTCCCCTTCTCACGGCGAACCCCATTTCCAGGAGCCTGCAAAATAACCACACGACCTGCTATTCTAAGGTCACTTATTAAGGGACTCCCTGTTCTAAAATGACCAGCATTAGGACGCAGGGTTCAGCTTTAGTGGGGAAAAAGGGTTGTGAGCCACATCCCTGTTTGCCTTTTACGATGATTGGTCACCTTTCCCCCAATTATTGGCCATTTGTTTTAGATCCACGTAATTGAGAAATATTCATAAATAAAACTATAATAAACAGTGCAATATTATTCTCAACACACTCCACGCTATTTATTATAAGTTTCAATTGTCAATATTTCTTAATATATGATCATTTTGAAGTGGCCAATCATTTCACCCATTACCCTATGGCCTACGTACACCATTTTTATCTTAGAATATTTTTTATATATAAAAATAAACTAACTTCATTTCTATTTATCTGCGCCGTAAATTCTTTTGGAACTCTTAACTACGGTATAAGAGCAATCCGAGAGCAACCCCTAGGCCAAATATCAAGTCGATATTCTCGGCTGACTTTTTTGGAAGTATACCCAGAATTTTATCGAGATCATTAAGTTTTTTTGAATAATAATTAAAAATATGAAGATAAATTCAAATAACCCAGTGGGCACGGATTTTGGGAAGGTTTTTGGAACGTCCTAAAAACGTTTTTTGGACGTACAAATCAAAATACGTTATTTGAACGTTTCAAAAACTGTCCTATGTCAGACCAAATAACGTTCTGAAAACGTTTCATGTTACAAATACGTCCTTAAAACGTCTCTGGAACATTTTATGTTTAAGGAACGTTATTTGGACTGACTTAGAACGTTTTTAAGCTGTTCTAATAACGTTCTTAAACGTGTGTGCCCACTGGGAAGGCATATGCATATAAAATTCTTGACGTAGATTTTTTTTGAATTATGACACTAAATTCCTTATAGGAAAGGAACCACCTGGAGGTGTAAATAATTCAATGATCACTCGAACCACGTATGCAGTCAGTTATTGACATGACAAGTCAGTTGTTGTTTATATGGAGTGTGAGTCGTGTTCAAGGTCATTAATCGAATTGATATTCACTGAATGGTAGATCGTAATCCACACGATATTTCATGTGTATAGGATGCCAATGATGTTGATGACTACTCCATTTATTATTCATATCGTACTTAACTCTCCATGAAGGAGCTGCCTTGACCTTGATAATGAGGAGATGCATGAAAGTCGCCACAAATCGGGTTATGTAAGTTTTCATGTCATTACCACACATTCAAGTCACTTCATATGTATGTTTACATGCATAATATTATAATCGCTTCAGTATTATATTTTCTTTTGATATCCTGCAGTATTATCTTGAAAATATCATTATATGCACCTTTTTAAAACCTCTTGAATTTTCCAAGTACACTACCGATTAGAATCGCATCACCGAATAGATGAGAAATCAAAAATTAGCCTTGACTCTGAAAGGCGATAGCGCCGTCCAGAATATAGTTTAAATTATTTTTAAAACCCCAAGTATATTTAGGTGAAGAAAATTGTAGCGCACCCAGAGGCTGACCGAGGAAAGAATTATGGGAATGTATAAATGATACCCTAAGTCGAAAAGATATAAAAAGCCATAGAACGACAAGAGCTTACATGAGAAAATGTATGGACGTAAATGAAGCTAAAACTGTATGCCAGGACAGGAAAGTGTGGCGACAAATAGTGTATGAGAAATATATGATGAAGAGTGAAAGTAAAGTAAGAAACGCCTAACACGAAAGACATTGATAGTAATGGTCCCACGTGGAGAGCTTTACTTGGTGGATCTGATTAGGGTAAAGAGTAGGGATCTTACTATGTGATTATCAGTAGGTTTGCGTATTTTTGTGTGATCTATGACAAATTATGACTTTGTGAAGCTTTTCGCCTCCTATTGTAAGAATTTTGAAGATTCTTGTGAGCCTTCATCCACTTCTTACTTAAGATTTGATATTATTTGCTCAATATATCATCAATATATCAATTATTCAAACCCTGAACGAGATTATAAAAGATTTCGAAAAATTCAAAAAATGTTCAGTGATCTGAAAGGATTTCAACAGATTTCGAGGCATTTTACGGTATTGCAAAGGACTACAAAGTATTTGAAAGAATTGACAAAATTTTAAAGAATTTAACGAGATTTCCAAAGATTTTCAGGGATCTCATAAGACTTCAACGAATTTCAAGCTAATACAAAAGCTTTAAGGCACTGTCAACCGGGGCGAATCGCTACAATAATTTTCACAAATTCATCGAAGGCTTAATAATTATATTTTCGAACTGATATTGGGCTCAATAGATTACGCAATGTCTCTACTTTATCGGTCATGTAAATGACTAAATATAGATTTGTAAGAGACTCATATTGCTAAAAATGTCAACATCTCATATCGATCAAAGTTTAGACTACTTAAACCATCATATGTATTTCGTAAAAATTACGGAATTCCTAAATAACGAAACTATTGGTGATTGAAGCCCTCCCGGAAGGGAATGAAATCCTCATCAATCAGGTTTTTTTCAGACCTAGTTTCTAAGTTATTCACAAATAACCTAAATCCAATGATTCCGGGGCGAATCGGTACAATTGAAATGCAGGTGATACTAAGACCTGCAGTGAATCTGCCGGGACTATACTCATGTTTAAAAAGCGACTGGAAGTAGCTATACTTCTTGTTCGAAGAAAAAGTATAACAAGTGTGCTTATGGCACTCACCATGTTTGGAAAAGTTTTCTCAAAAAACGGTTTTTCGAAGTTCCAATTTTGAAAATGCCCCGGTCACTCGATTTTCAACTTAGAGGGTTCGTTTTGGAACTAAAATGTCAGGAATTAATAGCTGTTAAATATTTGAAACAATTCAGACACTTTCTACATCACTTCCGAGTCATGGTTTGTGAAAAACTGTAGCGATTCGCCCAGCTTGACGGTATTTTGAAGGATTCATTTTTCATTCTTTTTACCTATATAAAAAATGTGTGTGGCATGTTTATATATTAGAATCAAAGTTTGATGTTAAATCAATAATATTTATTGATGCGAAACGTTATATCTTTATTATTTGTAAGCAATTGAGGCCTTTTTATTCGATATTAAATTTTCCAACAGCAGATAACTAACAGTAGATAATCGAAAAATTGCCAAAAATTTGTCTGTCAAAACTGGCAGCTCTGCGAATATTTTGCAGTTGTTTTGAGTTAAAGGTTCTGTTTGTTTATTTTGATTCGTGAAGTTTTTTAATTTAAGTTTTTGTAAATAATAAACCAAAGTTTAGCAGTCACTCGGAAATGATACCATTTCTAGGACTAAGGTATGTAAAAATGTTGCAGTTTTCTGTCATCAAAAGTCAGGTTAAATGGTATGAAGATTAACCCTCGGAGCACAAACCTATTTTTTCAATCACGGAGCACACTCTGGGTCTGTGAGACCCTGTGCACTATTCCGCGGTATACCAATGTTACACTACCCATCCGATCAACTTAAAAAAAATTCTCAGATATTCTTCAAACGTTGTAGAATCAATCTCCATAATTCAAATGTCTTGTACGAAATATTAAAACATCGAAAAAAGTTTTAAAAAAAATTATTTAAAAAAATTACAATTTCTCAATTTTTCATATTTTTTGCTGAAAAAGGTTTGTATTCTCGAATAGTCGTACAATCAAGGAAAAAATACTCTAGTAGTGTTTCTTACAAAAAAGATATTTATTTTGCAGGTTGACGGAGGTGATTTTTTAGGTATGAAAAGGCGTTCCTTTCTATAATAAACGTGGAAAAAATTACTGTTTGACAAAAAATACATGAAAATTTTATATCATATTTGAAATGTACTTGAAATATGATTGTAATGAACAAATAATATAAAAACGATGTTATAATTACTCAGTGCCAGAGCAGTCATTACAAATATAAGCTTGATGCTCTTCACCTATTGGGGACAAGCAACATCGACACAAAAGTTTTGTTTTTCTATACTTTTTATTAGGATAAATTGTACACCTTTCCCTTTTCTGCATCTCTGGTCAATCACTTAGTGGCGGAGCCTCTAAGTGTCGCATTCAGCAACACTAAATTGAACTTTTTATGTAAAATAATATTTTGCCAAAATCGACGTTTGGTACACACCAGGGTCTGAGTGACCCGGCACCTACTTTGAACAGTTCTGAACGCCTACTGACTAAAGCGCTGTACGGAAGAAGCATCGGGATGCATAGTTATACCCCCAAACTACTGTCAGGGGGCTTTAGGCCCGACAATTTTCAAACTGTGCAAAGGATATTCAGGGTGAAACTAGAGGACAGAGTCTGTGAGACCCTGTGTGTGCTCCGAGGGTTAAACATCTCGTACCAATCGTATCAATCTCAGGAAGTATCAGTGATAATAAAAATTTGAGCTTTTACGATTTTTGTAAAATAATGATAGTTTTTATTATTATTCACTCAATAAACTTATTTCAACTGTGAACATACTAATGATAAATTATAATTATCGAGAATTGAATATTTTGCTATCCCCACCCCCAGGATTTTCTTCTTTATGTTTGGAAACTGTTGCACTTAAATGCTGTTGAATTTTATGTTATCTACTGTTGGGTGGTTTTCTCTGTTCACGGATTTGAGAGGATTTCATAAGATTTCAGAGTTTTAAGGGGGGGGGGGGGTAGGGTCTGGAGTGTAAAAAAACACTTTTTTTGTGAATTTTTTTCAGAAATATGATTAAGGTAAATTTACTCAGATAATTTGTATTTTATAAGGCATCATTTAAAAAACATTCATTCAATTTTTTATAAGAAAATAGCAAGAAATAAGCCAATGACAGAGCATTTCCGGAAACGCTTTTTCAAAAAGATGATCTGCGGTGCCCGCTGTACCTCATCGCAGAATTAACTGAATCAAAAAAGTAAACATAAAAAGAAAGAAAAAAAGGAAAAACATTGTTGGAGGGGGAGCTATTTTATATGGAAAAAGTGCGTGCCAAATTTGAAAAGAATCGGTGCAGTAGTTTTTGAATGACAGTTGGCACGGACTTTAAAAAAAGTATAGTTTCGAGAAAACGCGTTTAAAGTTTTGAACGATCGTCTCTTGAAACTTTCGATGTTCTCGGCATTTCAATCAAAATTTACAGAGAAGACTAGATAATATTATTACAAAATCACTGCTCTGCGTCTGCTCGACTGAACGAATAACAAAAAAGGGAGCGAAACGACCGCCGAGCTCTTATCCGTATACTGCACGCTTCTTCTCCGAATATGCACGCTTCTTTTCTGAACTGCGTCGTAGGTGCGGGGACTTAAACGTCTATATCATCGAGAGTTTAGCTCCGAATGAATTGAAATTTTAACACAACATTCTTGAAATATTTGACTACAAGAAAATGCAAAAAAAAATTCGGCAACTTGCTTGCCCCCCCCCCCCCCCAAGAATTTCAAGGGATTTCCAGGGAGCTCTATCGCTTTAAAGGGTTTTCAAGAGAGTATGCATTTATGAAATATGAAATAATACATAATAAATATGAGATAAAGCAAACGATGAAAGCTTTTGAAGGGCCTATGATAAATACTCTATTTTTCAATTAAAGCAAAATAAAAAATAATAAAATAACTACCCAGAAATATAAAAAAAAATTTAATTACCATTTTTCGCAAAATCACCTTGAATGCCCTTCAGATAGTAAAACAAGCATTTATCAAACCACTTGACCATTTTTTTCCCGAATTAATTAAATTGATATTATTTCTTTATAAAAGAAACAAGAGAAAATTGAATCTTGAGCGACCTTTGAATGTTATTGTAAAAATCTGAAAAAATTTCAGTGTAATATTAAATTTTAAAGAACACAGTTCATATGCGCCAAAAATAAACAATCAATAAATAGCATCAATTAAATTAACAAGCAGCTTTTTTGCCCTAAAATGGCCTTGAGCTACCACTAAATATATTTTTTCATTTCTGAAAAAAATCAGAGGTCGTTTTCTCAGCAAAAGGAGCAATTTGTAGGGGCGCCCAGTGGAGATAAATAAAAAGCCAGAACAAATCACCCTAATATGTATTCTGAATGACGCTATTAACTTTCAAACTCAAGGCTAAGTTTAAAGAATTTGATATTTGGATTTATACGGTCAGTTTTCTCCAAATTTGATTGTCTTCCGAAAGTCCAAAATTTTGTTTATAATTTTTGCTGACTCCTTGGGGTATCAGCTTTTGATAGCTGAAGACCAAAAAGGGGGCATTCGTTAGGTTTTATTGGAAAATTTAACGAAAAAAATTTGGCGGGAAAAATTACCTAAGACTGCATTTTTTAATTTAATGAGCGTCATTTACAATTAGTGAATGATCTTTTTTTAGCACCTGATGATAATATGGAGCTGTCGAGTGGAACGTTATGCAAATCATTCATGTACTCTAATTGCGATGATGTCAGACTTTGTGATTAGGCAATCTACAGATTGTGTCACAACCTCATGAGTATTATTCAATTACATGGTTACTTTCCCATAGAGTAAGATTAATGATAATGGAATCGCTGCTTTAGTTTACGATTCGCTGGTCCTTATTTTATGCCCGTTACTCCCATGTACGTATATAAAATATTAATTTATGTGGCCTTAAGTTCACCATGAAAGACTAAGAATAGAAAAACATGTAATGACTGGAATGAGAGGAATACATATTTCTGTATTATTTTTGTTAGTTTGAGAGTAAAGGCAGCACAAAAATTAATAAATACACCCCATCTAGTATAGCGGTTCCCATACCAGTATAGCCGAGCCAAGCGCTCCTTAACTTTGATGATCGAACGAGAAACATCAAACAATTCCATGTAACTGCTTTCTCAGTAAAAACATAGGATTCACTTTCGCGAAATTGACAATCACGAGTTCTCATACTGTTGAGTTAGAATCAGTGACTCATATTTTAAGATATCGATCAGTGAAAATTCAGCAAAACTTTTTACTCATCACTGATCACTGACAGTAACTTTTTTTGCTTCAAAGTCAGCGGAATATCACTGGTATTTACGTGACTAATATCCTACTACTTTTGTCTGATATTTGAGTAGAAAATTCCACGGAAGTTTCAGTAATGGTCATTGAAATAACTATTCTGCTGAAAAATCAGTGAAATATGACTGGTATTTCAGTGACTAAAATTCAATTAGTTTTTCTTTGATTTTCTAGTACCAGTAGAAGAATTTACGGAAGTTACAGTGATTAGAAGAAAATTTTCATATATGATTAGTAGAATTTGTTCACTCTAGCTTGAAATTAGAAACATTTCATCTAGGGAATTAGCGACTTTTCGTCTTTCAAATCAGTGATAACTGGTATTTTCTTGACTAATATTTCAGTAGTTTTCACTGACATATTAGTTTCAATCGTGTTTTACCGATTTCCAAGTAAACATTGGACGTCTCTAACTTTTCGTATGATAAATCAATGAATTACGACTAGGACTACCATGAATTTTCACTTATTTTTCAGTGAATATTCACTGACTGAAATCTTTGTAAAAAAGTCACTGATTTTCCAATCAACTAATTCGAAATCAGACAATAAAAAAAATGAGGAGAGGTTAAAGGAGAGATGGACTTTTATTTGATCCGTAGTAATTGATAGAATTCTCACTGGCCTGTTTCACTTTATTCTAACAATAAGGAAAAAGTGTAAACCGAGAGTACAGCCGACAATTACGCGGAAAGGGTACGTATTATTATAACTGCAGACTTTCCAGGTGAAGGTGAATGTCAAGGAATGATCACTCAACCATTGGACATTCAATTACGGTACCCGATTTACGCTGATTTCTGCACTTTATAATTATTTTCTCACAGTGTTTTCCACGCCTATTATTATTGGAAAAGTGAGTTGGATGTTGCTATGAAGAAAAATTAATGTGAGAAGAAGGTTAAATTCCTCTCATGATTTCATATAAATTTGAGTTATTATACATATATTTTTTGAATAAGAGAAATTTTTTGATAAAAGATTATTATTTTTTATTTCAAGATGAATTTGGAAAGGAAAAAGCTAATCTGCCTGCAAAAAATAATACATGTGAGCTGTCTATCGATACAAGCAGACTACTTCACTCATTAACAAAACATAAAAAAAAATAAAGAGTTGTTTTTTTGACTTGAGACAGGTGTACAGTTTATGACATAAAGATTTTAAGATAAAAATGAAAAAAATCAATCCAGCGCTTTTTGAAAAAAGATAATTCAAGGAATTCCGAGAATTCAAGAAATTCAGGAAATTCAGGGTATTCAAGGAATTTCAGGAATTCAAAATATTCCAAGAATTTAAGGAGATCAGAGAATTTTAATAATTTCAGGAATGCCGAGAATTCAAGCAGTTTAAAATATTCAAAAAATTTAGGATATTCACTGATTTCAGGGAATTTGAAGGCTGCATATTGTACCATTTCTTAGCAATCTAAATTCAAAAATTTTCAATTTGAAACGCTCCAAATTTGCAATTGGTCCATTTTCAAGTTGTAAAATTGATCATTTTTAGATTTTACTGCTTAGTAGTAAAATTATGTTGATTGGTAAGCCTAAGAATATAAATTTCTCTTTTTTTATAGCTTCCAAATCTTTTATTGTTCACAATTTTAAGTATTCCTCAATTACAAGATGTTTTAGGTCGAAGACTTTGAATTTTGATTCATTCGATTATTTGAAGTTTCAAATTCATAGTTGTTTAATTTATATGTATTTAATTATTTCAAACGATACTAGTTTGGAATAATTAAGTGTTGAAAGTTTTAAGCTGAAAGCTGATCAACAAGGTAGAATTTTTGTCAATTAACAGTTTTCAAAAGTTTAAAAACGGGACAGTCATACAACATTTATAACATTTGAAAGCATTCTAATTTTTTTATTTAAAAAAGCTAAGAATATTAAAGACTCCACTTATGCTTCAAATCAAAGAATTGTAATTGTAATAGATTGTTCCATTTATTTCAAGTAATGAAACGATGAAAAATGTATTACGTGGGGGAAAAAATAAAAGAACTCTAGTATGTGAAACGTCAAATACATTCATTTAAAAAATATTAGTTTACAATTCTTAATTTGATATTTCTCTACAATTTGAAAGATTTAAAAATGATCCCAAAGAATTTAATATTATAAATTAAACAATTTGAAAAAACTTTAAATAATAGAACGAACCCATTAAAAAAAACAGGAATAAAAAAAGGAAAGAATTTCTGCGAACCAATTTCATGCAGCAAACGGAATGTATTAGATGCAAATAGAATGTATTAGCTGCGAACAAATGTAGATTATTATTATTAATAATATTTCTTTTTTTTCAAATTAATGAATATTTTGTTTCTATATAAAATGAAAAATCATTGGTGTCAAAATTCAGACAATCGCGCTAAATAAAATTTCATCACTATCTTAATAATGCAGCAATTCAGATTGCTCACGCAAAGAAACGGTTTTTGTAAAACATCAACCTCGCACGTTTTCGGAATGTCAATTTTCCACATTCCTTGTCCAGGATACTTTTTTGGTTCATGATGCCGTTACATCCACTCGGTTTCCATAATTTAAACAACAAATTCTGTAAGGCAGTCAACTTTTTTCCGTGTGAATTTATTTCTTTGATATAAATGATCTTTTTAATAACATTAAAATCTAGATTGATGTATTATTGTATACCGTTGTGCTATATAGAATTGACAACTCGATTTATTAAACATATGATTATGGTGCATAAAGGACATTATAAAAAAGTGAATCGAAATTCTTTCATTATGATTGCAATCTCGATTGTTTATCCATGCACGCGCATACTTTAATAATTGCATATAGTATATTATTATATATGATTCTCAGAGATTGAACTTGCTAATGATGGGTCATTACCAGATGATAATTATAATGAGTGCTGTTACAATAAAAATTATTATGGCTATAAGAGAAGAAAATGCAAGTGTGGTGGGAAATTCTATTTTCAGATATAAATTTAATACATAAATGTTTTGCAGATTCCAGGTATTTTTTTTCACCATTTATATTTCATATAAATTAAGTTATTCCATATTCAATAAAGATGATACGTTTTCATGCAGGTTTGAATTCTAGTTTTAATTTTACTCATTATTGGCATTCGCATATTCAATGTGATTGTGCAATGTAATTGAATAAAAAATTGTAATTAACAGAAAATAATAATGTAATTTTTGCTGTAGATGTTTACGAAAATATAGGAGTTCAAAAATATTTATTCTCAGAAAGTGGTAATTTGTACATTTTAAGAGCAGCAATTTATCGCGATAGTAAAAGTTAATTATTAGATTTTGGTGTAATGTGTATTTCCGAGTTTGCTATTTTTTGGCGAGAATAATATATTATAGAAATAAGTTATGATCATAATTATACTGTTTCCTTCACTGAACGATCATGAATTTAGGTTTACTTCATATTTCCATACCATAGTTTTTATGAGATAGCATTTAATTTATGACTTGCATTGTGTTTCACGTCTCGCCGCGCCGCCTTCATTACATCACGAACCCGAAACCTCGGCGATCTCCATTGTGTCGTAAAAATTTTAGGTCACAACTGTCATGAATTTGTAACTCTCCAACAATGCAGGTGTTTAGAAAAACTAAGTGCATTTATATTCACGCGTAAAGTGTGAAAATTATTCAGTGAGAATTTCTCCGGCGGAAATATTGAAATTATTACTTTTTGTGAGAAAAGTTAGAAACGGAATAAGTTATTTCATATTTAATAATGAAATATTTACTAAATTATCTGAGAGATAAGAGTTTAATGTTTTGTGGGACTTGAACGGATTTCCGCTACAGAAGAAAGCGACTAACTACATTGGATTTGCGAGGAATCGTAAAAGGTTTAAAAGGTAGAAAAGGTATAATTATATAGAAGAAGTTTTGGTAATAGAAGGAATTTCGTAAGATTTAGGTAGCATTGATGCTCTCTAGATTTGAATAATTTGAATGAGAATTTCACTAAAAATTCTGATAGTTCAAATTCTTTACATTTATTCCTCAGTAAAAAAAAGCCTGGCATTTTCCGCAACCTGTTTTTGAAATACGAATCAGTGAAAACTAATTATTTTATTCAATTACCCTTGTACTAAACAAAGTGTCAATTTCACTGTATAAATAATTTGACTAATTAGAGAATTAGTTTGATACAGGTCATTTTCAATTTTTTAGTTGACTTCCATTGGATGAAACCATTAAAGGTTTTCCCGGATTGAAAATGATAAATAAAAGTGAACTATAACTTCAAAAAAGATTTTTGAAAAAATCTAAACGTCTCATAGGTAAAACACATGCAAAGTACACACATATCATACTAATTTTTATATAATTTATGTAAAGTTATTCATTTTGGACGAGTAATAAAACGGAAGGTAAGAAAAAATTTTGGCTGGTAATAAATTTGTCACGCTGTGCTCTAAAAAACATTGGTTGGCACAATATTCATTCATTTGACATTGAAATTAATCCAATAAATGTATCATTCCAATCAAAAACAAGAAAATAAAATGAAGGGAACATTATTAAATTTAAAATCACTGCTAGCTGAGCCCTTTTTGAAAAAATTCAATTTTTGTTTTACAAAAATTATAAGATTCAGAATTTGCGTAAAAGTTGATATTAAATGCTGAGCGAATTTTTGTTTAAATTTTAATTCGTTATATAATTTTATAGTTTTGCATATTCTAATGGTATACATTTGTTCTTTTAAATACCCTTCAGCGTTTAAATTGAAATTAAAAAATTATCTAATAAATTATTGTATATTTTATATATGTTTTATGTTATTGATATTTGCTGCTTTGAAAACAGATTGAAGATAAAATCATGAAGTGTCGAAGAAGACTTAAAATTTCTAAAAATTGCAGGTATGGTTATTGTAATTTTCACCGGGAATCAGAGTTTTGAAACAAAAACCAACACCAAGATTGCCCAATTTCAACCATTTTAGGTTACGTTAGTGTTTTACACCGGAAAGGGGTATTTTTAATCACACATTATGAGATTTTAAAAAAGAAACAATTTTCAATAATTCGCATTCTTCAGTTTTGTTAGCGTTTTTTACAGTTTAGCGTTTCTAATAAAAAATCATTAGACTGAATAAAATGTAGACTCTTTCAACAGTTTCGCAATATGTTACTGTTTATCGTCAAAAATTGGTATTTTTTATTTTTCAAAATCGATTTTAAAGAATATTCACATTATCATTAGATCATTAGATTTTGAAAAAGGTTTACAATTCTCAATAATTTTCTGTTACATTATATTAGTGTTTTTCGTCAAAAATGACTGGTATTTTTGAGAAAAAGTGATCAGATTTCAAAGAATGTTTAACATTATTCAAAAACTTTAGGTTATGTTAATGTTTTTTATCTGAAATTTGTATTTTTAAACAAAAAATCATTAGATGTAAATCCAGTGATTTTTGTTTGAAATATTAAAATTTACAAGCTTGAAAAATTTTTGATTGTGGTAGTATTTTTCTTCAGGAATTGAAATTGATAATAAAAAACGATTACATCTTAAAGGAGACTCATACTTTTTGAAAAATTATAGGTTACGTTGGAGTTTTACATCGAAAAATTGGCATTAGAGAACCAAAATTTATGATAATTTGGACAAGATTTAGAATTTCTTAACATTTTTGGATTATCTCAGTGTTTTAGTCAGAAACGGGTATTTCTCATCAATTAAAAAAAGATTGCAAAGAAGATTCACAAATTTTAACAATTTTAGATTATTTCAGAGTTTAACACCACAAATTGGTATTTCCAAAACAAAAATCATTATAATTTGAACAAGATTTAGAATCCTTTAACAATTTTGGATTATGTTTGTGTGTTTTCGTGGGAAATTGGTATATTGAGTAAAAAAAAAAAAAGATTTCAAAGAAGATTCACAAATTGAAATAATTTGAGGTTACGCTTTACCCCAAAAATTGGCATTTTAAAATAAACATTCTTATATTTCGAACAAGATTTGCAATTTTTATCAGCAGGAAATCGGTTACTTTTAACCGATACGATTAAACTTCCAAGAAGATTTACAAGCACTATTGCGAATAAAAAATAATCAGATTTTAAAGAATATTCACAATGTTTGAGCAACAATGAGTTATGTTAGTATTTTCGTCGAAAATGTTGGTATATGGTTGGAGTACTATGATATACGAAAATTTGGTATTAACTAAAGGATTAACCACTCTTGTAAGGTGTTGTAAAGTATACACTCTTCTATGTAATCCCATGTAATCTGGTGAGATGTCATATGTAATATTGTGTTATCTCATGTAATTTTCTGTGATCGCATGTAATCTAGTGTATGTACTCTTATATAATCATGTAATCTTGTAATCTAGTATACACGAAAAATTGAAGTGCTTAACCTCTTAGTATTAAAATTGAATTTATATTTTGATTAAAAAATTGCCTGAAACAAAAAAGCATGCGCGTAGCGCGTGTGTTTATTTTCTACGGTATGTCAAAAAATTATCATTTCAAAAATAAATAGAAATGATTTATAAAAAAAATTGAAATAATCACTGCATAATATGCATATGAAGACGATGTACGTCAACGTTTGTGGCGCTCTATCCGCAAAATAAAATAAATCTTGAGTCAGCTCCGCGCGTGGTAATCCGCATGCATGTATGTTTCCCTCCCACTCACTTATGCGGCGTTCTAACCGTAATAGGAAGTGCGTGAGTGGCTTTTATATATCCCCGGCGGTTTGGCAAGTTATGCGCTGTATATATGTATACATATAAAAGCATTAACGTAAGCGTAAGCACAAATACTGCATAACGACATAAACGCACCGATGACGCGTGCATCTACTATAGATTCAACGTATTCTAGTACTATTGCACATGCAGCTTACATACATTTTACACATGCAAACATATACACATGAAAATACGTAATATCTATGTGATAAGTTTACACCCACAAATTAGTGAAGCTAATGCACTCTATTTAGGAGCGCATCGGCCGAATTCAATGTTAAGGTTACTATTGAGAGATCACAATGACCTTCGTCTCGACAGCATTCGATTTTATTGCTTAAGTACTTAAGAGTCTGCCTCAGATTCTGTTTCAGAAATTTTTACGAAATCATAATGGGCGGAATCTTCAAACTTCACTCGAGCATGACCATATTTTGCTCTGTCGATTCAGCCGATTTTATTATCGTCTCAGATAAAAAAAATTCATCTGATTCATTTTTTAGGTAGAAAATTTTAGAAGTGAATCATTTTGTTCTTATATTTGGCGATATGACCATTTTTGGTAAACGGGATCATAATATATGAATCAAACATATTCTCTTCAAATTTGCACTCTAAATCTGATTTTATATTTTAAAATATGTGCCAGAAGAGTAATTACGAAAAAACAGTTTCGGCGGAAGCAGATGGAAAAGTCTTTGGCAGAAATTAAGCACTTACGTCATTATTTTGAAAGACCTAACTTGATATAATGAACTGTTTCTTCGAGCGTTTTAAATATATTAAAATTAATTAAATCTTGCAACGTTACATACGGGAAACGACTATGTGTCCTATGTATTTCATTGAGTAAGAGGTTATAACTGGGGTTTGCCACACATTTTACGTTGGTTCATAAGGAAACATTTATTTATCGTTGAAAATATCTGGAGTAATATTTTGCGTTACACTCAACTCTCCACAATTAATATATTGTACAATTTTTATTCTGAAAATTTCATATTGTTTAAATAAACAGAAGTAAAATAACTTCCGCCATACCCCAGTGTATGGAACACACCGGTCGAAATGCATTACCCATGAATTAATTGAATATTAAATAATGACGTAGTTAAAAAGCAGTTTTGAGTAATAAAACATATGTATCTCGGTAATGTGATTTCGATTTGAAGAAATCTTCCCGTTTCGCAGGCATATTCTCATCGCGCGCTTCGTGCGCGGCTCGCAAGTGTACAATCATACAATCAGAAAGATTTTTTCCAACTATCTGAAAAGGGGAGAAAAAAGTATCTAAGTCGTTTTTGGAACAGACAGACAGAAATTTCGTAAAAAACTGTTTTTTGGGTTCAGGGGGTCGCAAAACGTGGGCATATGACAAAAACCAGAGGGCTCAAATTTTACACAAATCGAATACCTTCTCTGGATGAGAATGTAAAAATACATATATCAAAATCAGATATACATATACGAGTACTTTATTACATTATACTTCGAGAGAGAAATTCCATAACAAGCATATTTTATTATTTTTAGAACTCATTTGTATTTCATTTATTCCTAACTAGTTACAAAAAAACTAAATAATTATTCAATTTGACTATTTGATTTTTATAATTAGCACGTTTTTAATTTTTATGGTGACTTTACCGCACATTGACGGGTATAGTCGCTCACTGACTGTAACCATTAATGGACACTTTGCTGAGCAATATATTTACATTCTTTCTTTTCACGATACAAAAGAGGAAGATGCAGACATTATATATTTATAACCTCAATAGTCAATTTTTAATTACTTTTATTAATGTATTAAGAAAAACTGCAAAAAATGAGCGACTTTTCCCTGTTTCACGGTACTATCTATAAACTTGAATCAGTAAAATTTCACTGATAATCAGTGACTATTTTCACGGATTTCAATAAGGAAAAATCAACTGGGAGTTAGTAAAATTTTCATTGAAATTCAGTCATATTTAATTGCTTCATCCAGTCAAAATAAACTGGAATTTTCAGCGACGCGGTCACTTACAATTTTAATTGTTTTTAATTGAGTGGATCTGAGAAATTTTCACTGTTTCAATTTTTGATAAGTTATAGAAGGACAAGAATAGTTAATGTTGACTAATTATCATTAAAATAATAGTTCGCTTGATGCTCTAGTAAACATTTCTACATTTCATTAGTAAATGTAATCAATTTCACAGTTAAAATTCTATTAATTTTCTACCGATGATTAGTATCAATTTTTGATGAAAAACATTTAGTAAATAAGTCAGCACTTTTTCTTAATTTTCTACTTTTTATAAATTTTTTAATTCTCAGAACGAAATAATCGAAAAAACATGTTTCTGTTGCTATTTCCGATTTGGAGACTTACACTTTTTTTATGAATATTCAATTGAATCCTTGGTCTCTGACCTGCTACTATATCATCATAAGTGTAAATATTTCCCTCTAATGGAATAATGATTCACATAAAAGCATCTTACAGTCTTAATATTTATTGAATAAAATTCATAACGTTCAATGTATAAATGTAATAAATAATGTAGTTCTCGATAAAAAAAGAACAATATCTTGATCTCATAACTCTTAGAATATAAATAAATTGTTCATATAAATAAAAACATCACTTATTTCTGTTGATAAAATTACCATGACATAAAAATTTGCATTCTACTTTGTATTCTCAATCTTTCTCAGAAATAATTCACACTATTTATTTAAACTCCCGCCGAGGAAATGCAATTACATAAGGGCGTATCTTGATATTATCCAACAATTTTTCACTTTTCATTAACTCCCTTCCAACTTTTAGTTACGTTGTATTAGAAAAAGTATTAATTAGTAAATACATAAATAATTTTATAATGAATTACGACTTTTTAACGTTGGAGAAAATCTATCTGATTTCGTTTGTCAAAATGAAATAACTAAGATCTCAAGTTTTACAATGATGATTCTTTAATTCGATACACTTTAAAGATAATCAACAAATTTGCAATTAAAAAGTGTTGAATTTAAAAGACTTTCAATCTTAAATCATTTCAAGTTTGAATATTGCTTCAACTTAACATTTTTGAATAGTTAACGCCGCGATTTGAAATAGCTTGACTTTGAAACCATTTCTTTAAGCATTTCCTAATTCCAACCTCTTCCGATTGAGAACTTTTAAAATTTCAAGTGTTCAGCTCGGAAAGTTAAAAATTTATAATAATTCAGACTGAAGATTTCGTTCTATATTATACATCAGTTTAATTTTGAATTAGGGTTGGGGAGTATCCATTAATTACGGAAGGCTTTTTTTGAGAGGGCGGGGGTCTGAAGTATTTCTTACGTAAGTTTCCTCTTTCTAATTACGTTTTTAAGATATGCCAATTGAAACCAGTTTTGGTGGTGGAAATTACTTTTTATACTAATATACACAGTATATCAATGTTTGTTTCATTACAACTTTATCGTATGATATTTGATATTATCAATGCTCGCAGAGTTAATCATTCTTGAAGTCTGGTGTTTATCTTTTTAATCTATTACAATTTTGGTTGCTTCTATTAGAAAAAATGTTCAGTTACAAACGCTTGAACTTTAGAATAATTGAGCTTTGCATACTTTAAAGTTCTAATTCTGGGAAAGGATCAAATCTGTCACTTTTGCTCCCGCAAGTCTCTATATAGTCTATATCTATAACATTAAATAAATAAATATATGATCGCTTCCTTACTGAAATTTGATCTTCTGATTCTGACAAGTCAATAAAAAACACTAAAGTAGCATTTTCTGTCAATTGTAGATTATGTTGGTCATAAAAGTTATGACACAAAGGCAGTGATTTCCGTTTAAGGTGTTGTTAAGTAAAAATGTTTGCCTATTATACGTTAATTTTTCGATGGCTTTGGCTCCCGTAAGCCATAAACAAATTACCGAGATCTCGTATGTACAGAACGTGATTTAAACTAACTGACTTTCCAAGGGTAAATTCCCGGGTTTATTTGCGATCTCCTCTTTCACCGTACAATATACATGAATTCCGTTCTCGCGGCGTGCTTTGACAAGAGGGGGAAAAAGTGTCACTGCGGCTCGAGCCACGGAATAAATTAACGACGGGATAATTGTGATAAAAGGGAAAATTGAACGAACAAGCTTCGAGTGAGAAAGAAAGTCCCATGACACTGGTTAATTAATTAATTACTCCGTTTTTTCATTCCTCGCTAACGATGCTTAAATGCCAGGGAATAAATTGTGGGCATCATTCTAATAAATTTGACAATTATCAACGAAAGAAGATCCATTTATTTTTGGAGTGAAACATCTTTGTTGTCTCCAACAGAAATTTGGTTCTTCCAACAAATATCTTTCTTGATCCGACACAAAACAACAACATTTTGTTACATCTATATATGTAGGCGTCCGCGTGAAAAGGGCCCTTATGGTGGGTTCTGGTTTAGGAGATATTCACGGTTTTCTGAGTTAAGGTCAAAATTATTATTTTTGGGTTTGAGTGGAGAATGATAACTGGAACCTATAGTGAATTAATTGGGACTACATCCATGTCTAGGCAGTAAACGGAAGTAGGCATATTCCATGACCGAATAAAAAATATAACATGTTAGCTTATGGCACTCACAAAGTTTAGATGCGCTTTTCTCAAAAAACGATTTTTCGAAGTTTCAACTTCAAAAATACCCCGGTGACTTATTTTTCAACTTAAAGGGTTCATTCTGAGCCTAAAATACCGGCAATTTATCCGGCTATATGTCCCTATATGTAACTTCATACCGGCCATAAGGGCCATTTCATGCGGACGCCCACATATAGCAAGAACCAATTCGTTTTGTTGTCAGAGTAAAACATTTTGCTCAGAGATGAGAGATTTATTACGATTAGTATTGAGATTTATTTCTTTGTAAGGGTTGTTGTTTTTTTGGGGGGAGGGTAATCGAATTCTCCGTCTTAATCTGGTCCAATATGAAAAACCCTTTGTTTTACGGGGCATATATAACCGCAAGTCGTGACTTCGAGTCAGTAATGGACCAAAGAGGCTGTGCAGTAAAAACAGCCGTAAAGCACTTGAATATATGGAATGTCATTCAGAAGTTACTGCAGGTCTCGCCAGGGTTAAGGGTGTAAGATTGTACTTCTGGAGATGTAACTGAAAACGTACAGGGTGTCTTTCAAGTTTCGTTAAGCACCTCAGAAATTTTCCAATATTTTTAATTTATCCTTCAAAAATTCAATTAAAAAAATCTCTTTTAATGATAACTTCCTTGACATCTGAATAAAATACTCTATCCTCACCAGAAATTTATTTCCAGGTTTGTTACATATTTTTAGTTATTTTTTTTATCAATGAAGAAGAGTTTAGGGAGAAGTGTTGAGTTTGAATTGATTTAAAAATGATGTTCTCGATGCGTTGTTTAAATCAAGATGGCCTTTGAGGGTAAAAAGAAAATAAAAGGACCACCCTGTATACATATGTGGTGATTCTGCATGCATTCATTGCAAATAAATGAGAAACGCAACTGGGACCCTTGTACATGTCTGCTTCAGCGCATCAGTTGAAATGAGTTCGAGATTTTTGAAACGATAATTGCCATCCAGCAATAAAAATATTGGAATACTTATTCGAATACTTTACGGCACAGAAAAATTTGATCGAGTTAGCAGGTAATAATAATCTCACCGTAAATCAAATTGTCGATGTGGATAATTTTTCAAGGGTAACACAGCTTATATGTTTGTGTTTGCAAGTACTTGCGGACAAAATCTTAGATGAAAGAAGAGATTTCCTTATTACATTGATAGAAAGTGTTTCTTTACATATAAATCATTGTACAAATGTATAATTAATTAGTCTCACTAAATTTCTATAGAAATTGTATAACTTTATATCAAATCATATCTTAATATCAAATGCTAATGTCTTAAGTATATATTATACAAGAAGTTAGGCGCCACAGCCTCTTTTGGACAAAGGCTCGTAAAAGAATATTATGTCAAGATGAGATTTATCATCTTGTGTGATGTTATGTGGTTCTGCAAGTGGTTATTTCTTGCATATAAAAGAAGAGTATTTCCTTATAGGGCTGTGGTTTTCAGTTACATGTCAGAAAAATAAAAACAGAAATAGTAAAAAAAATCTTTTCTTAATGAATATCATTTAAATCGACGAAACTTGTTTTTGCAACTTTTTTTATATTCTCTTTATATGTCGAAGAAATTGTTTTATTCAATAAATTGTGTTCTCACTTCAGTTTTTTCTGAGTGTTGGAAATGAAAGAAGATAATGTAATTTAATAAAATTTAAAGGCCGCAGACAAACGTATTTATCAATTGAAAAATTGGTCACGCCTACTTGAACAGATGAACTTTAGGATATGGACTTTTATCTTGAAAGGAGCTAATAAACACGGGATGGAAATAACCGAAAATGATACTATATTCATTATTATTAATTTAATCATTATAATGATGTACTAAACATATTTTTTTTATTTAGGTGAGGTTATTACTATTTAATACTGTAAATGTTATAAAAAGAATGGGGCTTTATGTAAAGTTCATTACTACAGAAGTTGCTTATATTTTAAAGTTAATTGTTGTTTTAAATAGATGTAATCAAAATTGATGCGTGTGTTGAAAATTGGTTCATAATAGAAAAGTAAACTCTAAGCTTACTTATGTGAAAAAAAAATAATTAAATATATTTTTGATATAAAATTTTGTTGTGAATAACTTGTATTGATTATTATTATCATTATTAATATAAGTTATGAGGTATCACGGCTCCCAACTGAATATAATCCTCAAGCAACTCCATGTATCCACCAAATAACATTTATTATAAGTTTTTCACATAATATTGGTAAATTATTTAAATTTATAGATGAGATAACAATTTTAGGAATATCAAAAAGATATGAAAGTTAATTTGCATATTTAAAAAAATAAAGATTGTGAATGGAGTAATGGAAAATGAAAATGAAAGTAAACTGACTAAAAGTTCTGATATGAATAACAAAAGCTCAAGTCACTGAGTCTTTTTACTTCCTCCAAGAAGAAGTTTTGGACAATTTCCAAATTCTGAAATATATATATATATATATATATATATATTTCAATTTATTCAATCTGAAATATATCTAATTTGATTTTTTAAACAATTTTCCGGGTGCATGTGTGTGTGGGTGTATAAGAGCGTGTGGATGAGTGTATAGGTCACATTTTTCTTACCGCCACAATATCTGGAGACTGTGTGAAGGTAAAGTTATGAAATTCGGTACATTTATTCTATCCTTGAATATTTCAAAATTAGATTTCTAATTTTCCGCAAATCTGTTTTTCTAATATAATTTTTCCGATTATTATAATTGAACTCTAATGCATAAAGAAAAAATATTCGCCGGTTAAAATGAATGAAATGACCTATATTGAGAGAGAATTTTAATTAAGATTTGAAGAAATTCGTTAAATTACAATATTTGTCGTTGGCGTGTTTAGAAAAAAATTTGCCTGGCTACACAAAGGATCGAGTAACCTATATGATGTATTAATGCATTTGACTAAAACATGATAAAGTTCAGCTATTTTTTTATTAATAATAATAAAAGTTACTGACATAATATTATGGAAAAGGCAGTGTCTATACTCGTACAAAAAAAATCCAGCTAATCTTACTGAAATTTCGGTACAAATAGTCCGTTTCCTGGGTACCACTATTTGTACAAAAATTTATTATTGAATTCATTAAGAAATAAATGAATATGTAATTCCAATCACTTCTTTGTTAATTAGTTGATTTTTGGTACCTAAATATTCAATTAGATCAATCTTAAAAATATCTAATAATAAATTAACTTTTATTTCCATTCAATTACAATTAGTTAACTGAATTAAATGCATTTAATTCATATGGAATAGATTGAAATGTTTCTGAAGGAAATGTCCACACGTACCGAAACAATCTCGGTATTTGTACCCAAATTTTGGTGAAAATAGTCCTTTTTCCAGTTATATTTGTACGGAAAAAATGTCCTATTTGTACTCAACTTTCGGTACCCATAGTCACGGCCTTTTCCAGAAGGAAAAGTTTTTCAAGGGTAGTTTCTTTAAGTATTTTTAAAAACAATTGTGAGTATATTGGTTGATTAGAAGTAATCAAATAACAGTCAGAACCATTTCTAGAAGATATCTTTAAAAAAATCGTAAATTACTTCATGCTAAAAACTCTGCAATAAACTTGGTTAAACCTAGTTTCAAGATGGGGTGCCACCTCGCTCAGACATCAGATACGAAACTATCGTCTATTGTTTTTGCTGCAAAACTGCAAGAACAATTGACAGCAGGTGACGTTTCGTACCTCAAGTCCAAAGGAAACGATACCTTGTGTCATTGCACCTTTCACACTACCAAGGTTAATTTTTGTTACAGGGAAATGGTACCCTTAAATTAGCGTCATATTCACACTTTTGTGAAAGACAAAAGACTTGATTGAAAGCTTTTTTTCTGCTTTATTTATGACGTTTATTAATTTTATCGTATGGAAATTTAAGAATCGCTATGTTTTATATATATATATATATATATATATATATATATATATATATATATAAGTAAAAAATTTGTATGCAATGAATGGTACGCATTTTTTCATTATAGAGATCATAGAATGTATGCACATCTTTCGACGGAAAATGAAGTAATTAATATTTGTAGAAAATGAAGAGTACCAAGCTGATCTTAATTAAATGCAAAATTTCAAATAGAGTATAGTTAGTTTAATACAAAAAGCCATTGATTCACTCAAACGATAATTAAATTGTAAACGTTTCTAAATATAACTGAAATGAATTCCTGCCATGAATCATGCAACGAATTATTCTCATTTTGTTACTGAATACTCTCATTCCATTAATGGTTTTTCTTGAATAGAATATATGGAGAATTTTTGCACATTTATTCACTGAATAATTGAATATATATGCAGTCTAAATCTGAATCAATGCAAAGTGTCACTAATTTACTTTGTTATAATTTGCTTATTAATATATTCATCATTTTTGATTTATACATTAAATTTTGTTGGCCCTATACGACTTATGCCAAATAAAACTTTGTTGATTTGTTTGACACTAAAATAATTTTGCTAAAAAATTATTTTTAAGCCTGTATCTATACTGAATCAATTAGTAAAAAACTTTAAGTTTTTGAAATTAATCACATCCACTCAGAGAAACAAAAGCATTATTTTGTTTTGAACCACTCAAATACCTTTTTTAATGCACACACATAATTAGTTAGCTACACGAATAGGTAAGTTTGTCGCAAAAAGATCATTTTTGCTGAAAAAATGTTCTTCTTGAGACCAATGAAACGCTTTCAAACCTTAATTTTTAGAGGAAATTCCATTTGTGTAAAGAAGCAACCTCCTGACATAAGAGGCTCTAAGTGCCTCATAATAATTAGGGAAAATATGTAGTAAATTAATTTTTGCTCACTTATGTACCTCACTGATTTTTATTGGCAAATTAAAAAAGCGTCACGCTGTTTTCAAGTAGATTTGGATTAGATTCTACTAATTTTTAGTTAATTATATTAATAATTTTTGTCAAATACAACTTTCAAAAAATTGCAAAAGCGCCAGATACTCTACTGAACGATTTAGTAAACTTGACTAATTTGTAATCAAATAGAATTGGCTCTATTGGAATAAATCAAATCTTACTAAATTAGATTTAGGGACTAGAGAATCTGCCTTGAAGGTGCATGTATATTCTATGTTAACTTGCACAAAATAATCAAAAATAAGAAGTTGAATTATAACTTTTTATTAATAACGTTCAAAATGAATAAATTACTACCAAACTCGCTGAAGTCAATGTACTGTAAAGCAAAACAAAAATCGAAAGCACATGCAATATCAACTAAATAATAAGCAAAGGAAGGAAATTGTAATCACGAATAGAAGTCTACTGAGTATGAGATCACATTTTCCAAACTAGTTTGCATAGAGAAAAGATATATCGAGCGAAACAGTCAAAATAAATAAGGAGTCCGATGGCTAATTATCCACTTTCGCCGGCAGTGAGATCAGCTGCACCGGTATTTCACTCTAAGAGCGATCGACATAGAATTTCACAAGCCGGGTTCGCCGTACCTGTATGAAGTTCAGTGCCAGGAACGTCCGAATCGCCAAGTGCATATTTCCGGAAGACCTTCAAAATTCTTCGAACGAGGAAACTGTGGCGACTTCAGTTTGGAAAATGTAAAATAAATTTCCTTTTTGAAATTAAAATTAAAGTCGACCGTTATCAATCACATCGTGCTTATCGAATCTGCGCGAGAGAGAGTGCAGAAAAAGCCGAATCAATTGCCAATTGCGAATTGTGAATTATTTTCAAAGTGGTACCGGACGCGGGTCGTCGATGCGAGAGGAAAGGACGACGGAGACTGAGAGACAACATTTCTGGGCTATCACTCGGAACTTACTGGGCGAATCACGATCCACCTCCGCAGCAAGTTTTCCGCCTGGAGAACGCCTCAGCTACTGGATCGCGGTACCAGTAACCAGAAGTAAGGATGACGTGCGACACATCCTCTGATGTGTAAAACGCGCCGGAACGTGTAATTGCTTCCCTAATGAGCTGATTTAATTAAAATTTACTTTTTTCGAAAACAGGGAATTAGTCGTATGAAATCGTCGGCAATAATGTATCGTAAAGGGGGGCTAAGCGGCGCGTGTGGGGGAAAACCGGCTTAACCCCATCAATATTTTTATATAATTAATTAGGGGCCGTTCCCCTTCTACGCCATAGATCGTCACACGAAGCTTGAACCCCCCAGCGCGAAGTTACGAATCCGGACCCCCCCCCCCCCCACCCTTTTTAAGTCAACAATTTTTGTCAATTTTATTTGATAAACACCCAAAATAAAACACAAAACATACAAACATAATATTTTAATAAATTTCATGACCAAAATGCTCTCAAACCCCGTGAAATACAGTAGGAACTTTCGGATCAGTAAGCAATATTTTCGTTTCCGTATTTTCAAAGTTAGGCATAATTATTTACCGTAATAATTAACATAAATATATCGCCTTTTCAAAAAAAGTAGAATTTTCATCTGAAAATGATTATTTTTCTACCAAAACAAATGTATTTTCAATCTGAAAAGTCGGATGTTTGGCAAAAAGGTTGATTTTTAAACACTGAAAGTTGGATTTTCAAACCAAAAAAAAAAATAATTTTAAACCAAATAGTTACATTAATAACCAAATATTCGAGCTATGACGCAAAGGAGACATATTTTCAACGAAATGGTTTATTTTTCAACCAAATAGTTGAATTTTTAATTTACAAAGATAATTTTTTAACCAAATGGTTGAATTTTCAAACAAAAAGATTCAATTTAACCACAGACAGTTGCATTTTTGAATAAATAAATGAAGATTCAAGCGAAAAAATATGAATTCTTCAGAAGATAGTAGTTGAATTTTCAACCAAGAAAGATGAATTTCAAAATTAACAACAATAATTAATTAACGATAAAATAGTTGCATTTAAAATCAGATAGTTGAACTTTCGAGCCAAAGCAAGGAATTTGCAACGAAATAGTTGCATTATTAATCGAATATTTTCATTTTCAACCTACAAGATAAATACTTAATCAAATGCTCGAATTGTTAAACATTTTAAGTTGATATTTCAAATAAAAGGAGTTTTTACTTCGAAATAAGAAACAGTATCATTTAATCAAAAAAGATGATTTGTTAACAAAAAATGTAAGAGTTGTTATTTCAAACAAAAAAGATTATAATTTTATATAAAAAACATTTGTATTCAATCAAAAAGGTAAAATTTCAACAAAATAGTTGAATCCTAAACCAAAACAGTTTCAAAGCAAAACAGTTTCATCCAGAAATGGATTAGTTGAATTTGCAGTTCAAAAAATGGATTTAAAAATGTTAAAAACGAATTTTCAACAAAATCGGTCAATTTTTATCCAAAGACATGAATCATCAACTAATAAAGTGAATTTTTAACAAAGTAGTTCAGTTTTCAACAAAGTAGATGAATTTTCAATCAATAAGATTAATTTTTGACCAAAAAAAGGAATTTTTAATAAATGAAATACATTTTTAACAAAAGAGTTAAGACTTAAACCAAGAAAATAAATGTTTAATAAATAGTTTAAGTAAGTATTTGAATTTTTAATCAAAAAACATAAATTCTCAATTAAAAATTGAATAGTTGAATTTACAACTAAAAATGATCAATTTTTCACAAAAAATGGATTAGTTCAATTTTCAGTAAAGAAAATTACTTTTAGATTAAAAAAATAAATTTTGAACAAAACATTTCAATCTTCAATCAAATAGTAGAATTTTAGACCAAAAGAGATTAATCCTGAACCAAAAGTATAATAGTAGACTCTTTAATTAAAAAGAATGAACTTATAACGAAAAATAGTTGGATTTTTTTCTTGGGTTTTATGAATTTAATTCGCATTTGAGCGAAAAACAAGGAGACATTTCTTGAAAACAGGGGAAAAAGAGGAATTCTTTAGAAAAGAGGGGAAATGGGGAATAGAGGAAAGGGTGTGAGGTCTGATATTGAATAGATTTTTTATACCAATTTTAACTAGAAACGATCAATTTTCAGCCAAGAATAGATTAGTTAAATTTTCAGAAAATAAAATTACCCCTCAACTAAAAACTCTTTGTAACAGACAAAGATAACTTACAAAAGGAATTACGAAATGTTAAACAAATCCTAATACAAGACGATTACACAAACAAACGAATTATTAAAGCAAAAAGAAAATCCACTCAAGAAAACAAGTCAACACAACCTACTAAAGAAAGAGAGAGAAAAACAACCACCATCCTACCCTACATTCAAGGTATCACGGAACAAATAGAAAGAATTCTCAACAAACACAACATCCAAACTATATTTAAACCACCTGCGAAAATAGGACAACTTCTAAACAACCCTAAAGATAAAAAGGAACCTTTCAGTGATCCGGGAGTATATCAAATCCCTTGTTCTTGTGGTAAGGTCTATATTGGAGAAACCGGGAGGGCGGTAAGTCAACGTGTAAAAGAACATGAGAGTAAAGTCAGGCTAAAATATTTCACGCAATAAGCAGTAGCTGAGCATCATATCGAAACAGGACACAGTATTTTATTTGACAAAACAACCGTCATCGCAAAAACGTACAATAAATTTCCAAGAAAACATAGAGAAGAAATCGAAATCTTGAAACACCCTAATAACATCAATAGGGACAATGGATATAATACCAATCCAATTTGGCTTTCCGTCCTCCCGGGTTTTTTTAAAGACTTTATTGGCTAATCAAGTTCAACCAGTCCCCACCATGGAGCGCTCTGGCCAATCACAGGCATCGTAGAGAATACATATATAAGAACAACATAATTTCAGGTCAGCTCTGAAGAAGTGAACTGCAATGTTCACGAAATGTCGGCAACATTCATAGTTTCGCACACGATTGAAACCCGAAAAATCTTTAAATTTTAAATTTAAATTTATTTAAAAAACAAATTATTTTCAACAAAATAGTAAAATCTTCAACCAAATAGTAGAATTTTTGACAAGAAGAGATGATTTCTGAATTTTATACCAAAAAGAATTACCTTTCATCCAAAAATAGTAGCATTTTCTTAGTGGGTTCTATTAACACAGTTCGCATTGAAGCGTATAAACAAGAGAAAAAGAGGACGTTTTTGAAAACAGGGGAAAAAGAGGAATTCTTTAAAAATTTGGAAAGATAGGGATAGGAAAAAGAGTGTGAAGTTCGTATTTAGATGCTTTACTTGCAAAATCAAATCTGTTATTTTTATTTTTTCAAGAATTTCAAAAGTTTGTTATGACAATGTATTTTAAGATTAACCATTGCTTTCTTTTTCAGAAGTGTTAAACTTTATATGGTGCAGTTTCTTTAGTTATAATGAATGAAAAGTGCATTCGTCCTGCAGGATGATTTTTGCAAGAATTTTCGTTTTTATGTTCGAAAAGTCTAAAAAGTCTGAAAGTACGAAATTTCATCAAACTATGAACTGTAATTGTAATACGCCTTACTTATTTAATCGTTAGGTTAAGAATAAATCGGTTAATATCTCAAGTGATAAGATCAACAGATTAGTTAACGTTGTCATGATATTAGTAACTTTATTTTCTTGGAAATAATTTTAAAAACTTAATAATAACTACTTTTTCTGTGAAGTTATCCTTTCCAAGTATTTTATTCTTAATTTTTTTATAAGTGAGTGACTTATCCCCACATTGTGGGGTACAGTAGTTCATACTTCAAATGATGCTATAAATAGTTGTTTGTGAACCAAATGTATGTTTGTGCTTTATAAAACGAAAGAAGATCAGATGAAGATTATATATATATATATATATATATATATATATATATATATATATATATAATGCATTGATACCTCATTCAAATTCCTTTTTGGACTTTTTTTTTTAGAAGTTCGTACTGGGTAATTGCATTTTTTTAAAAAGGTGCAAAACATCACGTTTTTATGGATTGCGGTTCCCAGTGCTTAGTAGGCTGATAGTAAGGTAATAGTTTACTTTGATGAGTCGGTTGAAACCTTTTGCAGAAACTTTTTATAGTCCAAAAGTAAAATATCAGGTGAGGGCGACTAAAGAAATCGTATTTTCGTCAAAAAATACAAAAATAATAATTTTTTTTTCTCAATAACTGATTTTTTTTCAGCGTTTTGGTTTTCCCACGAAACTAAAATTACTTCATATTCACTTTTATACATTTTTGCAGAAACTTTTGTATTTTTATGAAAAAACACAAAAATAATCATAAGAGTTTTGTGGTTGATATTGAACCTATCTATTCAGATTATTACACTTTCCAAATAGGAAAATAAATATTTTTAAAAAATCACAAATTTTAAAAGTTGCGTATCTCAAATAATTCTTTAAGCAAAAATATAATATCTTTCGATGAATTGAGGTGAAATATTAATGTCTGAATTAAAATAATTCTCAATAATATTCATATGCAAACCTTCAGTTTGGAACGAATCTTGAGCTCACTGTCTCTATAATTTTAAAAATTCATTTAAGATCGAAATGAAACGTAACTTCCTCATTAACCAGAAGTCAAAGCATAACAATATTCATAAATCAAAAACAATATCTTTTGCGTTTTTGAAAATAAAAAACCAATTTATTATCATAAAATTCATTGCTCAATTAGTGTTGTGATGAATGTGGACAAAATACCTGGTGAAAACTATTGTGGACTGTTCTGCGCAGGTAGTTAACCTTTAAAATATTTTAACATTTAATTCTTCTTGCCTCTTGATCATTCTTTCTAAAATTATGAATTTCGGCGAAATTTATAGAAATTGGGTGAATGGGATGGATGTGATTGGAGGACCTTTACTAAATATTAAGGAATTTTATTCATGGAGGTTTTCCTACAAATATTTTTGAGATTAATAACAAAGTAAGGTGTGATTTCAAAAACAAAAGAAACGAACACATATTGGATGATAGTTGAAAAATTGAGAGAATTCATGGAGATGCTATTTATAAAGAGAGATTTATAAAAAAGTTATGTATGTAAGTCAATTTTCACCAATGGAAAGAGAATCAGCCCAAGCAACTTTTTGTAAAAATGTCTATTGTTTTTATTTTAACTGTACTATGTGAATTAAAATAGCATAAGTGTATATATTATTCATATCCTAATTAGGAAGTCTAAACTGGCTTCGAAACATGTTGGTCCCTAGTAGTATGAAAAAAGGCGAAGAAAGAATAAGGAAAGAGTGAGGAGTCGGTTTCGATTCACTATTTCCTTTTTCTCACCCTTTTTCTTTTGATATATTTTTGTCTAAATGAGCCAGAAAGAAGATAGTTTCGTTTTCATGTTTATATATATATATATATATTGAAAGAAATATTAATCGATCAAAGAGTTCATGAATGTTCAATGTTAATTGATATGAATTGAAGGTCGTCGGGCAAAAGGGCGAAAGTGAAAAATTTCGGAAATTCGTTTCATTGGGTTAAAATAATTGCTCTAATCCTTTGTAATGGTAACATTTTCGAAAATTTTTCAATTGAATTAATTAAATGTTCTTTAATTTAAAAATGTCTAATACAATGTTCTAAGTATTTATCCAGATGTGTGTGTGTGTGTGTGCGTGCGTGCGTGCTTGTGTGTGGATGTCACACTTTTTTGTGAACACAATTACATGAAAACGCTTACAGATAAATTGATGGGAGGGCTTACTTTCACCACTAATATCTTAATACTGATCGAAGGATTTATGATAATATTTACTGCATTTTTTTAGCACTTTATAATATTTTGAAAATCGTTTTTTTATATTGAAACTTTTTTCATAAAAATAATTAAAAGTTGATGCAAGAATATAAAAGATTCCTTGGTTCGAGATGAATCGATTGACTTATAATATTAATACATTTTATTAAAGAGTAAGGAAGTTATGGTCATTTATATTATATTAAATACCGACTTTTTAAATTGAAACCCTTTTTCATAAACATAACTAAAAGTTGATGCAAGAATATAAAAGATTTCTTGGTTCGATATGAATCAATTGACCTATAATATTAATTCTATTTATCAACGAGTAAGGAAGTTATGGTCATTTATATTATATTAAAAATCGATTTTTAGAGTAAAAAGTTTCTCATTCTCATAATTTAAAGTTCGTGCGAGAATAGAAGAGATGTGTTGATTCGAGTGGAATCGATTGACCTATAATATTGATACATTTTATTGAAGAGTAAGGAAGCTATGGTAATTCATAATATCTGAAAGAACGTTTTTTTGTAGTAAAACTTTATTCTTTAACATAATTCAAAATTGATGCAAGAACGGCAAAGATTCCCTAATTCGAGGCAAACTGATTGACCTATAATATTAATACACTTTATTGAAGATTAAGGAAGTTACGCTCATTTATAATATTTGAAACATCTGTTTTAAGCAAAAAACTTTTTTCATCAACATAATTCAAAGTTGATGAATGAATAGAAAAGACTTTTCGATCGATAAAGCTGGGAAAGGGATAGGGTGCGACAGAACTTCCCTCTTCCCTTTTTCAGCTCGAAAAATTAAGATTTCGAATAGAAAATTTGATTTGTCTGATTTTTCATTGATTTTACAAATTTTTTTGTATCATTTTGTAATTTTGTATTTTTTGTAAAGTTCTATTATTAAATTGATCAAAATGATAACATTAGTTTGTCTATTATTTTAAAAATCACGAATTACTTCCTCTATGAGGAAGCAAATACATTTGCTAACGGGAAGCAAAGTGCTCGTGAAATAAGCACAATATAAATAAACATAGCACTGAGAACCGGCAATCCGTAAAAATGTAATTGTTTGCACCTTTTTCCATCAAAATATCAGTGACCGGGTACGAATGGTTTCTAGAAAATTTAGGGGACTTTTTTCCACACTAAAATAGAGCAGGTTTTAAGCAGAAAAACTTGACCTCTAAAGTTCATTCCACCTAAGTGAATAATTTGCCTGGACTAAATTTGTATGAGGTATATTAGCATACGTTAAGATGGTGAGATGATTTGAATCATTTGGAAATGAAAATCACTTCCAATAAATGAGTCACGGTGCGGCCGAACTAAGCTTAAATGCAAATTTAGTGAGAATCGCAATTTCGTTTATCGATTACGCACTAAATCCTAAGGTGTCAAATTTCGATTAGTTAGATTAAAGTAGACGTGTATCTAGTTGTCAACTTACTGCTTCTTCATTGAGCAATACTTTGATCCAGGTTTGGATCAAAATGTGACACCTTGGGATTAAGTGTCTACTTATGGTAGTCTGACATCCCACACTGTAAAACTCTTGGAAACTTCCAATAGGTACATGTAGTGAAAGTGTATTTTCGAAACGATATGATTTATCAACAAAAAAGTTTATTTTCTACTAAATAGTTACTTTTTTAAATGAATAGTTTGATTTTTAACCAAATATTTGCATTTCCTACATAACAGTTGGATTTTCAACTTACAACAAAAAATATCTTCATGTGGTAAGATTTACCCCACCACATTGAGTATGGTTACCATTAAAACTTTTTATCATCTTCTTCTGTTTTAATGGGAAAAAATTCAATATTACTCACTCAAGAATTACCTATATTTTCTGCCTAAATAATGCCATTACATTCATGTTTAACTTAAATTCCAATTGGGGTCAGAGCTTTAGTACCCTCATACGATATTATAGGCTCAATCACTTCCAAAGTTGAAAACTATAATAATTCGTGACATCACTGAATATCGCTTTTCTTTCAAAATAAGATTTATAAACTTTTCGTCAATAATAATAAGAATTTGTGCTACACGGAAAAAATCAGATAATTTTACAAGAGCTAAAATAGGGGCTTTTAACTTCTTATTTAAAATACGGACAGAAATTTCAGTACAAACAATAATAGATGTTTGGTAATTTTTACAGAGGAGTTTTTAAAATTTAGAGAAATGACAACCGAGTTAAGATTTCAAATAACCATAGATATATGAAATGTGTCTAGTTGGTTATGTGAAATTGTTTAAGGCTTCTCGTTCAATCGGCCAAGTCGAGCAGCGTTTGGCTCCGATATACTCGGATGGCGGCCGTCGTATTAGATGGAGTATATTCAGCAGCTTTTATATTGCTGTCACTTTGGAACTAACAAATACTCATAAAATGAATATTTTGTCAATAAAGTATCAGTAGTTATTTCTTCCCTTCTGGTACAATGATCATTTTTTTTACTATATAAGTAATAGTATATACAGAAATAGGATCTAATATTCTTATTGAAATGCATTTACCACGCTGGAAACACCAGTTCCCGTTAGATCACTGAAGTTAAGCAGTGTTGGGCGCGGTTAGTACTTGGATGGGTGACCGTCTGATACTACTGCGTTGCTGTTGGCGGTCGTGGGTGTGGTGAGCCCACACTTGTAGTTATTTACTACAAGAAACTATCCACCTAGAAACACTACCCGAATCGGGTAGTGTCACGCTTACCCCTAGAGGCTCGCCGAAAGGGAAATGGCTTAATGGTATAGTTACCAAGTTATTATTTTTTTAGATAAAGTTGTTCAAATTCTGAAAAAGAAAAGCTTATCTTCACTATTTGATTTCAGAAATCCTTTTGTTATTATTATTTATAAATAATTTATTTTAAACTTGTGATTTTCGAAGACAACAATATTCCCGAGCCGCTTAAAATATAATTTTTAAATTAAGGATAATACAAGAGGGTGTGAAAATACAATGACGATATCAAGGATCACAAATAATCTAATAATATATCCAGAACCGATAACAATATTTTAAAATATGGTAGAAAGTGCTATTTTCTCGATGTATTTGATTTTGTCTTCAGCGATTTTAACCAAAAAAATTAACTTTCAACCAAAAATACTTGAATTTTCTTATTGGTTTCTATTAACTTAGTTCGCATTTAGATAAAAAACGAGAAAAAGGGAAAGGTTATTGAAAATAAGGGTAAAAGAAGAATTATTGAATAAAGGGGTAAACGGGGGGATAGGGGAAAGAGTGTGAAGTTTTATATATGAAAGTGATTTTTAAACTTATGTAGTTTATGGCGCGAATCCCTCCCTCCTCAAATTGGTATCAGTAAACGATATAGTATAAATAATATTTAATATATCAGGGCAATGAGGCTAAAGATGTAGTTGAGTAAAAAATATGAATACTTATCTTTTTAAAGCCCAAACACTGCAGATTAATCATCACAGAACTTAGACTAAATTAAAATTCCATCAATGAGGGATTTTCCACAAAGTGAATCACTACTTGCGTTAGTCACATTGCATCTAAGTTGTTTAATCCTTATAAATTCTTAGCGTTTAGTCAGTAATTCATGCATCGAATCTTTGATATTTTTATTCACTTTTCAAATAAACATCTTTCCAAAAAGTGAATTTTAGAAAATTTCAAAAGAATTGCTCACAACTTTTATAAATTTTCTTGAACCTATACTATTAATTTTAATACGAAATATTTTTTATTTTAGAACAATGTTCCGCAAGAGTAGGGAAGAAAATCTTCACTTTTCCATGTAATTAAGATATAAAAGATTAAACTATTTATAAAGGTGTAAAAACTTCGTATAAAGTAAAAACATTAAACACGATAAAATCGTAAGAGTAATTATGAAATTCCACTCGGTGTTTATTGTTAGACAGACTCAAATAGATATGTTCAATAATTCCTCAATCTCTAAATTCTTGAGTGTAATTAAAAAGTGCTTCCTGAGGTACATATCAGACAAAATAAAATAAAATATAGAATTAAATTCCGATTTTGCGATATCAGAATTATAAAAAAGACGGTGTATCATGCTGTGTAGTATAGTGTAGCAAGTAGATGTTTACGCATAATTCTAATTTACATTATGTGCCAAGCGTACGTGTTATGATTGGATCATCGTTGTCACTCGCTTCACATAAGACATACTTAGAATAGAACGATTGTTATAATACTGTCTTGGTGGTCGCGACATTGCCACCAAAGGACAAAAGTCCTTCGAAAAAATTACAGCTATAATATAGTAACAAACTTGGCAGCTGGAAAAGTGCCATCACATTTCAATATACAAATATAGTAAAATATCTCATAATCATGCCTGAAAAACATTCCTTACTCATATTTCCTTTTCTCCATAAATGGCTGCACAATTGTTCAATTATTTCCAACTATATGATAAATAATATCCATTAATAATCGATTACTAAGCTTTTAATTATTTTTCATTAGCCCTAACTAGTAACTACTGCTGTATTTTCGCAACAAGAAGTAAAACAAATACCAATATGATTTACGGTAATAAGAGTCTTTAAAATTTATGACGTGACAAAAAATAATAAATGGATAATTTGCTCGAGTTAAGGACTTTGGGAAAATTAGGGCCGCTTCAGAGTATACCAATGGTTACTTTATTACTTCAATCCCATAAAATTCCCATCAAAACTTGTCTCACTTTCTATCGACAAGTATGGATTGGATACTCGGAAATTTACTCCCAAGAACTCAATTCCTTTCGCGCTGCTGTAGCCACAAAGCAGGCGTTTTGTAATAATGATTTTTTTCTGTAATTCGTACTTCCTTAAAAAATCAAAAATATCTTATAACCACGCAGAAAGAGAACATTGGCAATCTGTTACGTAAGTTATTTGTAGTACCCCACGCGTTTTTTAATGGCGCCAAAGAATATTAGACCAGTTACGTAACTTTCCCAGTGTTCGCTATCCACAATTCATTTTTGTTAAAAATTTAAAGTTTATAAGCCATAAATATTTGCCAATGATATATTTGATTTTTCATCACTTTGGGTATAAGTAATTTGATTGTTCAAGAAACAGATAATCACAAGAAATAAGGAAAGAAGAACGCTGCCAAATGTACAGAATGCGAAATTCTCAGGTGAAGGCTTTCGCACCTTCGTTTCAACGGTTTCAGAATGCAATATTTTCACCTGCGGTGTGAATCCATTTTTGTTACATTGTACCATTAAGGAGCCATTCATAAATTACGTAACACATTTTTTGCTACTGTTTACCTCTCCCCTCCCGCATAAAATATTTTGGAACAGCCCATTTTAAGTAATTTTTCCAAATATTTTCAGTCATGTCTTAATAAATACAATTTAGAGTCCCCTTCTCCCCGAGACACCCGAATTTCTAAATAATTAGAAGTTATCATAATAAAAACGATATGGAACATGCAACAAAAGAAGAAAAATGGAAACGTTTGAAAAGCTATGTCATCTAGCAGCAAAGTATCCATGAAAAAATTATTTTTTGCAATTTTTTCATTTAATAGTACATATCTTTAATTATTTTTACTTTCTGCAAAATCTATCTTCAAATCTAGAAAGTAGATCACTAAATATAAGGGTGTATTTAGTGGATAGTACAACGCGTGATCACTTAAAAAAATGTTAAACAATTTTGGGGAGTAGCGATATTTTTAAAAATATGGAAAAAACTCCGTTTTTATGAATATTTATTTCCAGAATGATGGAAAAACTAATATATTCATACCCCCAAACTAATATATTCATGCCCCCAAAAAATCTGTTATGTACCTTATGGATGGCCAATAAGCTAAAATCACTTTGGGGGTCAGCGTAAAGCCTCTTTACTTAAATTGAGTAAACATACTGTAAAGTTTATAAATTCCTTTTTCAATGAAATGATACATTTTTTGGATGAATTAAGAAAATATCTATTATAATGAAAATATTTCAATTTAAAACAATTTTGAATTTTAATTTTAAAGTCAAAATTCGAAAGATTGGTGAATTTGTGTAGAAGAATAGAACTAAAGAAAGACGAGCAGGAATAAGAAGGAAGGGGATTTGGAGGTCGCCTTCTTGTTCTTTCCTCTTTTTCTATTTGGATCTTTTTATATATTGAACAAAGGTATTTGCATCCGTATGCTTGTCCAAATTAGATTATCCCTTACAAAAAGAAACTACTTTTCACGCCAAGTAGTATTTTCGCGACTACTTGCAATAATGGGAATGCGCAGGCGCGTCACGCAATTAAATTTAAAATTGCTTATTTTAACCATTATGTGCTAATATTTATGGCAAAACAGCTTGATATACAGTAAAATAGCAATTTTCGTCAATTTAACAAAATAAATTTTTGATTTGATTGTTTTATTAAGTGCGGTACGTAGGGTAAGTATATAATTTCACAATGCTTGAAAGCAGGAGTCTTTATCTCGAAATCAGCAAGTTTGAACTATAATTATACCGAAAACCGATTTTCAAAACCTTTTAAATTTTTATCTCAAAATTCTTGGACGATTTACTCGAAATTGGTTCACTTTTTTAGATAAAAAAGTTCTTACCTTTATTCAGAAACTCAATATCTCGGGTGTAAGTTTTTATTTCTTATGTAAACTTAAGATTACATTTTTTATCGCAATCCACAGCCGAGTCGTTGCCGTATTGTGGCCAGTGTGACTTTGAAATTGTCAGCTGACACATCTATTTCCTCGAAAATGAGTAACTGTTTCTAATCAAATTTTTTTTTGGGCCTAAATCAGGAACACGTCATCTCGGAAATGGACTTCTGTCTTATCTTTGAATGGTGCTTTCGATTTTACAGAATGTTTTATTGCTCTCCTGAAAAATTCTAATTTTGTTTGTTATCTTGTTCTCTACTGTCAGCCTTCAATTCAGCAACTAAATTTTTCATTTAAAATTTTTTTTAAATCCTTGCACCTACTTTCTCCCAATAACTTTAAACTTGCCGCTTTTGAAACAAAACTCCTGCTTTTAAACCACGGAATATTACTCCGTGTTTCAAGCATACCCTGTAAAATTTTATAATTAACATGTATACCGCACTAAGAATAAAAATCAAATCAAAGAATTTATTTCGTCAAATTTACACAAATGGCTATTTTATTTTATTCCGAGTTGTTTTTCCATAAATATTAGCACGTCATCATCAAAATGTGCAATAATTTCAAATATAATGCCTTGAGTCGACACTGGCTAGACAGGGATGTAACGCTCGTTTCGACTAGTTTCCAGACAGATCATCTATTTTGATGAAAAATAATTAATAGTTGAATAATATAATTATTTTTTATTACATAAAAGTCTAATATATAGATTTTGCAGTTCATTTGTCTCATCGCCTAAACACACTCAGCCGTCTAAAAGTTAAAATGTTTTCATTTTTGTAGGATATGAATATTTCAATTCATTACATTGTAATACGTATTTCAATAAAACGTGAAAATTTTTTAAGCATTAAAAGTGCTTGATGTGTGAATAAATCATTGTAAATAATAAAGTTTGAATGATTATACTTGCGATTGGGCTATGAAATAATTATTTTTTACTATTTTTAATAATCAATATTTTAGACTTGATTATCATTTTCAATCAGTAAATAATTAAAATAAATTAAATAAATGATTTGGGTTAGAATTTTATTTTCTGGAATATTATAAATATAATACTGAGCATCATACATACTATAATAATTAAAATTCAATATAAATTCATTATATCTTTGATATATAATTCAATTGAAAGAAAATTTTTTTGAACATTCTTTTTAAAAAAACCGTTGTTGAGAATACAGTTCGTTAAAACTCCAATCACCGTCAATAATTATTGTTTATTATCTTAAATATGTATAGTGTATAACTGTATATTCAATTATCACTTAATCATTTACGCAATTATGTATTGCAATTTCCTTAATCGTTTATTTCAAAATTATTATGTTCTGAATTCACTTCTGGAATTTTTGTTTAAGTCTAAAATCTGAATAAATCAAATTCGTAACGAACTCCTAGATAGCGCCAAGACTGGGACTAGACAGCAGAAAGATTTGAATCAAAGGCGTAGCAAAACTAGACAGCACCAGTATAGCGCCAGGCTATTATTGCGTGAATAGATAGGCATGAGAAAAACTGTGCTGGCCTTAGCAAGATTCAAGGTCGCCACAAAATTTTTACACACGGGGCATTCTCAACCTTTCAAGTAGTTGCGAAAAAACCACTCGGCAGGACAAGTAGTTTCTTTTCGTATTTTGGAAGCTAAAGAGGAGAAAGTTTTGATTGAATCTAAATTTATTATCTACATTTCTAACTTAAGTTCTACATAATTTCAGATTTCAACTTTTGAAATGTCTTCATATCTGAAAAAATTCAGTATCAACATTTAAAAAATGCCCATAAAAACATCAAATCCTGCAAATGTAGGAAATTGGAAATTTAAGCTTTTTTGGATAATGGAATTTAAACATGTATGAATGAGGTCAAATTTTTTTAAGTTTAATTTGCAACGGTGACCATGTTTTGAAAAGGTGTAAAATTTTAAATTGAGCAAAAACATTTAAAGTTGAATTACTAACTCAAATCGTGGAAATTTATTTTCAATTGCAAACACAAAATCGGTGAATGTATTGCAATAATCTATCAAGACGATTGTAGAAGTTATGTACCCTTCGTATATTTCATTACAAAATGAACCGTGATCACGAAACAAGTATTTTGAGAATGAGGATTTAATTAAAAATATTATATAAAGATTGAAGCCATATTGAAGGTTTTTATTAATTGCAGTATAACATTCTTTTGACGTATTTCAACGACATTCTTAAAAAATGTATTGAGGATGACAGTTTCAGAGAAAAAGTTGCATAGGCCGAGAAATGTATGAAAGGAGAATACTTCAGTCGCGTGCGTAAAACGCAATTTCTTTCATCATCACGTAGACAGGATAAAGAGATCCATATCACCTTCATTGAAATAGGAATGGAAGAAAAAAAAATCTGTAGCAACTAGAATACAAATATGGTACCAACTTTTTTTTGAAAAACAAAATGTCGTGGCCACCTTAAATGTTCATTAGGAAAAGTTGCCGGTTTTTTACATTCATTTTTTGATTGCAAATCATCTTCTCACGAATTAAAATTATGAAAATTCTTAGTGATTGTTTGTTGTTCAAAATACGTCTGATAATGTGAGTAGGAACTTTCTATTCAGCTCCGCTGATTTTTTTAAAGTTAGAGACGTCCTAAAAATTAAGATTTGTTGATAACCAAAAGTAAACTATCATTAGGGGGAGACGCAAACAGGGATCACATATTTTGGGGTATATTAGTTGTAAATATTGCTCTCGCGTATTTTTTTATTACAGACCATTTTTAACGGTTATTTAAAAAGTTTCATTTATTTTCCAATAATCATTAATTGTTTGAACATTTGATTTGTTTAAACAAAACTTTTTAAATACTTTGTTGCAAATTATTGGTTCCCTCACAACGAGATAAACAAATTAGGTAATACAAAAAATTAGTACGGTCGATTCAGTTGGTTGCTAATTGTTGAAACAAATTTTTCAGTGTTGAAATGTAACTTTTGACTAGATTAAGGCAGATAAGTGTATTTTTCTGTAAGTTATTCCACAAACATTATCTTCTCCTCTGATGACATTTTTTTATTACTTACCCATAATTTTTTGAACAATTTTCATTTGTTTAAACACTTTTTTTCGACAAAAAATTATCTTCTTCCGAATGAATTACATGAACTAATTAGTTAATCTTTCGTGTTGATTTTCGATTTGAATTTAATAGTTGAAGTTATTCAGAGAATATGTAAATTTGTATTATATTGTCGAAAAAAATTGTTTTAGAAAATGAAAATTGTTCAAAAAATTATCACCATGTAATGGCAAGAATCAAAATAGAATGGGGCAATGAAATCTGTTGAAAATTTGGCAAAAAACTGCACTTTTCTCATTATTTTAGTTGAATGTTACATTTTAATAATGAAAAATGATTTGAACATTTAACAAGAAATTAGATAGACAGTATTGTTTTTTTATATTGTAGAATTAGTTTATCTCGTTATGAGGGTATCGATAATTTTTGCAAAAATGTGAAAAAATATATTTTACGCTAATAAGAATTGTTTAAACAATTGATAATTAATGAAAAATAGATTAAGGTTCTCAATTTGACGATTCAAAATGATCTGTCATAAAAAACATACACAAAAGTAATATTTACGACCAATATGCCGCACTATAATTGATACTTGTTTGGAGGGTGTTTTTGTGGCATGATGAAAGAGGTTGGGGGGAGGCAAATTAAAAAATCAATGCATACGTCAGATTCTGGAACGTGATTTTAATAAGTCCACGCGATTTTCACTCGTTTTATTGAAATGTACGCTTTCCAATCTCATATTCGTAAAAATGGGAGTTTCCCTGTATTTTCAATGGGAAAATTGAGAGAGTGGGCGAAACCACTAAAAGTTGTCTGATCGAAAAAATACGAATTTTATATTTATGGAAACCTCGTAAAATGAGCCATTAGCCCAGAAGAAGTTCAAATTTTTTTCATCGCCCTAATGCACAGCCTACCCAGTTGGAAATAAATTTGGCCTAAATATTTGTAATTTAATAATGAAACAACAATTATTTTGAATACCTATTATAATTCGAATGTTAATTGTATCAATTTTTCATACTCACTATTCTAATATTTTTTCATAATTAATATCCAACGTTAATTTTTCAATACCCTTATACTCTGTTGTTCTGAAATTTGATTTTAAAAATTTTTTGATAATTTTTATATTTAAAGAAAATATTAATGTTTTTGTGGAAAATTGTTATTATTTTTGCATTTTTTGACAAAAATACAAATCTTTTTTGGTCTACCCGTCTGATATTTTACTTTTTGACAATTATCATATTTTTAAATGAGGCTTCGGCGCATTTTCCCACAAAAAGCACTGTTTATTGAAAAAATGTGAACTCTGAATGTCAAACTGAATTTTTTTGGAAATTCATCAGTTTCCAAAAATATTGAAATTTAAAATATCTTAAAGGCTATTTTCTAATACGCTATGTAAAAAATTAAAATTTTTGTATAACACTTAAGTACATATATTCTCCATGAATTTGTCAGATCCACGTATAACATGGAACCATAAATGGAGCAGTTATGTCATGAGCTTTCAGTTTCGTTTCGCGTGACACGTGTAAATATTCGAATTGACTTTCCTGCTGGATTTCTTGTTAGTCGAAACAGCAAGCATGGTGACTTTAATAAGTACCTATCCCTTATAGAGAAGTTGTGAATGGGCGCGTCCCTATGTGAGAAAATATTCTTGAAAGTGAGATAAGTGAGGTACAATGGTACATATATAGAGAACATGTGAGTGGAAATTATTCAGGTCGTTATAGCTGATAAGGTACTTAATGCATGAAAATAATCATAATCATCAAGTATGTTCATTACTCTGTTATAATGAGTTGTTGACATAACCAGAGAGCGTTTGTAATATCCTTTTATGAACATATGTTTTTTGCTCGTGGACCTAAATACGTTTCTAGGTGCCATTGAGTATCACCTTCAGTATAAAAAAAGAGTCAATGTCTGAAGATGGTTCAATTACTATTCGCTTTCATTCGTTCTATAAACATAAAATGATAGAATAGTAAATAATAAAATAATAGAGGTCTTTTATATTCTAATTTAAAAACTTCTATACTTTTTTATCTTTAATATTTTTATAGGCGTAAGAATATACGTTTTATAAATAAGTTTTTTCAATTTTTAAAAATAAATTTTTCATTGGCTGATATTATTGAAAAAACATTTTTCAAACGAAAAGTATAATAAACAAATCACTATATTTGATAATACTTGATTTACTATTAAAAATTAAATGAGGTCGTGTTGAAGCGAATCTTTTTTCCGATAAAATAAGCTATATCATTCATTAAAATCGTAAAATCTGAAACATTTGTTAAGAAGCGATACAAAAAAAGTTTCGAATATACTGGAAACTTGATGTTGCAAAATTTTAACTGTCTAAGTTTTTAATTCTTCTGATTCAATCCCCTCTAATTTCATTTAGTTCAATCATAAATTATTTATTTATACAATATTTGATTCAATATCTGAAGACGGTTCATTAAACTATTCACCTTCATTCGCTCAATAAACATAAAATGACAAAAAAGTTAATAATACAATAGAATAATAAATGTATATGTGGGCGTCCGCATGAAAAGGGTCCTTATGCCCGGTTCTATTTTGAGAGATATTCGCGTTTTTCTAAGTTGAGGTCAAAATTATAATTTTTGGGTTTCATATCCAGATAGTAACCGAAAGCAGGTATATGTTTTATGTTGGGAATAAATATAATACGTGTGCCTATGGCACTCACCAAGTTTAAATCAGTTTTTCTCGAAAAACGGGTTTTCGAAGTTCCAACTTTAAAAATGCCCAGGTGACTCATTTTTCAACTCAGAGGAATAATTTTGGACTCCATTCCGGCCATAAGAGCCCTTTTGATGCGGAAGCCCCCATATTATATTCAAAGTGAAAAACAAATTTATATTTGTTTTATCTTTATTATTTTTAACGGCGTATAAGTTTTGCAATTAGTTTCTTCGAAAAAACCGGTCTCGATATAAACTATATGATTATATTTTTCTCTTCGCCTTTTCCTAAATCTTTAACAATAATACGATTTTAATGAATGATACAGCGTATTTTCGCGGGAAAAATATTCTCCACAACTGGAACTCGTTTAATTTTTGAAAATAAATTTTCTAATGGCTCAAAATCATTACAAAATAAATTTTCAAACAAAAACTATTGTAAATAAATAACTATATTTGATAATAATTGAATAATTCTTAAAAATTGAATGAGTTGAAGTTGTAGAGAATCTTTTTCTATAGAAAATAAGCTATGCATTCTTTAAAATCTTATCATTTTTAAAATTTTGGTAAGAGCAATAAGAAAAAAAATGTTCAAATATACTGAAATTTACAAATTTTGAACGGTTCAGTATTGATTTGTTCCGATTTGAGCCCTTGTAATTTCACTTAATACCATCCATTTTAAATTCGATTTTCGTACGGTATTGTAATGGAAAATTGCTTAATTTTTGTACAATTTTCAACTTGACAATTTTTCCTACTCGACATTTTAGTCTTTTCATTTTAAGTCTCAATTTTGTATTTTTATTCAGTATTAAATGCTTGAAAATATTGATAGATTCAACAGAGATTCAGGTATACAAGTTCAATTTTTAGTTGGTTTTAATGAGTTTCAGCCCTAATTTTTTCCTCGCTTCAATTTTTTGAAATCTCGTAGCATTCATGTCATTAAAAATTGAAATTACTCAATTTTTTTAATGATTTTTATTGTTAACATATTACATAATCTCTTATTCATTTCTAATTTTTAATACATTACAAATTAAAATTTTCTTTTCAATGATATAATCTTAAAATTGTTTAATTTTGAATGAGGTTTAGTTCAAAATTAAAATTTATGTATGTCATTCGTTAACACGTTTTCATTATTCGAAGAAGCATATTTTGGGGGTGAGTCTATTAAGATAATATCAATCAAAATATGTGTTGTGTACCTGATATGGAACAATCGATTTAATGTAAAAATATACTCCATAATAATAAAATCTTTTTGGATCTGAAATAAACTTACAGTTACTTGTTTTATTGATTACAATTTTTAATAAGGACCTACATCTTCATTTCGCTTATTATTCTTTCAACACTTATCGTGATTAATACGAAGAGAAAAAGAAGGTTTTGTGTTATTCTGCTACTTTTTTAAACACGTTTAAAGTTCAATAATTTTCATAAAATGTTAACCTTTGTAAAATTATTCAAAATTCCATGTTTAAAAGCTTCAATAACATAAGTCAGAAATTAATCTATTTCGAAAGTTCCTAGTATTGAATTCCTAAGTTTGAAAGTCTCTACAAAGTTGAATTGAATAATACAAGACAAATGGAAAAAATCTAAATAAGATTATAAATGATTAAAGGTATGTATCCAGGACGATCTGTTGAGAAGTAAACAGTAGAAGAAGATAAGTGATGCTGCACGTAGGTTAATGTAATGCAACTGTCGCAATGATTCATCGCAATTAGGCATTCGAGACTCGTAATTCCTCGATGTTACCTCGTCATAGAATTACATGAGGTCGGCTTGGTACATTGGATCTACGGTAGGCTGAAGAAAAGACCATCTCTTGAGACATACATCATTGTAAATTATTACAAGAGGTTCTTTTTTTTGTTCCAATTTGTATATCCGCGACAATAAAAGATAAATGATGCTTATTTCTCTAAGACAGTGTTAATATCAATGTCCTTTGTTTAGGGACACCTTTACGCTGTGGAACAAATGTAAGGACTTATTGCGAAGAAATGAATGTAGGTACTCAAATTTCCTTGCCTTAGATGAAGCTTCTAACGCAATATCTTTCAAAAGTTATGACTGTTCAAAGAAGCTTTTTTCTTTCACAGAAAACCACTGGATGAATTTTGTAGCACCTTCTTTCAGAAAATGAAAACTTCAACTGAACCCTACTTGAGAAATTATAAACCATAAGAACTTTACTACAAAAAGTGTCACTTACTTGCATAATTTGATGTATACTATAGTTTCTTGTAACAAATTTTTAATAATAAGAATGATTCAATTAGATTTAATGCGTCGAAGTGTATAACAAAATGTTTGACTTATATGATGGTTGATTCTTATGACCAAATTACATTAACAAATTGTGAACAATATGGATTTCTCGTTTTCAAAGTATATTTCTGTCTTGGAGTTGGTTGATTTTTAACAAAAAGGTGCAACAGTAAAGTAAAAATTTTTAACCCGGAATTATTTGTTAACTTTATAAACAAACTATATAAGAAAATGCACTTTGAGCGCATTTGTAGAAAGAAATCGATTTTCCGTGCATTTGTCTTCAAATTATATTGACTATGATGTTTACTGATGGATTTTCTTCATCCAATAGTATTTTTTAATGATATAAACAAATCATATAAAGAAATGAACATTAAGCACATTTGTAGGCAGAAAAAGATATTTGTTTCTGTGAAATTATCTTTAAATTATGTCGACCGTGATATTTAGTGATCGCATCTTATTTCATCGAATATTATTTGTCCACTTTATTAATGAATTATATAAAAAATGCACTGTTAGCGCATTTTTAGACAAAAAAAAATAGTTTTTCGTTCAATTTTCTCAAAATTATATTAACTGTGATTTTTTCTAATACATTTTTGTCATCTGACATTATTTGTTCATGTTATAAACAAACCCATTAAGCACATTTACAGACAAAAAGAGATGTTGTTTCTTTCAAGTGTTTCTTAAAATTATATTCACAGTGATATATACTGATAAAGTTTGTCTGATCGATTATTATTATTGTAAACTTTATAAACACATTATATAAACAAATGTACTGTGAGCATATTTGTTGACAGAAATAAATCATTTTTTTCAGTTGTCTTCAAATTACGCATATTGGCTGTGATCTTTCCTGATAAATCTTTGGCTTTCAATATTATTTCTTAATTTAATTAAATAATCCACAATAATGCCGATAATTTCTTTATACAAATTAGCAAATAGATGTAAAGTGTTTATCTGTAGGTAAACATAACTATCAATATAATTTTGAGATAGGTAATTGAAAGAAAAAAAACAATTTCCTTCTGCGTATAAATATGCTCACTGTGTGTTTGTTTATAATAGCTTGTTTATAATGTCAACCAATAAAATTAAATGACCAAAATTTATTAGCAATTATTATCATCGACATAATTTTGAAACATTTGAAAGAAAAATGATCTCTTTCTGCCTATACATATACCCACTGTGCATTCAAATAATGCCAAAAGCATGAGCGAAAAGATTTTTACAAGAGAAAATATGATTGTTTAAATTCTCATTTTTTTCGCTATTTGCATTTACATAATACTTTAAACTGCATTGAACAATTACAAAAATCCGAAAACGTATCCTTACAGATTCATTAAAAATTAAATGATAAAATTTTCATTCTATGATCGGACTTCAACATTTTTTAGACGCCCGAAGAGGGCGGCTAAGTTGGCCCCGGAGAGGGATCAGCTGGGCTTTTCCAGTGCAGACAGCCTTTGTTGGACCTTTAGAGAGCCACTAATTAAAACATACTAAGCTGGGTAATTTCTACAAGGGCAAATTTAAATTATTTTGTTAATTAAATTTTTTTCCAAAAAGTACTATTTACAAATTTACAACGTTGGGACAACTAATAAAGTGGTAGGGCCAACTACTTTAGTTTGTAATATATGCCGCTGCTATTTAACTAGTTGGGGCTACTACTTTTATTCCCAAGATTGGTAGTAGTTTTCCTTACTACTTTACTTGTTAATGAGACAACTTTAGATGGTAGATACTATTTTCAGGTAGTAAGTCTTACCTTTTTAATTAGTAAGTCTTACTATTGAATTAGTTAGTCTTACGAATACGCTAGTTGATCTCACTACTTAAAGTAGTAATCCTCACTATTATAATCAGTAAGTTTTACTATTTAAAATATTAGTCCTTACTATTAAAATTAGTGAGTTTTACTATTTAAATTATTAGTCCTTAATATTAAAATTACTGGCTCGTGGACTATTGTGAAGTTAGAACTTCTCAATAATAAAATTATAATAAATATTACTATAATTTGTCTATAGTGGACACAAGAGCGACCTCAGGACTTCCTATAGAGACCACGTCCTGATAGGATGTCATGTCGAAATACATCCACATGTCCATTGGGATGTCAATGAAAAACGACTATAATTTCAATACACAAGAACTTTGTAAGAGAACAAGAACACAAGAACTAATATAAGGCCAGTTTCGGGGATTTCCTCGCAGTGACCGTGAACTAAATTCGTCGTAGGATGAATGGTGCGGGGTGGCCACGCATTGCTGACATTGCTTGTGCGCTGAGAAACTGCGTGGGCCAGCAGTTTTAGGAAGAACACGATCAGTAGGCCTTATATTGGAGTTCTTGTGTATTTAAAATTGCAGATTTGCAGTAGCAGTAAGTCCATTAGAAAATTTAGATCGATACTATAGTCCTCACGGTCTTCACTACTGCACAATTCATAAAAAGGTTAAGATGAAAAAGGCGACGATCGAGAACATGACGCGATATTTCGGTGCAAATGTTGGCAGCACTGCTCAGGTTTCAGTTCTGCCGCGAGTTCTGCCAATGTCGCCAAGGAGGACAACTTGTAACTTTTACTGCTTCTATTTCTTGGAAAATAAATTGGTGGTAAATGTGACTATACTTTATTTTTTGTGACTAGAATTACTATCGTCACTAATATAACTTACGTAGGATTACTAACGGCGACTTGTTGCCGCACTAAACTGGGTAGTTACTTTTACCATCGAAGTGGTGGTCGCATCTAATACCATCTCTGCTAATAAAGAGCTTCCCAGATAATAATGCATGCGTACTCATATGGGTACATGGCGTGCAAGCACGATGTGTCGGCAACAATGGAGGCACAGTGACAGCACGTTCTGAGGGTAATAAGTAATCTCGCATAGTGCCCGCACATGGTCTGCATGATATGCAGCACAGCGTGCGTTTAGCATGCTCGTCAGGTGCTTAGGGCGAAATGTCGGCATATAGCGTGCGGTGAAGAGTGCGGCAGAAAAAGCGCATTATTACTAAATAGATAATTTAGCAGTTGTGTAAAAGTAAAACTCTGATCAAATTCGCTTCATGCTCTAAATTTTTGTTATTCTCCAAGATTATTTTACAGAACAAAAGTCAAAATAAAAGTGAATCCTTATTTTTGTTCAAATGAAATAAACATTTTTTCTTGGGTTTTGGTTCGGAAAATTAGCTTGGAGTATAAACAAATTTTGAGGCAGAGAACAAAGTCGGCAAGAGTTGTAATCGCGCTTGATAGTATATTTATCTCGCGCTTCGCGCTCGATAATGTATTAACCTCGTGCTACGCGCTCGGGTTTTGTACAGATATATTGTATACGAAAGTTAGTATACAGATTTAGAATTATCAGTCAAGCAAGTTTTCCACGTTCAATAGTTTTATTCATAACAATTCTTAGATTAAGGTTGAACATTATAGAAAATGTGTAAAAGAGATTTTAAAAATCACTATAGTTTTGAATCTTTCAGTTAATTACTTTCAACGGTTCAGACGTCTAGAAATAAAATCTTCAAAGATAGGTTTTTAAATGTCATAACGTTTCTATTAAAATTCTTCGCAATACAAAAATGCAATATACCTTCCCCACTATTTTTTACTATATTTACTATATTCAGATTTAAAATGATCGAAAGCAAGTTTTTCAAGTGCACATTTTTAATCGTTCTACTTCTGAGATTTAAGTTCTTAAATCTCAGAAGCAGAACGATTAAAAATATGCAACTTGAAAAACAATTGAAAGTAATTAACTGGAAGATTTAAAAGTATAGTGTTCTTTAAAATCCCTTCGTTTTTTAACAAAAGTGTTGAATAAACATTCTGTGTTGAATAATTTAAATTGTTCGGAATAAAAAAAATTTCAGATGAATATATATTTCTCGCTAATACATTATTTAAGAGGTAGCAGGAATAATTTTGTGCATGTCGCTTTTGGAATAAGCAGCTAGCACGGCGTTGGCACGCAAGTGCCGACACGCGTGCGGCGCATATGCGACGCATATGAGGACACATATGTCTGCACTCTTGCCCTCACATCGTGCCGATCGGTCGACACGCGTGCAAACACCATGCGGGCAAGGTGTGAGCAAATTTGTTATCTGCGTTCTTGTCACAACTAACCATTTTTTTCAGTGTACTTATTTACAGTGTTCATTTAATGATTTAGGTAAATTAATTAAGTTTCAAGAAGTTACTATTTCAACCATTTATTCAGTAAATGTATGATGATGGATATTTTTCATAAAGAAAATTAAATTATTTAAATATTTCAAAATCTAAATTTAGTGGTATCGAGTAACGATAGTCAACTTCAACTTAGTCGTAACCATATCCATATCCTTAAAATAGCGATTTGTGAGAAATTTTTGAAGCTCATTGAATTATTGAACAAAATTGTATAATATATTTATTTTTAGTACTGCATTGGAAAGTTTTTTCCATGAATGTAATTCTACAGAAAACTCGAATTAAAATATTTAAAATCGAATAGTCCAATTTAATTCTACCTTGATGAATAATTCGTTTATAAACACCTTGAAGATGTATTTGTTATGTTTTTAATATATTGAAAAAATATTGAAAGTACAGTGCCAGATTGTGTCACACGTGGCGAATCAAATTTTAGGAGCTTTAGAGTATATGACGCTTTTTTCATATGATTACTCTTCCCCTTTTTTTCATTTTTTTTTAATTCTTTGCCTTCTTGAATCATCTTCTTATTCTCCGTGAAGCATGCATCTCCTGCATAAGAAATGCATAAGAAGTCAACAGTTATTCTCATGTAAAAAAGCAGTTTGGGAATTTTATCTATTGAGTAATATCAGCATAAAAAAATTGCGAAAACATGGAAGATAATCGCGCCAATCTCGTACGAGCGATGAATATAAATGGTGAAGTGTCTATGTGGAGTGTAGTGTATCATAATGTACAATATGTACATATTTTGTGCATATAGATCACTGTCGCGCAACATTCTTACATCCCGGAAGAAAGATCTCTTTCGCGGAGAATTTTCATTCGCGATGCGTTCCTCGATAATAGTGCAACAGTTTCGGAATGTACTTACATATACATATATATCCGTGGCCGTATAATATCAAGGGGAACAAAAGAATAAGAAAACGAGAATCGAGCTCATATACTTTAGATTTAGAGACACCCTACATTAAAACCTGAAATTTCAAAGCAGTTTTTTTATAAAACTACACTCAGAAAAATTTTTGTTTGCATCAAACCAATTCTTTCTTTGACATGGGGTCAAACAAATATTTTATTGATTCAAACAAACATTTGTTTGATTCCAATAAAATTCATTTGATTCAAACACACGATTCATTAACTCAAAAAAATTGTATTTGTATCAAACAAATTCTATCTTTGAAAAAGAGTCAAACAAAAATTTTTCTGAGTGTAGAAAGTTTAGGAGAAAAACTCTATTTATTTCATAGTGAAATAACAGGATACATTTTCCTATAGATTTTATAAAAAATCTCATATGATTTCAGAAAGTTGTATACATATGATTTATAGAAGTTCGTCTAATTAGAGTGAGAAAATTCAGCAGTAAATTCCATACGAATTTCACCATTTTTTTTATTTACATGTAATTTTTGTTTTCGTAAGTTCTTCTATACTAATAATAATTATTAAGTTTCTAATAATTCCTACACGAATAGACATCACTATGAAACAAGATATTTTTTGGATAAACTAATAAACAAATTCTAGGCAGTGCAACGGGGAACCAACGAAATATCGTTGACAACGAATTTCGAATATTAATATTTCTGAATATAGCGAACTTCATATTTTACAGAAAATGTTTCTTTGTGGGAGCAATTAGAATAACTGCAATGATTTAAAAAAGATTGCAGATTGTTTCTGTTTATGTTACTATTTTATTACCGAATGATTTATTAATCAATATAATTAAGCCAGAGGCTTCATTATTTTATTTGACAATTCCTGATGTGTAGAATTTCTGAGAGTAAAACAAGAACCCAGCGATCAAATTTAGTTGATATTATTAATGCTTTCATATTGTGATTTGATAATAATGAAAATAAAAAAGACAAAATAACTAAAATTTCGATTATATTCTTCCCATTTTCAGTGTTCATTAATTTAAATATATGCCTTTTATCAAGAAAGGCATATTGAAGCCTTAGGTTAAAATAATTCAACTGTTTACTGGACAAATGATTCCCACCCAATATAAAAACGCACTATGATAAAAAATTGTGGAGTACATACCTTCCTGATTCTTTGGAAATAAAAAGTACCGTTCTTGATAGAAAAGATCATCCTGTTTTTTAAACTAGAGAAAATAAAACTATTCAAAAATTGATCATTGAAATCAAGAAATTTCAATAAAAAAATATTAAAACTGAAGATTACGTAGGGGAGAGTCGGGTAGTATATTTAAAATATGAATCGTAATATTTCATCGTTTTATCATTATATTCAACAGATTTGTTAGTTCTTGACAAAAACAAAGGAAATCCAACATGAAAAAATCTATCCGAAAGTACCCTACATGAAATGGTCAGGGCTGCACGGTGGTAAAAACAAGGAATTTACTTTTCATATTCTTCTGCAAGCTCTACTTCTTGACGGATTTTAAAGTTTCTTGATTAGAAATTCTCAGAATTAAATTTTCAATTTCTTCGAGCTCTCAAATTTTTTATTTGAATTTTGCATGCAGCAATATATAAACAAATATGGTGATAAAATTAGCAATTTTAGGAAAATGATATCTTACCTAAAACAAAATTGCTTAAATAGACCCGCTATTGAATTAAATTAATGAATATACACTCAAGTGACATAAATAATAATTAAATGTACGAATCGATTGTTATAAACAATTTATTTAAAGAAATTCTTCAGTATAACAGTTTATGTAGAAAAAAATTATTTTTCCTTGAAATTATTCTAATTTATTATTAGAATGGTATTTGTGACAAAAAATTGGCATAATTTGAAAATCTAAAAAAAATTTAGATAATTATAAGTAATTTTTAACCGGCTAAAAGTACATAAACACAGGGATTGCCCGGACGTTTGAAGTCGGCCTTAATTTTAATATTTAACAGTTGATTAAATTGAAATATGAGAGTAGTAAAAATTAAAAATTGCTACATTTAACATTAAAATCATAATATGTTGAATAAGTTTACTTTAATTAATAAATTATAAATGTTTATTTAAAATTGTAATTTTTCTACCTGGAAAAGGGAAGGGGGAAGATTCGTCACACCCTACCCTTCTTTTTAGCTCAAAAAATTACCAGCAATCTTTATTTTTTTCAATCTGATAACAATTTTTTTGAATTGGCCATGCAAATGTCACTTGCAAAAATGGTCGAGGTTATATTCGTAATAATCACTTAAAAATACGTTAAACGTAGACGTAGTTCTAACAAAATGAGAATACAATTAGTTAATTAAATTTGCAAGGTAATTTTTAATTATTACACGAAATTCATCTTTAGTTTAACGAGAATTAACTTTTTACATATTTTTACAGACTTTTACAGATTTTTAATTTTTTAAATTTTTTGGGTTTTTCGGGCGGAAATATGACACTTTTTGGGTCTCTCCCGAATGATATTTTACTTTTGGACTAGAAAGAAGATTTTTCAAAAGGTTTCAAACGATTTACTTCAAAATTAAGAAAAATTATAAAAGTAAACAATTACCTGATTCTTTTTCTAAAATGCACATTTTTTTCTAGAGACGAAATATTTATGATCGTATTTTCTTTTAGGCTTATGAGAGATATGTGTCTACTTAAAATTAAGCTTTGGGACAATAATAAAAAATAAAAATATTGATTTATCATCACAGAAAGTACACAGTTTATTTAAAATCATGAGGGGCAATATTAACAATTAGTAGGGTCGATAGAGTTAAGTGTAATAAAGAGAAAATTTGGAATAAAACAGTTAATTTTTAACTTTTTTGTCAGAACATAAAGATTATATCGCCTATTATTTATAGAAAAAATTGCTAATATTACTAATTGCTTTAATCAATTATTTTTAAAGAAACTGAGATGCGTTTATGGAACTCCAGTTCCTAATTATGCCATCTGCTCTTTTTATTTGAATTTTTCCTACATAAAGCACCTTCTGTTTAAGTTTTTTTCAGGAATGTAAGAACATATTACATTTTCCTTGAATATCCGTTGGGTTTTTCTCGGAAATATTACATTTTAAATATTTTCAATGATAAATTAGGACAGAGGGTTTAAAAATCAGACTAGGGCTAGGACTAGGGGTAAGTGTGATATCTATTTTCCTCTTTCTTGTTCATTGTGACATATGAAAATCTGTTCACAGTTCGAGGTTAGTTGGAGATGGTAATGAACCTTATTTTTCAGTGGTAAATAACATTTTAATATGTATATATTTACACAGACAAATAATTTTTCAATCAATTTAGAAATCATACAATTTAAAATAGGTAAGTTTTTCAATATCACTGAACCTTCATTCCAAATTCAAATTTTTTTATTTAATTTAATGACGGAAAATCTGAAATTATTGACACTTTACCGAAGAAAATTAAAAATATTTCTTCAGGCAAGTTTTTGTTGGTTAAAGAAGGGGAAGATTAGCAGAAGAAAGTCCAAATATTATTATTATTATTATTATATTGTGAAGCCAAATCCCTTTCGGGGTAAGTGTGACTCACTCGGTTCTAGCCTCTTTATGCTGTTGGGGCATGTCCAAGAAGTTGGCACCACCATTTTGTTTTTTCGAGAAAAAAACAGTTGTACTAGATTGTGCTAGATTTGTGCTGAATTGTGCTGGAATTATTTTTTTGAAATATTCAAAATTTCAGTCAAAATTCAAAAAAAACTTTTTTGGGGCCAGCACCGCCATTTTATTTTGTCGGGGGAAAAAAATTGTGCTGAATTGTGCTAGGTTTATGCTCAATCGTGCCGCAAAAATTTTTTGAAAAAAATCAAAATTGAAGCCAAAATTTAAAAAAAAACTTTTCCGGGCCAGCACCGCCATTTTGTTTTTTCAAAAAAACAAAAGTTGTGCTGGATTGTGACAGGCTTGTGCTCAATCGTGCCGTAAATAATTTTTCAAAAAAATCAAAATTGGAGCCAAAATTAAAAAAAAAACTTTTCCGGGCCAGCACCGCCATTTTGTTTTTTCTAGAAATAAAAAGTTGTCCTGAACTGTGCTAGGTTTGTGCTCAATTGTGCCGTAAAAGATTTTCCCGAAAAGTCAAAATTTGACCCGAAATTCTCAAAAAACAATTTTGCAGACACTACGTGCAAAGCAATTATTGTCCTATACACTTTTTACTTAGGTTTTTGAATTCAAATTTTTTCAAAATGCGAATTTTTTGAAATCTAAAAGTTGTGCTGGGTTGTGCTAGGCGTGAAAAACAATTAATGTCCTATACACTTTTATCTCAGGTCTATATTTTTCATGAAAATCTAGTTTATTTTTCTCAAAATGATTTTTGAAAT
>CAKNXH010001959.1:325958-488169 GCA_932178445.1 Andricus quercusramuli
TCAAAAATCTAAAAGTTGTGCTGGGTTGTGCTAGGCGTGAAAAACAAATATGGTCCCACACACTTTTAACTCAGGTCTCTATTTTTCATGAAAAACTCGTTTATTTTTCTGAAAATGATTTTCGAAATTCAAAAAATTTCAAAATCCGAAATTCAAAAATCTGAAAGTTGTGCTGGGTTGTGCTAGGCGTGAAAACAATTATTGTCTTATACACTTTTATCTCAGGTCTATATTTTTTCATGAAAATCTAGTTTATTTTTCTCAAAATGATTTTTGAAATTCACAACTTTTAGATTTTTGAATTTCGCAATTTCGAAAATTTTCGAATTTCAAAAATCATTTTGAGAAAAATAAACTAGATTTTCATGAAAAATATAGACCTGAGTTAAAAGTATATGTGACAATAATTGTTTCTCACGCCTAGCACAACCCAGCATATCTTCTAGATTTTTGAAATTCGCATTTTTAAATTTTTTGAATCTCAAAAATCATTTTGTGAAAAGTAAACTAGTTTCTCATGAAAAATATAGACCTGAGTTAACAGTGTAGAGGACAATAATTGTTTTTCACGCCTAGCACAATCCAGCACAACTTTCAGATTTTCGAAATTCGCATTTTCAAATTTTTCGAATTTCAAAAATTATTTTGAGAAAAATAAACTAAATTTTCATGAAAAAATATAGACCTCAGACAAAAGTTTATAAAACAATGATTGTTTTTCACGCCTAGCGCAACCCAGCACAACTTTTAGATTTTTGATTTTCACAATTTGGAAAAATTTCGAATTTCAGATATCATTTTGAGAAAAATAAACTAGTTTTTCATGAATAATATAGATCTGAGTTAAAAGTGTATGCGACAATAATTGTTTCTCACGCCTAGCACAACCCAGCACAACTTTTAGATTTTTGAAATTCGCATTTTGAAATTTTTTGAATTTCGAAAATCATTTTCAGAAAAATAAACGAGTTTTTCATGAAAAATATAGACCTGAGTTAACAGTGTAGAGGGCAATAATTGTTTTTCACGCCTAGCACAATCCAGCACAACTTTTAGATTTTTGAAATTCGCATTTTTAAATTTTTTGAATTTAAAAAATCATTTTGAGAAAAATAAACTAGATTTTCATGAAAAAATATAGACCTGAGTTAAAAGTGTATGGGACCATAATTGGTTTTCACGCCTAGCACAACCCAGCACAACTTTTAGATTTTTGAATTTCGCAATTTCGAAAATTTTCGAATTTCAAAAATCATTTTGAGAAAAATAAACTCGATTTTCATGAAAAAATATAGACCTGAGTTAAAAGTGTATGGGACCATAATTGTTTTTCACGCCTAGCACAACCCAGCACAACTTTCAGATTTTTGAAATTCACATTTTGAAAATTTTTGAATTTCAAAAATCATTTTGAGAAAAATAAACTAGTTTTTTATGAAAAAATATAGACCTGAGATAAAAATGTATAGGACAATAATTGTTTTTCACGCCAAGCACAACTCAGCACAACTTTCAGATTTTTGAATTTCGCAATTTCGAAAATTCTCGAATTTCAAAAATCATTTTGAGAAAAATAAACTAAATTTCCATGAAAAAATATAGACCTGAGTTAAAAGTGTATAGGACAATAATTGCTTTGCACGTAGTGTCTGAAAAATTGTTTTTTGAGAATTTCGGGTCAAATTTGGACTTTTCGGGAAAATCTTTTACGGCACAATCGAGCACTAACCTATCACAATTTAGCACAACTTTTTATTTTTAGAAAAAACAAAATGGCGGTGCTGGCCCGGAAAAGTTTTTTTTGAATTTTGGGCTCCAATTTTGATTTTTTTGAAAAATTATTTACGGCACAATTGAGCACAAGCCTAGCACAATCCAGCACAACTTTTGTTTTTTTGAAAAAACAAAATGGTGGTGCTGGCCCGGAAAAGTTTTTTTTAAATTTTGGCTTCAATTTTGATTTTTTTCAAAAATTTTTGGCGGCACGATTGAGCATAAGCCTAGCACAATTCAGCACAAATTTTTTTTCCCGAAAAAATAAAATGGCGGTGCTGGCCCCAAAAAAGTTTTTTTTTAATTTTGACTGAAATTTTGAATATTTCAAAAAAATAATTTTAGCACAATCCAGCACAAACCTAGCACAATCCAGCACAACTTTTTTTTTCTCGAAAAAACAAAATGGCGGTGCCAACTTCTTGGACATTGTTGGGGCTCAAGGAGTTCATATGAGAAAAGTGAGAGAGGGGAGAGTACGAGGAGGTATCTTGGAAATTTTGAAACAAGAATTTTTTAAAATATTTTATGTATCATTCATCAAAGTATAACTTTGTAATTTGATATCACGCTTACTCCTATCGTTCCAATTTCCAAAATTGCGAAAGAAAACACTTTTTTTAATTGCACTTGATTCTTCATAAAATCGGCAGGGATTGTATAAAAACGATATGGAGCCTAAAAATAATAATTTTTCAAAATGGAATCATTAGATTGACAAGATTTCTAAATTGGCAGTTCTGAATTTGAATCCAGCTTATGTAGTATGTTGCATCTCAGATCTACATTCCAGATTCCTCACAGTCTATAAAATGTCTCGAGGACATCTGAAGGTCCGTCGTAGTACTTTTGTAGTTACAAAACGTACTATCACAAGACACACGTTTTTTTTAATGAACTTAGATAAGCCAGAAAGGAAACTCCATAGGCGAACGGAGAAAAACAGAAGAGACGCTACTTCAAGATCTCCAGGCATGATTACTTCTCTTGATTTGCAAGGCGCGTGAGAGTGTACCCGATTCTTTGGAATACGGACACAAAACAAGCAGGCTTTATATTTTCCAGAGAAACAAAGGCAAATTCAATTGAAAACCTGATTTTAAATATACCTACACATGAACACTTGAGTCCTTTGCATGTGCATGTGTTTGTATATATGCGTACGAGATTCTGTCGCTGAAACACATATATTTTCTCTTTCATTTACAACGCCTTACTCCAAATTGCTTTCACTTTTACGACGACGTGGCTTGATACAGTTTTACATGGCGAGGGACGCGAAAAAATTAGCACATAACGTATTTCATTCGTTAGGAGAAGATGAATATTTATTTACTGGAACCAATATTTAAAGATTTTTCAATTTTTAGGGAACACAGCCGATCGCCTTCTTTCACCCATTCCCCTTTTCGCTTTATTCCATTTATTCCACTTAGAATTAAACAATTCTCTGAAATTGAGAATTTTGACCCATTCTTCTCCTTTTTTGAAAAAGTTTTCATTTATTTTTCAAGAATCAAAACACAAGACGCTAGTAAAGATATTCATTTTGATGATGGAGCTAAACTTGAATAACAAATCAATTCTATAGTTAAAATAAAAGTTTTAACGTATTATCATTAAGTTAGTCATCTATATATTATTTTGAAAATTTCTTTTCAGACTAAAAATTCTTCCATCAACATAATTCATAGTTTATGCAAGAATAAAGACTCCAAAATCCGAGACAAATTAATTAACCTATATAGTAATGAAAGTTTTAAAATGAAAAATCATTATTGCTTCCTCCATAAGGAAGCAAATACTCTTGCTATTTTGAATAATCATGAAGCAGTGTTCATAAAATGAGTACCGAAAGTTCGAATTCACAGCTATTTTATATTCAGAATTGTATGGTGTTTTGAAATATTAACTGCCCCCCATAAAAATACAAAAATAAAAATAGGTCAATCAATTCTGTAATATTCTCGTATCTACTGTGATTGTGATCTTCATGAAATATACAAATGAATTAATAAATTTAATTAATTTCATTCAAGACTTCATTAAACATTTCTTCATCTCAAGATATCTGATATTTTTCAAAAAATGAAGTTCGAATTCGCAACGTCCACAGTTGGGAGAGTCCCATTTTTTCCGTCCACAGTTGGGAGACGTGCGTGGTTAAATTATTCAAAATGAATAAGTAATGACGACCGATAACTATACAATAAAAACTTTAATTTGCATGTATAATTGTTGCAAGCAAATGTACTATTTCCACAGTTTTGAACGTGGACAATTTTTCTTTTCTCCGGTATAATTTCTTTTCATCTCAAGAATAATGTCTTGACACAATAGATTGCCATTCAGGAAGATCAACATGAATGGTACGGAAAATTTTCACGGAAACGATTACCTTTTTCTAACTCTCTTTTATATATCTATAGAGCTCCATAAACTATCGAAAGTACTTTCTCATTTTTTTAAATACAACATCCAAATTTCGATAACTTTATTCTGCCATCCGAAAATTTTGTTTACGTTCGGGTTGTTCTGCCGTGCGACCATTCAAATTGGTAACGGAGAATAATTTGGATATTCTTTATATTTAAAGCAATTGCAATTTTATTATTTTTACTGTAAATCCTCTGCCGACGTAGCAGTTCCCGTACTGGATTGCCAGGTGAACATAGAAAAATTTTCGTTTTCTGTTTTTCACATTGAAAACTGGATTTTTACAAGAAACATGTGAAATAATTAAAAAAATCATATGCTTTCAGGAATGCAATACTAAGGCTAATCTAAAAAAACTATATTTTTCTGATGATAGTAGCATAGAATCATACAATCATGTTTTCGTAGATTGCCTAAAAAATGTGGGCATCGTAAGCTGTACTAGATATGTTTTGGTTTATTTTGAATAATTTTAAAAAGATATTGGTAACAATATTTAAACGAATTTTCCTCCATGCACAAGCAGGCGATAAGGTGATGTAAATATGAAATAAATTTGGAGGTTCCCCAAATTTTGACAGATTTTTACAAGCCCACTGTTTCCAACAAAAAATGTTAAAACTTTCTAAATAACTGTAGACTAGAAAATTTGATAAGTCTAGGAATTAAAAAGGAAACTACAGCAAATTGGTAAAATATTCGGGTTTCTGGGGTTTTTGCATTATAATATTTTGTAAGCTGACATTAAAAAATGTTTTGAACATCGGAGAGCTTTCAGCTGATGAAAACAAGTTGGGAAAATATTCAAAACTCTAAGGAAACAAAAACAGAAGGGCAGCAGGTTTTTCAAATTTTTGTTTTTGAAATCATTTCTTTCTATCTTTATTGATAAAGATATATTTGAACAAAATTTAGGAAATTGCAAAAACGAAAAATAGTTCAATTCAAACATCTGAATTTTTAAATTATATATAGCTAAAAGTTTGCCATAAGGACAACCGCAGGATTTCGCCGGGAGCGGGTGCTAATCTGAAAAATTGCACCCCCTCCCAGCGAAATCGCGGTAAAATTTCAGCTGTAACCACGTCTCACGACCGTGAGATAGGTGGTTACAGTCTGCAATGAATTCAATACGATGATCCGGCAAAAGTCTCTTGCACCCTGAGGACACGGAGCGTCCCAAGGACGACCGCCTTCTGCATTTTCCCCGCAAGTGTCTCAGCATTTTGTTGACACACAGAGATGCTTTTCAGGCTATTAACCAGTGAAACTTTGGCACCTCTAAGAGCGCCGATGATTAAGACGATTAGCTTAACAGAATATTCGGGGTATAACCGTGTGCTGGTGCCGAAAATTCGATAACGAACATGGTTCGTTTCTTGAAGTCAAGGAGAACTATGTCAGGCCTCGAGTGCGCAACAGAAACAATTGTCGAAAATATGAAGTTCCAGTATATACGGCACTTCTCATTTTCGACAATTGACTCTATTTCCCTGGGAGCGATTAGCGGAGCGGTATTTGGGGTAGTAAAAAAATAATTTAAAATGAGACAAAAATGACTATGTAATTTGTGGAAAATCTGTAAAAGAAAAGGTTTTAAAAAATGGCCAGTTAAAAGGCCCTTTCTTTAATATTCGAGACACTCCTATATTATTAAAATTTTTTAACAATAAAAGAAATCCCCTCTTTTTTAAAAATAATTCTCTTTTTTTCGGAAAATTTTAACATTGTTTAACTCAAATCTGACTAATAAACCAGTATGATCCCTGATTGTTTGAAAAATAAAGAAGATTCTGTATGTTATTTATTACGGAATGCGTTGTGTATTAAATATTGCAATAAATAATAAGTTTAGTTAATAAATATTAATTAAAACATAAGATAAAGAATATAAAATAAACTTAAATAAGACAAGATCAAAGACGTTTGTACAAGAACAAAACTTTCGCTTTGATAACGTTCAAAATATTTACATTTGTTTATATCAAAATATAAAAGAATTTGAAATTAGTAAAGTTTAGGACTGAAAATTTTTTCAATCGAAGGCTTTCGAAATTTCAAAATTTATCAACTTGAAAATGAACAGGAAATCTTCCAAATTGAATAATCTATAATGCAACCTTTAAAGAACTAAGTTTAATCCTAAATAGCTTAGCGGTTTCAAATTTATTCTTTACAAAAATGTTAAATATTAAACAAGAATAAATTATAGACTTTGAGATGAACGAATACCAAATTGATGCTTCCGGAATTTAAAACTTTTTATCAGGCAAATTTATACTCAGAGGCTGTAAAACGAAATAATTTGTACGGTTAAAAAAACTGAATATAAATAAATAATTCTCAATTAAAAAACGTATAAAATGATACATGCAGTATAAAAAACTGGAAAATGTATAATATTGATTAAAAAATTTTATTTGAATAACGTATTAAAAAAATGAAACTGTCTAGTTTTAAATTTTAACTTTCGAAAACGATTATTTTATATTTTAAAGTATACAACAGTCAGGGTGGCTGCAAAACTTCATTTTTAAAATTTCCTGATTTTCGCCTGATTTCGCGCTGACCAGCTTTTCATTTTGAAATCAAAATGCTTCAAATAAATACACCAAAAATATGTATAGACCAGAATTGAAATTTTCAAACATTTTGTATGCAAATTTACATTTTTATAAGTTATTATTCTTGACGGTTAATTATATTAGGGTGGGCTGAAAACCCCGAATTTTTGTAACTAGAAACTCTGTAGTTTCAAAAAGTTTCCCTTTAGGGGAAAAAATCTATAGCAGAAAAAAAAGTCGAAATTGTTTAATATTTGACTTTTGCGCATCGCAGTCAAAGTCTCAACTGATGACCGATTCTATGTGAGTCAACAAAATATAGCGCATTTTCTGTAAGTAAAGCTAGTGTCTAAAATTTCCTCAACTGGAATCAAAGATGTCATTATTTTATTAACGTGCGAAAAAAATTGTTCCATGATCTGCAAGATGTAAGAATCTTTTAAAATAGGCAATAATCCTGATTTTGAATGATTTTTTTCTTTTGTGATATCTAAATAATTGTCTGTTTTTTCCGGATTAAACTAAAGAAATTTGAAGCCCGACATTTTCCATTTTTAATAATTTACAATTAACCAAATCAAAGAAAAAGCGTTTTTTTGCACATTTTCAAACAAATTTAATTTCTACACAACTTCTACAGATTCTATAATTATATGGTTTTCCCAATAACAAAAACTCTACTTAAAAGGAATTCACTATGATTTTTTTGTTCATAGTGAATTGGTAAAAAATTGAAACTTTGACCGCGATACGATAGGGTAAAATATCAACAGATTTCAAACTTTTTTTTTTGTCTCGACTTGGCTTTTTCGAAGACAACTTTTCCACACTACGCCATTTTTAGTTTTGAAAAATTCAGGTATTTCGGCCAATCCAATTATTTATAGTTCCCTTTATCGAAATTCTCTGACTATTCTATGATTTTCAAGTTTTCCCTGATCACCTAATTCTCTATAACTTCGTGGAATTTCTAGCTTTTGTAGATTTTACAGATCACATTCTTAAGATATACAGTGAAATTCCGCAGAAAAAAAATGTCTAGGGACTAAAACCCTAAATTCACGAATACAACCGAACGAAACGCTGCTTAAATTTAACGAGCAAATGAGAAGCCCTAAACAACGCAATATTGAGTATTCAAGAATTTTTCTAGAAACTAAAATGTTGAGAGCTCACTCTTCATTATTAAATAAAATTAGGTGAGAAAACAATCAATTTTTCGTGCCGTTTGGTTATTTTTGCACCATTCTCTCACGAAACATATCCCAAACATCTCAATTATAAATGTACAAGAATGCTAATTTGAGTTGAAACTATAAGGATTTTATCTTTATTTAAACGATGTAATAAGGGATTAATTACATGCTTGATCAGACAAACGAGAACTCAAAATTTTACTTATCAGGAGAGCTCTTTGAAAATAATTGCAAAATTTATAGAGGGGTACTTCATTTAATTATTTCCCTCCTTTTTTGTTTGCGTCCATAGTAAAATGGGTATACTATTACGCTAAAAAGGCATGACATTGGTTGCAATGAGTAAGTAACATCAAGACCTTCGCCGATCGTAAACGATCGAGATTCTTCGCGTAGATCTCGATCTTTGTGAATCTAGAACAACGAAAAGCGATTTTCTCATGCCGTTCTTCACATTAAAAAATGCCAAGGTCCCATAAATTCCTCGCGTGCTTTCACCGCTTCACTTTCTTTTCGACAAAAGTTCACACGTGAGTCAAAGCCGATCGGAAGAAATAATCGGCACTGATCCTTATGTTTCAATAACTTTCGTCACTTTGTCTAATCTATTTTTCAACCATTTAAGAGAAAATTATCCTTTCACTGTTGCAAAACTGTTATAAACATCTGACGATCATGTACAAAAAAAAATTACACACATGTCATAAAATTTTCATGTCTATTACAACACCAATAACAAAAAAATATATATAATTGTAAAATAGTTAAGAATTTTGATATCATTCTTTGTGGAAGATGTAAAAAGTAGATTGTTTATTTTTAAGATTATCAAGAAAATATCGATACGAATACGGGTGATACAATATTTTCACGCCTCAAAAAAATGAACTTGAGCAAACAGAATCAAGTTTCTTCAATCTAGTACATTTTTGAGTGAAGAAGTATTTTATTAGATCAAAAAAGTACTGTATCGTCCGTATTCGTAACTATATTTTCTTAATTCAATATTAATTTTTTTTGCGTGTAATCAGTCCCATTACAGGACATATAACTGCGGGGAAATTCCATGAGCTCAATTATTTTTATATTGTTTAATTAACCAGATCTAAAAGAAAAGTAATTTAAAATGTGGATACTAAAATGAAAGTAATTTTACAATTTATTGAAAATATCAGGCAGGTTCTAAACTTGCAGTTGCAGGATCTCTCGTTGACGAAATATTTTATTTTTTGACATAGGAAATTTGGCGATACGTATTTTTTATTCTTTGAAATATTTTAAAAAGGTTTCTGATTATATAAGAAAGGCATTCTATGAACTTTATGCTGGCTGAACCATTTCTGACGCCGGGGGAGTTTTCCCCCCAAAAATATATTTTTGTTCATAAATTATGTATTTTGCCACAAAAGAGAAATAAGAATTTTTCGTACAAATTTTTTACATGTGAAAACGTTTACTTCAATGTTTTGTTCGTATCTGTTACTGTTTGAGAGAAAAATGAGAAAATTCGAGTTTGTGAAAAAAATCTCTTGGCCACCAAAGTTATTTATCCCGCATGAAACGCACAAGATGTCTTCCCTATGGAAGTACAAATTCAATCAAAAATTGGCAGAAAATGTCATATAATCGAAAATATTACACACTAAAATCACACTAAAAAATTGCTCATCACTTCACTATTCCCATAATAATACACTTTACCACTAATCTGCGAATTGTCTAGCAGATGGCAACACTTCAGATTCAAATCGCGAATCCTCATGATCGCTTTTCTGTGACCATTCACTAACACTCGTATTTTTTATAGGAAGACTTGGAAAAGTGATTTGAAATGTGACAGATCGCCCTTCTGTGATCACTGACTAAAATGCCGTAATACAAAATTAAAATACGGCTAAAAATTCAGTATCTGTATACACTACGTTTGAAAAAATCAACTTTAAATATTATAAGAAAAACCGCCAGCATTTTGTTCATTTCGAACGCTATCAGAATCCAGAAAGAAATTAAAAATATCTCAATTAGGTCAAAAGATATTACGGCGAGTGACAAATCCTCTAATATTTCAGCGACTATTTGTTTTCTGAATATGAGACTTTCATAAAATGTTCACAAAATTATTTCAGTAAATTAATAAGGTTTTTACGAACTCGTTCTAGTTTCGAAATGCGGAAGTTGCGAAAAATAGCGTTTTTCGTCCTAATCTCAAACTGCTATTCTCATTAGTTTTCTTAATTTGGAGAACATTTTGTAAAAATGTTGTAACTAGTGATAAAAATTCGTAATAAATAAGTTTTCACGGATTCCAATTTCTTGTTTTAGAATAAAATGAATAGTAACCATAAATGTTTGACAAATATTTATTGCACAAATTATATAAGAATAAAGTTTAAAAACAAAACAAATTTTAATTAAAAATTTATTTTACTATAGCTATACCCATTTGCGAGGAGCTAAAAAAGGGATGGTTCAAGACGATAGCAAAAAACTGAAGGTTTAATTACAGACACTTTTTACAATGATTGATTTAATTGACAGAAAGAAAACCCGATTCTCTAAACGTGTTTACAAATCAGTGTAAAAAAACTACATAATATGGAAATAACGATTTATAAAATATGAAAAAAGAAGATTTTTACAAGTTAATTTTATCACAAACATTTTGCATAAGATTATTTCTGATTTACATTTAGTTAATAAATAGTTTGTCATTTGTCAGTAGTTAATAATATATTCACATTTGAAATTGCATTAGCATTGGTCACCAACGATATAATTACTAAAAGGATTTTTTATTGCTTTGAATGCTCGAAGTTATTTTTGAGTATCCCCTTTTTGATGATACTTTAGATTTTAACATTTTCTAAGATTGATCCGCATTTGGAACTCAGGTCCAAACGTGGATCAAAATCATACCTTGACAAAAAATGTTTTAAGACTGTTAAAAAAGTTTTTTGAAATTCGACAATTTTCAGTCTGCATACCAAAGGATCAACCTAACATTTCCTACAGAAAAAATTAATTTTCGATTATAATTGTAATATTAAGCACATTGTTCCTAAAGCCTGATCCACATTTGGCTCCTCTGCCCTACGTATCGCCTAATATCCTTTAAAAACAAAATATGTCGTCCCCAATAGATTCTGCGACTCCAAGTGTAGAACCTACATAATTTTAGATGGATTCATTCTGTGCATAAACAAGAGTCAATTGTTTTTTTTTCAATGTTATAATCATAATATTTTATTTTTGCACTTATATTCTTCAAGTTCTTCTTAATGTACAATGAAATTTTATGATAATGATAAAAATCAATTTTACATTCGACCAGGGAATCGCAACGGGGATTAAAAAGTGAATGAAATATTTTTTTAACTCACGAAAAGTGGGAAAATGCGCCAGTGCATTTTGAGGGTGGAAAAGTAAGAAGTGGGATGATGTCAATGTGGATAATAAGCACTCACGACACTTGGTGGAATAAGTCAAGACTCATCAAGTCGAGAATAAGTCGCGATGAAATGACCGATAAATGAATGACCGATGATTGACTCGACTGAGAGGAACTTTTCCAATGAGGCTACTACTGTCTTTAATCGTACCGAACTTACTGAACACTTTATCCGCGGTTTATCCACTCCGAGGCTGGACCAGTGCAATGTCACTGATGTGTATGGGGGCAGTGTAGTTGGCAGTTGGCACGCCTTCGCAATTCCCCATTAAAGTGGGCTTAAATCGAATAACAGAAGACAGAAGACAGAAGAAATCTTGAGGCTCTCTGCATACCGATTGTTTGTTGCATATCACATACCTGCGTGCCTGATCTTTCAAGTAAAACAATGGAACTCATAAATGATCAGGAAATCAAAATAGTCAGCATTTCACATACTATTAGTAGAGAATTGTATTACTTTTAACTTCATCTTCATATTATCAAGATGATTTCAGATGGAATAGTATATATTATACACCAAGGGGACTTTTTCAACTTACTCGTCTCCGGCTCGCACTCACGCACTCGCCTACGACTTGTACTGAAAAAATACACGGTTCATGAGGAGTAACCCTTCCCCTTGGTGCATACGATATTCTTTAAGAAAAATATAAATTTTCTTTAATTTATGGCCATTTATTGTTTCGAGTTGGTCTAAACTGTCAACGTGATCAACGACGACCACTTTTTATGAGTCCAAAATGTAAGCTCATAGATGTATAATTTTCAGTATTCACCTCTTACGTCACACTTTTGCTCCATCTGACGACACTATAGTGTACATTTTTTATTTTTCATTCGTCTATGTTTTGCAGAGTATTAAACAATTGATTTAAAATAACGCCATCATAGTAACTTTTGAAAAGTATATGTATAAAAAGGAATTATTTTATTTTATTTGTTAATGCGGAAATCTGCAACTAGAGTTAACCATTCAGTAACCAACGCCCGTTATTGCGAACGACTCATTTTTGTAAATAAATGCAATTATTTAATTTTTTAAGTTTCAAGTTAAAGCTGAATTCATATGTTATAACTTCATCTTTCATTTTCATTGGCACAAAATGATTTTAAAACTAGTAATTTCTTAATAATGGAATTGTTGTCTGTGTGTCGTTTAGTAGTTAGGGCATCGTTTAGTGAAAACTTTACCCTACTTCTATTCCTTGAAAGAAAAAGAAAAAGTTTTTTGAATACTAAATTTTCTTGTCCGACGGAAAATCCTAGTGAGTGACATTTGCCATTCAGATTATTTTCTGGCATACTCACATGGGAAATAACCTCTACAACTAATGTTTTTCCATTGGGCAGCAAAATTATATAATTGGCTTAGCAATTCAATATATTAGGAAGTGCATTAAAAAATAAGGGGTGTATTGTTTCAGAAATATAAATCTATATCTTTCTTTCTCTTGTTTTAGTGACTCCACGAACCCTCGATTTGAAAATAATAGGCCAATGGCTTTACCACATCTTTGCGACGTCGTTACGAGATCTTTACGACATTAAACTAATAAATCTGTTGCGTGCGAATATTTGATCAATGATGAAAGATTTAAATAATTAGTACAAATTATTTGAACGCTTTTTAACCGTAAATTTGTAATTCTGCACTTATCTGGTTCAAAGTGTTAAAGAATTGATTGCAAATACGCCATCGTAGCAAACTTTTCAAAAATGTATTCCTGAACAGAAATTAAAATATCTTATTTTGTAATTACGGAAATATACGCAAATATTTCCATTCAGTAACAGTTCAAAATGTTTTTTTCAATAATGAATTGCATTATAAGCTGAACAATTTGATACGCCTAGAAATGAATTTCAGAAAATAAGTAATGTAATCATTTAAAAATATGGTCATTCCTTCTTTTCGCACTGTGCTGTTGGAAAAGACTGAAACAATTTTTTAAAAAATTATGCAAACAGTAGAAATTGGGCGCGCATATTAAAGTATTATTTTTTAGGAATATTTTAGACTCCGTGCAACGTCTATTTGAAAACGGGCCAACGGCTTTACGACATCTTTGCGACATGTTTACGACATTTAACTTATATATGTTTCGTGCGAGTATTTCTTGAATTAAAAAATTCACATGGTTAGTAAAACATATTCAAACGTTTTTTAGTCGTACATTTTTTACTGTGTATTTATCTATGTTTTCCAAAGTATTAAACATACGAAAAGAATTGGAAAAATAAGGGGGGAGGGGGAGGAAATCATTTAAAAATGTTATTATATATAATTAAATATGCTATAATACTAACTGAAGAATAACATTTTAATGTAGTTTTTGGTGTCTTTTGTGATACTCAAGAAGATGTCTTCAAGACGACGAAAACGACGGACATAGAACGTCTTATAGATATCAGAAATTTGTCTTTCCAATGCCGTTACGACTTTCCTGTTTAAAGACATAAGACATATTGGGACGTCCTCCGGACATCTTAAAAATGTCTCGGTGCCCACTGGGTATGCTTGAAAAGGACTACTTTGAACCCGCTTTACTATCATCGAAAAGGGCAGAAATCATGCATGTGTTGTAAGAAAGTATAAGAGGTAGAGGGGTACTTTTGTAATTTCTGTACATAAGTAATTTTAATCATTTTGCAATCACTTTGTAATCACTTGCAATTGGAGACATTTAAAGCATAAGGTTAGGTTAGGTTAGGTTAGGTTAGGTTTAATACGGGCGGGAAATCCATTAGAGAACTCCCCTGGCGCTCAAGCTATAAAGCCTATTGTACCACACCCCTACTTCTTCACTCTCAGCAGTTGACCCCAGACCTCTTGACGAAGCCTAGTATGTCGACCACCGATCGCGTTTCGATTTCCTCTGTTTCCATAAAATGGACACCGAGGGTCTGTTGCCTGAGCCTAGCTAATGCCGGGCACTGGCATAATACATGCAGGGATGTTTCGTCATCCCTGCCGCACCTCCTGCACTCTGTCGTGGGGCTATACCCCATTTTGTGCATATGATAGTTCAAGTGATTGTGCCCTGTCAGGGTCCGTACCACTGTCCTTATGTCTTTCTTGGGTAAACTCAGGATTTCCCTGTCTCTGTCCATCCTATAGGTATACCCCAGGATGGATTTCGCCTGACGACAACCCCTGGTTTGTTCCCAGTATTCCCTGTGTTTTGTTCGGATCCAGTTTTTAATAGCCATCCCGACACTGCAAGACGCTATTCCCAGTACCGGTTCCGGTCCTACGAATTCGCCCGCTGCGCCGCACTTTGCCAACTGGTCCGCCTTTTCGTTGCCCTTGATCCCTGTGTGGCCAGGGACCCATATAAGAGCAACTTTGTTTCTTTCTGCAAGTTGGTTTAATGCCTTTTTGCATTCCCAAACCAGTTCTGATGTTATGTCTGGTTTCCTGATTGCAGTTAGTGTCGCTTGGCTATCCGAACAGATCGTGATCTGTCTACCAGCAGCGTTTTCCTCTATTAGTATTTCAGCACAGCGAAGAACGGCCAGGACCTCCGCTTGAAAGACAATAGCATGTCGCCCAAGTGTGATCCCTATCCCTTTCCCTCTCTTACTGTCATAAATTCCTGCTCCTGACCCTCCCTCTCCCCTGGAGCCATCCGTATACCAGATTTCCCTCTGGAGGAGCGGGTTACCGTTTTCTTTCCACAGATCCCTACTTGGAATACAGACGCGGAAAGCTCTGGCAAAGTTGAAGCGTTTTGTTATTTTATCTTGCCTCATCTGTAGAATCGGCAGTGTGCTGATATCACTCGGGAGTCTAGTGTGTTTAGTCCCCGGAGTCCATCTATTTGCTCTTGTCAGGCGGCCCATCGCATGAGCCGCTCTGGCGGTTATCGCAACATGTAGGGGTTCTTCACAGAGCATGAATCCTATCGCCGCTGTAGGCGCAGTCCTCATTGCTCCAGTCAAACCCCTAAATGCTAGCGTTTGTAATCTTCGCAGCCTGTCCTGCATTCTTTTATATTCCGCTCGTGGCCACCAGACCACGGCCGCATGTAGGAGCCTGGGTTTTAAGACAGCAGAGTAGAGCCATGCAAGCATTTTTGGCCCTAACCCCCACGTCAACCCAAAGGCTCTCCTGCACATCCAAAAAGTCATGACAAATTTCCTGCATTGGGTCTCCAGGTGCTTCGCCCAGCTCAGCTTGCTATCCAGGATTACTCCTAGATATTGATTACTCCTAGATGGTGAAAATGACCAGGTTGGTCTTTTCCGGATTTACCGAGAGCCCTGTGCTATCGCACCAGAGCTCTACGATGCGCAGCGCCGACCTTAGAAGACCCATCAGTGTTTCCCCCCTAACTAGGATTACAAAGTCTTCCGCATATCCTTGGGTATAGTACCCTTCTTCATTTAGCCTTCGAAGGAGGCCTTCCACTACAATGCACCACAGGAGGGGCGACAGGACACCCCCCTGTGTGCACCCCCGCGGAGCTATCCCCCTTACTAGGCCTTCACCCCATCTGGTTTCGAGTCTTCTACGGCGTAGCATACTTCCTATCCAGCATACTAGCTGAACTGGCATGCCACATCTCCGAGCCTCTCGACAGATGACTTCTGGAGGAGTATTGCTGGAGGCACCCTCTATATCCAAGAAAGCGCCCACAGCGTACCCCTTTTGTTTCAACTGCTGCTCCAATTTTGCTACAACAGCATGAAGCGCAGTTTCTACCGAGCAGCCTGCCTGGAAAGCATGCTGCCCTCTATGCAACGGGGGGGCCAAAAGCACCTAATCCCTAATGTATCTCTCGAACAGCCTCTCTAGCGTCTCCAGAATGAAGGACGTTAGGCTGATTGGTCGGAAATCTTTGGCAGCAGTGTAACCCTCCCTCCCAGGTTTGGGTATGAAGGCCACTCTGCCATCCTTCCATGCCGATGGCACGTGTTTAAGGGCTATACTTGCCCTAAATAATTTCGTCAGAGGAGGGACGACCAAATCCATGCCTTTTTGTAAAAGCGCTCGATAAATGCCATCCACCCCTGGTGATTTAAAGGGGCAAAAGGACCCTACGGCCCATTCCACCTTTTTGTAATCAGCGACCTTAGCGGCGAAACTCCAGTCGGCCCTCTCCACCCCCTGGCCTCGGTCTTCCTCCTGTAGGTCGGTTTCGATTCGCTGAAAACCCGGGAAGTGAACTTCCATCTGGTGATTCAGCGTTGTTTCTTCATCCTCGGCAAACTCACCATTATCGAGCCTTCTGAGCCCGAGGCGAGCTTCCGGATTTTTCGCTAGGATCTTGTGGAGCTTCGCTGTTTCCGGAATGTTTTTCGATTCCTCGCAGAAGCCCCTCCAATCTTCCTGCTTATATTTCCTTATATTTTTATTGTATTCGCACTGGGCCCTCTTATAGATGTCCCAGTCCGAAGGCAATTTAATTCTATTCGCCCTATTGCACAACATTCTTGTCTTTCTACGGAGTCTCTCCAGGTGGGTGTTCCACCATTCTGCTCCCTTCCTAGACTTGATAGTGCTTGTGGGGCAATTGTTCTCATATGATGTTGTCAGAGCCCTTCGCAGAAAATCCACGGCATGCTCCAACTCATCAATGGTACCATAGCTTGTGGGGAATTCGGCAAGCCTCCCTTAGAGTTCCTCTTTATATGAGTCCCAAAGTGTATTTCTGGGGTTTCTGATATTAGAAACCACCGGTTTTCCTAGGGTTAATCGGAACACTATGTGTTTGTTATCCGAAAGAGACTCCTCATCGGAGACTCTACAATCAAGTACCCTGCTCCTCAGTGCACCTGAACATAGAGTCAAATCGAGAACCTCACTCCTGTTTTTGGTCTGGAATGTGGGAGTATCACCCCGATTCAGAATCTCCAGCTCTGTGCCTGCTATATATTCAATTAAATCTCTCCCTCTGTCATTGATGTTTGTGCTTCCCCACACCGTGTGGTGAGAGTTAGCATCACAGCCCAACAGAAGAGGAATCTTATTCTCCTGACAATACCGAATTAGAGCCTCCACCTCTCTGGGAGGCGGAGGTCCCCCGGCATCACCAGGGAAATAAGCCGAGGCAATAAATGCCTCTAGCCTTTCTCCGCTACTGCCCCTGAGTCTCACCTTAATAACGGTGAGATCTCTGGAGCAGAATTTAGGCACCAAGATCGCATCCATATCCTTGACGGCTATGCATGCCCTTGGCGTTTTTTCGTGTGGCCCCTTGTATATGGAGCCACATCCTGACAAGCCACAAATCCTTTCCCTGTATAACCAGGGTTCTCGGATTAGGGCGAGCCCTGTCTGCACCACAGACATGCGTCTGGCTAGAACCGCCGAGGCGCCTTTGCTGTGGTGCAAATTAATCTGCGTAATGGAGATTCCCGTCTCAGCCATTGAGAGGCTATTTCGGGGCATCTCCGGACGCTTCTGGGACCCCTGCGGATCCTAGTTGGGTCACCCGGAAGGTAACCCTACTCGCCCCTAGATAGGGACGATAATCTAGAGCCGCCAGGGCTCTGATCGAGGATTCAGGAAGTCCAACAACCAGAATCCAGCCTCTCCCCTTCGGCCTGGATCCCTGCCCGTCGGAATATACCTTCCACGAATCAGTTCGTAGGGACGGGTTCTGAAAACTCAGGCGCCCCCGAACGGTCGCCGGACTCTCGGTGTTACCGGGAATCAGTACGGTCGCTCTGCGGTACCTTTGCAGACACTCCGTCCCCTTGACTTCCAAGTTCAGACCTTCTTTTAGCCTGAACGTTGGGGTTTTCTCGACAATCCAGTCTCGCGACCAGATGACAGCGGCTTCTACAACGATGGCTCCCGACCTAAGGAAGATGTCGTTGAATCTGGGGGCGCGTCCCTCGCGAGGTAACGCGTCAATCCCTTTTGAGATTTCATCCCTCAAACTGTCTAAGTCCTCAAGAGTCAGACAATTATCAGGATAACCCGATGCAACGACAACCCTCACCAGGGCGTTGTTGGCCATCTGTGCGAATGTAAGACCCTGTGTTACCAGGGCCTTCTGCCGTTTCAACTCCCTGTTTGGGGGAGTTTCTCCGGAGCCCTTCTTCCTCTTGCCTATAGAATAAGCCTGAGGAGTTGTTCCGGGTGAATTTCCCGCAGCCACTGCCCCCTGTGAGGAGCCTTGGCTGCTGTTTTCGAGCCGTGCATTACGGTCTCTTTTCCTTTGTGCACCACAACGGTTCCTCTTCTTTACGGAGAGTTCCGTTAGTTGCACTCCTACGGCTTCGACATTTTTGTCTTCACCATCATCACTGATTCGAGCCGCCTCTGGTGGGTTGTCCCTGACGGAGCCTCCCACTTTTGGCGGTGGTTTGGGAGAGGGACCCGAAGCGGATCCCTCATTGTTTGTGTTTTGCAATTTATTTTTGTTGCGTAACATTTTTTGTCTCACGAGAAGCTAGGGAAATAAGAAACACCCCCCACAGAGCCCCGCTTGTGGAGGGCGGGTCTACATACTAAGGGATTCGACCTGGTATCCCAAAGTCCCCGTTAAAGCACCTCCTTTGAGACCCCCGCCTGTCCACCTCTGCTGAGGAGGGCAGGCCAGGATGTCAAAGGATTTTTTAACCCTGGTACCATTCAGCTCTCGACACGGCGATCACATCTTAGCTTGGGAGCATGAGAACTCGCGCTCTCGATATTCCAGTGGGCTTTGCTATTACCCCCTGGAAGGACCGCTTCTTAGTTTGAGTCTCACCGACCAGAGTCCGTCAGTTCCCCAGAGTAGCCACACCTCGCGATATAGCCCCTCAGGTTCACCAATTCCAGATCTGTGGTCAATGAGCCACGTAAGGGGGGGTCGAAAAAATGGTAGGATCTGTTACATGAGTGGGGAAGCTAGCAGGTAAATCGATACTGTTAAGAAATATTTTTAACAAATCAACCCTATAGGAAATCCATGTATGCAAAATGATCGCAGGAGAAACTATGCAATAGTCACTTTTAGGAGTAGGTCACTTGATTTCAAATTTGTTCTCAAAACTTTAATCACAATATTTGGCACAATATTTAACTCACCTGGACAAAATTTTGTTGAGGTATGAAAAGGAATAAATGTGAGAGATAAGAAAAAGTGGTTCTGAGCATTATGACTGGCGACATGACCTTCATGTTAAAATGTTGAACAATTAAATGTACTATTCATAGGTAAAATGGATTTATTTGGAAGTAAATATGTGATATGTTCGAATTATGCGTGAAGGATTGTGCTTTCGTCTTTAATTTTTTCCATCAGGAACGATGTTTTACATATTAGGACATCGAGAGAGATTAGGAAAAGTACTTCGAGATTGTTTCTTAAAAACATTAAAAGCAATTAAATAATTGATTTTATCAACATTTTTTCAAAAGAAATAGTTAAATGAATTAGTTAAGTCTTCTCATAGCTTAAAATAATATTCTCAATATTTAACAATGAATTATATAAAACATTTAGAAATGTTTTTTAACCTACTCTAGCCTATGTTTCACCTATACCTAACGTTAAAGTTTAGTAATTATACAATACAAAATGATAATAACTAGGGGTGTGCAAAATTGATGCGGCTCGGTTCAGATCAGGTTTTCGGTTGGCCCGAAAATCCACAACAACCAGTAGAACAGAAAATTGGAATGCAAAATTTGAACCTGATTTACACAAATCCCCACAGAGCAAGACAAATTAAAGCTTGTACAAATGCGTAACGTCGTCCCAATTGGGTCAAATTTATTCAATTGCTATTCAACAATAATTATTGTAAGATTCGTAAATGCGGTTGGATTTCGGGTTAAATGTGGGTTGTCGAGTTGATTGCGGGTCTGCGGGTCAACCCGCAAACCCAAGCCATCCCGTACAAAACCCGAACCGACCCGCGCGTTTCAGCTTATTTTTGTGTTTCTGCACACCCCTAATAATAACATTATAAAGGCTTCAATATCAGTATAATTAGATTACTATTTTTATTTTCTCTCCGTCGTTCTGTAGAAAAATATAATTAAAAACAAAGTTTTTCATCATTTTCGAAATAACTACTACCCCTAAAATTATTCAACCTCTTTTGAGTGTATCGGATTTTGCACTTGATCCAACAAATTTTCCATTTATTTTAGTTTACGTTTGAGTTGTCAAAAAACCTAGAAAAATGCATAAACAAATGAATTGGTGAATGTTAAAGGGGCAGTTGTCCATTTTTATCGATTTTCGTTTTTTTGCATTTTCGGGTTCTATATGGGCAGCCGCATAGTTTCATGCTATGATGACTATGCTATAAGGACCGACAATGTTGGCAATTTGCCCTTCTTTAAAATCGGTCAAATTTTTTTCGATTTCAAATTCATAATTATAATTTATAAATATGCATCGAGTTCAAACAGGACATAAAATAGACGCTTTATAATTTGTAAAAGGTGAAAATTGTGTTGAAATTTTGAGGAGGGGTTCAAAATATATAATTTACATAATGTATTCAATTTAAAATGTAACCGAGAACAGGGCTTGAAGCTCTAGTTGAAATAGAATTAATAAAATTTAATTATTTAAGGAAAATAAAAACTATAATTGCTGAGGCAGACTTGCCTTTATATATTGTGTACTATTTCCAAAAATTTCAGCATAATATATTCATTTTTTTAATTATAAAGCCGCTGTATATATAAAAAAAATGAATTCGTGATAAAATTTGCGGGGCGAAAGTAGAATTTTCAGGCTGAAGTAAAACTAGCGGGGCGAAATTAAAATTTACAGGGTGAAAGTAAAATTGACAAAGCTATGGAAAAATGCGTCAGACCCGCTTTTCAGGGCCAAAAGATGGTCCATGTACATGCGACACGGAACGAAAGTAGTTTTTTCCCTCGGGTAATTACTGCCCTCGCCGGAAAAATCTGCTCTTTTCACCCCCTATTACATAATTTACTACTTTTGGAGAGCAGAAAAACATTTTCAAGCATCGAATGATTTACATACCTTAAAAGGAAAATAAGAAACTATGATAAGATTGCAGAATAGGGGCGACATCCATATTTTGGCTAGAAAAACAATTTTTTCGGCAAAGAACTATTAGAATCTTAATTGAACAATAAATGAAGCGATTTGACAAGGCAAGAGTTTTAAATTATTCTTACTTTTATTACCACGATGTCTTAAATATGGGTCTGTAACGATATCGGAATGGTCATATTTAACTCACTGTTTAGGTGCTCTGGAACAACCGTATGGCCAGAAACATTGTAAATAATTAAAATTTAATAGTTTTTTAATAAATCAAAATGTGTTTAGGTACTTTTTTATGCCGACATAAGTTATTATGTCAACAAAAAAGGAGTTTCACGAGGAGTTTCACGCACATCAGGTGTCATTTGAGACTTTGGAAAAGGGTAGAGATTTGACCAACATTATTTTTGTGACTATACTAGTCAAAGGGGTGCTGCCCCTACGAGACGTTGGAAAGGAGTCGGAGTTTGACCAACTTTATTTCTGTGACCAGTCTCAGAGGTGCCTTCCTGGTCCGATGAATAGTTACTTTTAACTGTTGAGTCGCTAATCGACGATAAAGCATAAACAAATATCTAAATACATTTCGATTGATTAAAAACCATTCAATTTTAATTATTTACCGTGTTTCTGACCGTACGGATGTTTGAACGCACCTAAAGGGTGAGTTAAATATGATCATTCCCATATCGTGACTGACCTATGTTTTAGACATCATAGTAACAAAAGTAACAATAATTTCAAACTTTTGCCTTGTCAAATAGATAATTTTATCGTACAATTACAGATTCTGGTAGTTTGTTGCAGCAAAAAGGTTTTCCAGTCAAAACAGAGGTTACGCCCCTATTCTGCAATTGCACTGAAACTATTTTCGAAAGTTTATGGAGCTCTATAGACGATGAACAAAGGTGAGACAAAGTAGATACTATTCAAGAAAATGCTCCTCCAACTTTGTAGACAGAACAGGCTAAGTGCCATGGTACAATTTTTATTGATGTTAATTTTTTTACACTGGAACTCATACAAAAAAAACTACAAAAATATTATAGGACAACTAGAAGAAGTGTCACTCATAAATTTTCATTTTTAATTGATATTAGTTTGAGACTGAAGATAACTTAAATTCTGATTAATACACCATCGTCACGTACAGCGACCCCCATCCGAGTGAAACCGAATCAAGCGCTGCTTACTTTCAGTGATCGAATGAGAAGCCTCAGACATTTGCATGTGTCCCAACGGACACATGCTCGAATAAATTGGAAGAAGAGCCTCATGAAAAAATATTATATTTTGGTAAAACAAAAATTTTGTCCAATAATTTGTTCATTTTTACACCCAAGATATTTCAACTGATCTCTTGTTAGCATGTAGCTATATATAATAACATTAATATTGCTTCCGTTAATTTCTCCATAGTATTGTTCCTGACAATAAAAATAAGAGCGAAGGATATATGAATCACGAAAACAATAAGAGACCCTTATAAGTGATCTGCATTAAATTTGTTGAAATATGTAAATAAGTAAAGTTGGTCAATCGTTTACTGATTTTAGAAAATGCGCATAAATTTCCCGCGATGAAATTGAAACAATTGTTCAGGGCCTAATATTTCAATATCTCATCTCATAGGTAGCCTCGCCCTTATTAACTATATAAGCGAGAGCAAGGTTAATGAGTCTTTTATTACTAAATTATTATTATCGATGATATACAACTAGTTGCAGATGCTTCTGTCCCCAAATCACCAGTACCAGTACCAGAATTCAATGAAAATGCATTACATTTAGAGATAGAGAAAAGGTGGGCGTTGTTGATCCCATTAACATAAATGCTAAGAGCTTGTGGCTGACTTTGCGCAATATTAAACATAACATAATCACGGCGATCCAATCCTGGTAACTCGTTACCTTCACTTTAACCTTGCTCGCCTTTACGCAAATTTCAGAGGAATAATTACTTGACTTTCAAATATATGGCTTCTATATCAATCAAAATGAAAAAATTCAAGTCACCCTTTTTTTCTTTTCGTACTGTTTTTTTACAATACGTGTTTTTAATTTTAATTTGTTCAATCTGGACGCCCTATATTGGCTGCTTTTGATAAATTTTCTTTATGAAGTCACCCCACAAATATATTTGCCAACCCCTTGCACCAATTCAATGTTCGATTCATATATATGTATGCACACATTTTACAAATATCTACAAGCAAATAAAACTCGATTTTTTAACCGAAATTCTAATAGAATTTTAATAATAAATGCAATTTTGATTTCAAAATGTGATATTTTGGTTTTGAAATCTTTCAGACGCGTATTTAAACGAAAAAAATTGAGGCTCAATCCCCGACATGATTGCGACCCCAAACTAAAAAAAAATTAGGATGACATCCTTGGAAATCCCTTGACATCTTCTGACATTTTTCAAGTCTCTTAAAACCTCTTGAATCTAGTAAAATTTCTTGAAACCTTCAAGAATTATTTAGATGCTTTGAAATTGCTTCAAATTTATTGCATTTCTTTGAAACCTTTCGAGTGAACAATCTTTTCAGAAATCTTGAAATCTTTTGAAATACCTTAAAATCTCTTGAATTCTCCACAATTAATTGAAATCCTTCTGTATAATTATGCTGTATTCTTTTTAAATATCTTCCAGTGTAGAAAATCTTGTGGAAATCTTTGAAATAAACTTGATTGAAATCCCATGAAATACCATGAACTACATTAAAATCCCTCAAAATATTGAAAAATCGAAAATCCTGTGATGCACTCACTTGCAATGTAGAAGTCTAGAGTCATCTTAAAAGTAGAGTGGTGGTTAAAACAAAATAGTACCGTCAACCTGAAACAAAATTAGCATTTATTAAAAAATATATTAGCACGAATATGGATAATACAATTTTTTTATTTAATAAAATGATGCACCTTTCAAGAAAATGTACTCGATTCAAAAAAATCAACTTTCTTCATATATTTTCTTGAGACAAGTAACATTTTCTTGGAACAAAAAAAAAAATGTATCCGTATTCGTGCCAATATTTTATGGATATGATGATAATTATTTTTCGTGTATTATGAAATGTTGTTTATATGTTATAGGAGAGAGGTGGGTAAGTTGGCAAGTATGTTGATTTGGCGCACCCCAATTTACAGTCCATTATAATATATTTAGATGAATGAAAATAATTATATCGTATGTAGTCTTCCACGCAGGTCCGCATTTAGGGTTGTGGGCCTAGGGCCCCTAGGCCGGTTAAAATGGGGGGCCCTTTAGCGGACTCAAGAAATGTTATTTCTTGCTGGCTTCTAAAAAAAATTCGTCGAAGTAGGAGCTATAGGTAATACATCAAAAAATTGATAATTACCTTAACGTTTAATCGGTTTCTAAGCTAAAAAACAGAAAATCATTTTATTATGAAGAGTAAGCCTTTCATATTAATAATGATGTAATTATAATGAATAATACGTTATCGGGTGTATATCGAAATTGATTAAAACTGGTAAGTACATTCCTCGGTACAGGCTAATTAATTGAACTTTATCTTTTGTAGGTTTATTATAGTATATTTTTATATTTGAGAATTTGCAATTATTATTCAAGAAATAAATTTAACCATACCATTTTTTGTTGAAAATTATAGTAAGGAGAAAATGCAGAAGAGAGAAAAATCTGCAACTTTTTCGATTTAAGATCATTAGACATAGAAATATCCACATGGAAAAAGAGGGAGAAAAGGAGACAAAGTCAACCAAAACCAACCTCTCAATTTTTCCTTTATTCCGTATTTTTTATACTACCGGGGAACCAACGTGTTTTGGGCCAATTTTGGACCCCCTCATCAGGGATTATTTATAGGAAATTACAAGGTATGATATAGTATATTCTTATGCTAATTGAAAAAATCAAAACAGAATACCTGCAAATAAAAATAATATTCATAAAAAAAATTGCTTGTTTCAACAGTTTGAAAGTAAAAGGGTAATAATAATAATTTCATTTATAAGAAAGTGATCTTTAACCCCTAGGTTTTCTTCTTTTCAAAGTAGATTTAAGAAAATATATTGGATCGAATTTGTTCCTATAATTTTTACGTTTTCCGCATATTAAATTATTTTTTTCTTCTCTTTCACTCGTGCTCAATTAGAAGTTTATGTGCAAAATTATCTTATAAGCAGTTTTTGATGCACTATGCAATCGAGACTGAAAACTTTTGTATGATTAGGAATCAGTTTTAGTTTAATTACATCATAAAAGTTGTGCGCCAAATCACCGGAAGTAGCGGGTAAGTTGATGCAAGTGCAGAACTTCAGAAACACTGTCATTAACCAATTTGATGTATTTTTATTAAAAAATAATCTTTGATTACACGAACTTTTATAGAGATCGCTCGAGATTTTATAGAGATTGCATGAGATTAGACTGAGTCAAGATTGTATGAGATTACAAGGGATTGCATGTGATTGCAAATAGTACATGGAATATTGCACGAAATTTTATAGAGATTGCATGAGATCTAATGGGATTGTATCAAGAATACATAGGATTAGAGAATATTTTATATATGGACGTATTCACTATGGGTGTATTTACTTGCGCTCATTTTATGAGCATTTTGCTTCCTCATAAGTATCAAATAAATTTGCTTCCTTAAATAAAGGAAGGTTTTCCCTAATAATAGAAAAAAATTGACACTTTCAATATTTTTCAAGCTTATTTTTCTGTCTTTCCGAAAATTTTGTTTTCAGAAAATCAGAGGGCCCACCAAAATGTCAATTCATGTGTTCTGTTACGATGAACAACTTTTTAACCTACCGTTGTCTTATATTTCAAATAAAAACCTCATAGAAATAATGACACTTTTCTTAAAACTTTCTGAGCAGCTATTTATTAATCACTTATGGTCTTCGAATGTTTGTCAAAAGATCAATTCACGCTCTCGAAGACGCTAACAATTACATCAAATGCTGCAATGTTATATTTCCAATATAACAAAGAAATCCTTCTATAAACAAGGAAACTAATTTTATTGGAAAATTGAAAAACGATATTGGTAGGTTATAGTAGATATAATTATCTAAACCCAATTTTTGGAGCGTTATCCCAAAAGTTGTTTCTCATTTGTTTTCTTCGACCATTGATATAATTTCAAATTTTGAAAGTTTTAAACTTCTCTTTCTTCGGTCTTACGATCTTACGAGCCTCTCAAAAAAAATTTGAGGCTCATAATTTCATAATATACAGGGTTTCCAGAAAGTAACGAAACACCTAAATATTTTTCCCGGTCAAGTATTTTTCAAAAAGATCAAAGTTATTCTTGAAGTAACTTATAACGAGGAATCCAGTGGTGACCTCGAATTTGACCCTGATATAAACTATCAAGGTTATTTCAAGGTCAACTTTGTTTTTTTCAATCGGGTACCCCTATTTTTGACAACGGCAATCGAAAGAGCGGAATCTTTACGTCCAAACATGTACTCATGTCATGGGTCAAGGGTGACCTTGAACTTCAGCTGAAGGTTACTAGGATTGACCCAGGTATGGAGCGGGTTCAATCTGTACTGCTCAGGTGTAAATTTTCCCGCTCTTTCGATTGCCGTTGTCAAAAATAGGGGTTCCTAATTGAAAAAAACAACGTAAACCTTGAAATAACCTTGAAGGTCAAGCTGAAGGTCCAATTTAAGGTCACTACTGGATTCCTCGTCAAAAGTTACTACAAGAATGACCTCGACCTTTTTCGTAAACACCTGAGCCGAAGCAGTACCGATTGGATCCGACCCATACCTGGGTCAAGCCTAAAAACCTTCAGCTGAAGCACAATGTCATCCTTGACCCATGACCTGAGTACATAATTGGACGAAAAATTTCCCGCTCTTTCGATTGACGTTGTGAAAAATAGGGGTTCCCAATTAAAAAAACAAAGTAGACCTTGTAATAATCTTGAAGGTCGAGCTCAGGCCCAGCCATATTCCATGCAGACAGTTATTGGTGCATGTTCTCCTGTAACTGCGGATCTCTTTCAAGAAAAAACATAAGAAAATAGAACATTTTCACTATTTTTTGTTTGGACTCAATTCCTTGTATCATTAGGCTTTTGTTTTAAAGAAAAACAGAATTTTTAGTCAATTCACCACTCTTTTTGGCTTCCTTGCTTTTGAATACGACAAATATTCAAATTTTCATAAAATATGGAATAAGTCCACGTGGACAGAGGAGCCAGAGGGGAGGTGGCGGGGGTGATAAAAAATTGTCCACGTGGTATATGGACGGCCCCTAAAAGCGCACTCTTCCATTTCAGACCGATTAAAGAAGAATCTAGAGTTTGAAACGAATTATTGTATTTTATTATATTGTACTATATATATGTTATGTCATATACATCATAATTATTATATCATTTCTATTACTTCGGAGGAATCTTGAAGTAAATTTTAGTAAATGGAAGTAGTTCGATGTATTTTAAAGTCACCTAAATTAACTTGAAATATTGGGAAGTAACCGAAGTATCCTAAGCCTTCTAAGTTGACTGAAATTAGCATGAAATCTCCTGCTGTAACTGAAGTAACTGAGTTCAAAAATAAGTGTACACTCAAGAGTTTGAGTTCTGAACATCCTAAAATTTTTCCATAATTGCGATCTTTTTAATTGTATTATCACCCTTACACTGATATTTTGACAAAGTTTAATTTTGAGTGCTTAAAGCTAATGGATATTATTAACTTTTTCACTTTCCTCGTTAATCAACCGATTATTTTTTTCTCTGATTTATTTTTGAGCTGATTTGGTTGTTTCGCGTGATCGTAACGATGCACGTGCGCTGGTATATAATCTACATGTACATTGATTTACGAAGTGAATCAAGGCTAATGAAGAAGTACAGCATCTGGAGACTTGTCGTCTAGAGTGTCTAGACAAGCCCAGCATTTATCTTTGATCCAAGGAATTCTCACTGAGACGCAGTACGGCCGAGAAACGTAGTTTAAAAAATTCATAATTGCATATATATCCCAGTGCACATCGAAGTGTATCGAGAGGCGTATTTTAGCATCATAATCATTACAGCCATCCGATGCGTGAAACAGTTTACGTATAATCATGCGCGCAGCCATTCAAGAGAACTTCATTCACGTACTACATACGAGAAGTCGGTACTTACTGTATCGATAAATTGTAGCGAAGATAAATATCAAGGAAGACAAATCGGAGTGATTATAATTCCGAAGGACTTTCTCACATATCAAGCCCAGCACGAGAATTTCCTTAATTGCACCTTTTTATTGAAGGTGCAATTAATATAATAAAAGCTTATATATCAAGGTCTTATAGCTTTTATAAATTGTTTCAAAAAATTTAACTTTACATTTTGCATTCTTCGTATAAATCGAGGGGTTGATTACTACTGCAATCTGGCGGAGACTCTCTCAGCAATCCCATGCATTCGTTCAAATCCCTTGTAATCGCATGCAATCTCAATACGCGCAATAGGTTGGGTCGAAAATAAATACTTTTGGAATTCGTAATCGCTACAACGCGAAAAAGTAGCGTATTGGGGTCCTAAAAAATTTCCCGCGCTCGCAAAAATGGTTTCAAAAATTTCTTGTTTGCAGAGTTTTTAAATTTTATTGAGTTTTAATTTTTTTTTATATACCTGGAGGTCAAAAAAGTCCTCTAAATTTTTTTCGGATTTTAATCTATCATTTTCTGGGAGATAATTCATATTTAATTTACCATTATTTTTGGACATATTTTTTAACACGTTTGCAAATAGTAGTAAAATTATTTGAGGTAAATGAAAACTTTTGAGTGACAAAAATGCATTTTACAAAAAAAAATCCCTGAATCCCAGGAATCGAAATTGGCATTACAGCGAATTTTTTAAATTTTGATTTTGGTATTTATTGAACTTATCTTCATAACTTGTAGTTTAAACATTTTTGTGAGCATGTGTGGGTTTTTCAAACATTGAAATACACTAGAAAAAAAATCCACAAGACCCAGGAATCGAAATTGGCAATATAACAAATTTTTAAAATTTTGATCTTGGTATTTAATGAACTTATCTTCATAACTTGTAGTTTAAACGTTTTTGTGAGCATGTGTGGGTTTTTTAAATATAAACATACACTAGGGAAAAATACAAAAGACCCAGGGATCGAAATTGGCAATACATTGATTTTTAACATTTTTGATTTTGGTATTTAATGAACTTATCTTCATAACTTGTAGTTTAAAAATGTTTGTGAGCATGTGCGGTTTTTTTAAACATAGAACATTGGGATGGCATGCACCCTATTCGAAAAAAATATCCACGGGTATAATGATTTTGAACCACTCTAGTGACAACATTCAATTAATCACTTTGAAATTTCATTATCTTAAGTTATTGAAGAAATAATGTTCTAACCGAATTACAATTGTAATATTAGTAACATTGTGATATTGTAACATTGTAACAGAGTACTGCACGAGGCCCAAATTTCTTTTAAGGTTCTTCATTCTTCGAACGTTGAACTCTATACCATATAATCAAAAAGTGAAAAATATATTTGAGATGAGAGTAAAAGTCTGCTCACGCTTTTTATCACTCGATTAAGTATAATATACATCGAGGATTACATAAAAGACTTTTGCTAACTGGTGTCCAGTCGCACATTCGGATTAATTCCAATACATCTAAAGAGGAACCACTTTCAACGGATCTCAATTCCATAAGAGAGAAAGTCCGATTCTTTTATATCCTAATTTCTTCGTGGTTGAGATCAAAGCATTTGAGACGAGCGATAAAATTTGGTAGATTGTAATTCGATGCCCACACCGGCTATTAAAAAGTTCAATGGCCGTGCTAAAAGAAGTCTCAACTTTTAAATTACATAATTCTTTATGGAAAAGGGTGGACGCTCAAATCTTGAAAAACACATTCCTGACTTTTCCCTGATTTTTCCTTGACCAATTTTTTATTTTTTTCTGTCCATTAATACGCAACTAAATACTTATGTGTTTGCGGGTACGTTCATAAAAATAAGAAACAAAAATATATATAATTAAGAAACAGGTTAAACAACCACCGCAGGGTAAATCGCACCAATGGCCACGTCTTACGACCATGAGAGATCATATATATAATATATAAATAATGATAAATAAACAAATTTACATCGATATAAGATGAATAATAAATAGGGTAAAAGCACCAATTCTTGGAACCTTAACCCAATTATGTAAAAATGATAGTATAAATCAATTATTCGGGTTAAAACATACTAAAAAAATGTATTATCTAAGAAATTAGAGATGGGTGCCAAACAATGGGGGGGGGGGTGCCAAGAACTGGTGCTCTTACCTTAAATAATAAAACAAAATGTAATAATAATTGAAGACCATCATTTCAATTGTGTAACATTTCAACATAGAATCTGTTATACACGGAATAAAACAGTAAAAATTTTAGATTAAAATTAAAAAATGTCAAATTTATTTATTTCATCCAAAAACATTGCTTTAATAACAGATGATTTGTCAATTTAAAAGGATAAATTTTCAACATAACAGTCGAATTATCGACAAAAAAGATGATTCTTTAACAAAGTAGGTACATTCTCAACCAAATAGTTAAATTTTCTATGAAATAGTTTAATTTTGAATCAAATACTTACATTTTCTACCCATGAAGATGAATGTTAAACAGCACAAAATCAATTCTTTCATTGAACGTTGGAATTTGTAACCACATAATTGAATTTTGAAGCAAAGGAGACGAATTTTCCAAAGAATAGTTAAATTTTTAATCAAATAGTTGAATTTTTAACTGAAATGTCGATTTAAAAAAAATATGGAACTCCAACAAAAAACAGTCACATTTTACAAATAGTTAAATTTTCAAGCCAAAAAAAACATGAATTTTTAAGAAGACAGTCGCATTTTCAAACAAAAAAAAAAGATGAATTCTCATCGAAAAATAAAAGTCTTTTCAACTAAAGTGAACGAATTCTCAAACAAAGAAGGTTAATTTACAACCAAAGAAGGTAAATTTTTATGCAAATAGTTGCATTTGGATTTCAGTTGCATTTTGAACACCAAAATGTGAATTTTGAACAAAAGGTTATATTTCCACCAAAATAGTTGAATTTTCAACCCAAAAAGACGAATTTTCAACTGAACTGTTGATTTGTTAACTAAATAGTATGACTTTTTGATAAAATTGTTGAATTTTAAACCAAATAATAAAATTTTCAACCTAAAATATATAATCGTCAGGTGAAAGTAACTGCAAAAACAAATAGGAATACAAGGCAAATAAATAACTAACCAGAATATTATATCAGATGGTCGCAAAACTTCATTTTCAAAATGCTTTAATTTTTCCCTGACCAATTTTTTATTTCCCTTGGCTATTAATATTCAAAGTGCCTCATATAGAAATTTCCTGACTTTTGCAAGATTCTTTTCAAAATCCCTGACTTTTTCCTGGTTTTCCTGACCTACGACCACTTTGAATATGTACACTGGAAATTGGATTTAAGACCGGTTTCGGAAATGAATTCCAGTGACATTCAACATAAATACAGACAATCAAAACATAAACACATGAACCATTTCTGTTGGATTTGGATGCACGCTAACAGCTGACGCAACTAACGTGCTCAGGGTACTGCCCTCATGCTGTTTGTCACGCATGAGTGAGCACCGCCTCATCTTACGTCCCAGCGGCTCCCCTCGTCAAGAAACTGCCGAGGATATCAATTCTCGGAACATCTTAAATCCGGACTTCTTAAATCAAAGTTTAAGTGTATATATCAATTATTTCAAATTTTCTATCTTATAAATGTTAAGATCTCCGATTTTAGATTGTACAATTATCAAAGATTTAAATTTGAAACTTTACCATTTTTAATGTTCAAAATTAAAATGGTTTAATTCGAAACCCTTTTAATTGTAAATTAATACATTCTAAACTTAAAAATTCCTTACCTGTTCACCCCCTGAAAATTGTTTCTACATTCTAGATATTATTTGAGCTGATACGCCTAGTCTGAAGAAGATGTTGATAGGAAGGAATAAAAATTCTAGAACATTATCTTCCACAGTTGTTACCATGTCGAGAGACATTAAAATAATAAATAGAACCATTTACCAGGGCACGTATGTACTTGTACAATGTACATGTCTTCTTTATATTGCGGTCTAGGTTAAGCCATATTATGTGCCGTTACCATCTTTTATAAGACCGACCACCTTCGCAAAATAGATGTCATTGAACTCTTCTTCAATTATTACATTCTCATTTAAAATACGAAATCGATAATACTAATTTACATTTACACGAATCCAGTTCAGCCTTAAAAACTTGTTCAAAATTCAACTGCCTTTTCCTTCCCGTATGATAATTCCTCAATTGTTTGCATACCAGTCTTTAAAAGTTTTATAATAAATTAGCAAAAATAGGTAAAAGTTCGTTTTAATTCTTCTTCATCATCATCATCAGCAACATAATCTTCTTTTTCTTCTCCTCCTCCTTCTTTTTCTTCTTTTAAAACGAATTAATCTAGTACGTATTTCGATCCTGTTTTTCTACGATATGGATTCCCTTTGTTTAATTTTTTTTCGAATTCTGTGCGTCTACCTACGCCAGACAAGACACTCCCTTGTGAAAGAGAGAAGTTTTACCGTACTGCGTAATACCTATATCGCAAGAACGAGTCTCTTTTTGCTAAAAATAAGTGATAGCTTGTATTCCTATTAGTGTCTAGTGAAGAAATTTCCAGGTGAATTATTTTTTCAAAAAAATGCCACAATCGTTTCTATAACGAGGGGCTAACCATTCGACTAAATAAGCTATTTGAGAAGATTTTAAGGAATTTCAAAGATTTCAAAAGACTTAAAATATTTCAGTAATTTCAAAAAGATTGAAAAAAATAAAAAAGATTTCACAAAGATTTGAAAAAATTGCATGGATTCCAGAGATTTCACAAAGATCTCATAAAGATTTAAAAATATTTCAATTATTTTACAATCATTTTAAAAATTTAACAAAGGCGCCGTTCAAAAAGTATTTCACGCTATTCTGAAAACTTTTTTCATCCCTCCCCTTTTTCGTCATCATCACACAATGCTTCAACCCACCAAGTAATAATGGTTTCAAAGTAAATGAGTCTATAGGTACCATATTGAATTCAATATGAAACATTTAAAATTTAATATCGTATTTCACATTTTCAACAAAATAGTGGAATTTTCAACCAACGAAGTCTAATTTTCTACCAAAAGAGATAAATTTTCAACATTCAAGTTGAGTTTTCAAGCTGAATTTCCTAGAAAACAGTTGACTTTTAAACCCAGAAGGATGAATTCTCAACCAAAAAAAAATGATTATTCAACAAAATAGTTGAACTTTCCAGCAAAACAGTTGCATTGTCAACTTAAAAAGATGAATTATTGTCAACCAAATAGTCGAATCTTCAGTCAAAAAGATAGAAACAAATAGTTGAATGTACAAAAACAAAAAAGAATGTTTATATAAACTGTTTAATTGAAAAAAAAAAACATTACTATTTAACAGACTTGTTAATTTTTCAACTATAAAGATAGCTTTTAAAGAAATTGATCGAATTCTTAAACAAAAAGGATGAAAATTCAACCAAAAATATTTTGAACTAATTACTTGAATTTTCAAGTCAAGGAGACGAATTTTCTATTCAAAAAGATGAATGCTCAACAAAACAGTTAAATTTCAACAAAAGATATTATTTTCAAATTAAATTAATTTTTAACAAAAAAGTTCAAGTTTCCAGCAAATATAGTAGAATTTTCAACCAAAAAGGGTAAATTCTCAACGAAAAATATAATTGTTGATATTTTAAACAAAAAAAAAATTTTAATTTAAATAAAACACAATTGAAGTTGACCAAAAAAGATTAATTCTCAACCAAAAATCTAATAGTTGATATTTCAACCAAAAATATTTTTAACATAATAGTTGAATCCTCAACCAAAACAGATTAATTTTTAGAGTTGCACATTTAGCAACAATAAAAATGTTACCAACGGAGGTGAATTCTCAAACAAGAAAGATATTTCATTCAAGATAGAAAAAAAATGTCAACAAAATTGTTGGATATAAACCAAAGTAATAAAATCTCGAACACAAAAGGGTGAATTTTCAACAATACAGTTGATTTTTCAAACCGAAAATTTGAATAAAAGTAATCAATTCAAGACCAAATAGTTGAATTTTAAACTAGAAACGAAGAACTTTCAACAATAAATGGAATTGTTAAATTTGCAGTTAAAAAAAATGAGGTTCAATTAACAAAAAACAAAAAATGTTCAACTGGAAAGGTGTCCAACTCAGAATAAACAGTATTTTTACAAGTCATTCGTTTATTTTTTAATAATCAATGATTTCACCTAGTTTGTAATAAAATAGCTATAACTAAATACATTATTCGTCACTTTAAATTAAATTCAACTCGAATTGCCAATTCATTACTGAATACTCCACAGAAACGGAAGTTTACAAAATTACTTTGTGAACATTAGTGTCAGAACGTGTATCGAAAACTCTGATTGCGCGAAACACATAAAAACACTCTTATCACAATAAAAATATGTGTGGAAAACGACCACAGGAGTTTGATCTTTATCTTCAAAATCGATGTGATCAAAACTAGAACTAAATAGCTTAAACTACCATGAGGCGGGGAGCGATATTCATTGCCATCAGCTCCTGGAAAAGGAGTTTTGCAGCATAAGGAAGTCTGACTTGAGATATTTGCGTCTTGTTCTTGCAGCCTCTGCACTCGAAAGTGTTGTTTCTCAAGTTGGCAATTGCGATTAATCCGCAGAAATTGCACACGTGTATTCTGTACGGATCGGAAACTTCGAAAAGACGTTCTCGCAAGAATTGAGCCGCACCGTGGGAAATTTGACAATCACGTTCCATTTCCCCAAAACGCAGTCCTCCATCCCTGTAATAAGTAAAATAAATAAACACTAGATTCAGAAATTAAAATGAAGGAGATGATTTTTACATCACAATCGAAGTTTAAAGTTTAAAAACTTCTATTTCTTATGTAAAATAATGTTTTTGTCTAATTTCTTGGCAGCACTGCAAATTACACTTGTGGAAATATATTTTTGCAATAAAATATAATAAATTACAATAAAATGAAATAATGCGAAATTGTATTTTTGTCGTGATAATTTATAATTATGTGTAAAATGTTATCAAAACGCTTTTTTTAAACAATGGAAAATGACAAAACTAACTGAAGAAATGAGACTGACAATGGGATAAGGACCATAAATAAAATGTCACAGGATGAACAAAAAAAGTTTTCTGCGATGAGTTTTCAGAAGTCCAAGAAGTCTACAATGCAGATGTGAAAACATTAGGCAAAAAATTTGTCTGAGTAAGGGGAGGGAAAACAAAATTAATTTTCCATTCCATGAATTTAAAAACTGTTTGTTTTACAAAACCACGAAAATGGTGTAAGGACTTTTTAGATCCTGTTAAATAAGTGCAATATATATATTTTTTCGAAGACAAAATTTGAAATAGGTTCGCACTGGAATTGAAGAATTTATGAAAATATGAAAATGACAACTAGATAAGCATCAAAAATAAAATTATTTCTATACTACATGATAGAAAATTCACTGAAAATTATAGAAGTATGTGGTCATTATTTACAATGTTGGTTGGAGGTGAAAGCATTTTTCTTTTTTATTTCACGTGTTTTAGAGCGAAAAACCAAATTGTCCTTATTCAATTGAACCTCACTGGATCAAAAGGGGATACGCGTGGATTCAGCCTGAAAAGTATTGTTCTGAAAGTCAATTTTTAAAATCGTTCGAATTTACATTTTAAGGACTGATAATTGTAGAGAATTTCAAGGCGTATCTGTTTTTCGTCAGGAAATATTTGTAGGTTTTGTAGTTTTTCAAGTAATTAATAAAAACTAGATTGTTCGAAAACAAAAAATTTCAATCTTTTTTCACTTCAACGCGCGCTAACTTAGTTAATTATTAGAATTTATCAATTTTATTAATACTAAGTTACATTTTTAAGTCTTCTGAAACTGCTTGAGGATGAAAAACGTTAATATTTTAATAAACATACAAGTTTTTAATTTTTTTTTTGAGACTTTGCAAAAATAATAAATTGTAAACTTCAAGCGCTTCGTTTATCGAGCGAATTTTAAGCAACGGAAAAATTCCGGTGAGAAAGTTTTTGAATAAGATCTAAAAAATTTGTCTGGACAGTTTTAGCCTAACCAGAATGAGGGTTGAAAAATTATGAATGTTTTAAATTGCTAGCGGCAATTTTGACGCCACCAGGTGTGCGTCCCCGGCTGCGAACGTGTTGCAGCGTCAAGATTGCGGTATGCAATTGTGAACATTCATAATTTTCTAACCCTAAAGCCGATTGAGCTGAAACTTTCCAGAAAACTTCTTTGTACCTCAATAACAACTTTCTTAAGCTTGAAGTTTAAAATTCATGATTTTTACAAAGTCTCAAAAAAAAAAAAAAAAGAAAAACTAATAACTTTTATGTTCATTAAAATATTTAAACTCAAAAATGTAATTTAGTATTAATAAAATTAATAAATTCTTACAATTGATTAAGTTAGCGCGAATTGAAGTAAAAAAGATTGAGACTTTTTGTTTTGGAAAAATCTAGTTTTTATAAATTACTTGAAAAGCTGCAAGACCTACAAATATTTGCTAAATGCAAAAAGATGCACCTTGAAATTCTCTAAAAGTATCGGTCCTTAAAATTGAAATTCCAACGATTTTAAAGATTGACTTCCAGGACAGTACATCATAGGCTAAATACACGCGTATTCCCTTTTGATCCGGTAAGGTTCAGTTGTTATTCTAATAGTTTTAAGATTAATTTTGTCCGAGTGAAAAGAGGGACGACTTTTACAAATTCCTAATATATCTATAAAATTAAATAGTATTCTAAATTACTTGATATAGTTAAAAACAGAATTTCCAAACATTGTTTTTGAAAAACGTATCCAGTTGTCATTTTCATGACTTGAACTTTACTATGAACAATCAATTTTTGCTAGAATTTGGACACCTTTACCGAATGTTACAAGTAATTAGAAATTGTTATCGAAAATTTAATTAGAACTTATTTGAAAAAATTACAATCTCGCATTATTCTGCTTTATCGTATTTCATTGTAAAAATATATTTCCACCAGAGTAGAGTGGGCTGAAAAAAAGAAAACCTGTAATTTCAAAGTCCACGACGCTTAAAAGTTGGTGTGTGCTACAAGCAGTTTATCCGGAAAATTTAAGCCTGATAAAAAAAATAAACCAGCTTTAACAAGCTTCTTGAAGTTCTAAATCATGAAGAGCACAAAATTTGTTTGATGACGGATATATTTATAAATTTTTATTATTCTATTTTACTATAACTAGTAGTTTATAATACTAACCACATGTCCTGAATGATAAAAATTAAGAATTTAATTTTGAAAACTACATAATACCACTAAAGCTGGCTAAAAATGTACTAAATTAAAGTTTGTCTTTTTTTTTAAACTCCTTTAAAATTCATGAAAATTTTTCCGATAATCTGAAAACACGAGATTTTTTTCGGCAATTTAGCCTTTAAAATGAGACTTGAAACCTATCAAAAAACTTCCTTTCCACTCAGTTATGATCAAAAATGTGTATACATATTTTCTATACAAATGAAAAATTAGAGTTTCAATAGTTTTTCTTTCCTTTTTTCTGTTTTTACACAGGACATTAGTTGACGAAATTGAAATTGCTCCACTTATTACATACATTTTGAATTAAAAATTAAATCTGCTGTTAACTTACAACTTGTTTACAACTACTGCTAATTTATTTTGTGATACATATTTTTAATTTTCTACTACTACTCTTAATTACTTAATACTAAAGAGTTGATCATTCTAATTTTGAGTGCACATCAGATATTAGAATTTCAAAGATTTCACAAAATATCAAAAGATTCCAGATGACATCTTTGCGTTTTAAAAAATTTAAAAAATGTCAACGATTCAAAAATATTTCGCAATATTTCAAGGTATTTTAGACAATTTTAAGAGATTACAAAGAAAAAAAAATGTAATTGAATTTAAAAATATTTCAAATCATTTCTAGAGACTGTAAAGAATTGCAAAAGATTTCAAAAACTTTCAAAGAATAAGAGATTTTTAGAGATTTTAAAAGATTTAAAACGTTTTCAACGGGTTTCCAAATATTTCAGGGCATATCACAATATTTTCGAACGCTTTAACGGATTTTAAAGAATTTTTAGGAAATACAAAGAATTTTTTAAGATTTTCATTTAACGAAATATTACAAAACTTCTAAAGGTTTAAAGTGATGTCAAAATATTTCAAAGAATTTAAGTTATTTATAAAAATTCCGAGGGGTTTCACGGGGAGACAAGTGATTTTTTAATTTGTTAAGGAATTTCAAAGGGTTGCAAATATTTTTAAAGATTTCAATGGGACTAAGGATTTCAAGTAATTGCAAAGACTTTTAACAATTTTTAATTGATTAAGACGAATTAAAAAAAAATTGAAAGGTTTTCAAAGTATTTGAAATTATTTAAAGGATTTTATGGGGTTCAGAAAAAATTTATACCATTCAATGACCTTTAGAAAATTTTAGGGCATTTTAAGAAATTTTGAAAGGTTTTAACAGTTTCAAAAGATTTCAAGAGTGGACAAAACCTCACTTAATAATAAGGGATAAGTATTCCAAGATCGACAAATATTAATTGTATTGATTTTATAGAGTTCGTGGCCATATTTTAGGTATGAGAACTGATACTTTTAATTAATTTAAAATTTAAAGCTTTTTCCGATCTCAATCGTGTGCGCAAAAGCTTTAAATTTCAAATTTATTATAATGAATCATCGTGAAAGCATTAAATCTATTAACTTATATTTTTTAATAATTTAGCCTTTTTCAGGGCAATGCAACTTAGAACTTGAAATATGAAAATATTTAATAATGTTTTCTGGTATAATAAAGACCTCATTTTACTATTGTAAATAATTAAAACATGGTTCTAATATTGCACAGTACATACTTTTATCGCAGAAAGTTATCACTGAATTAAAAAAACATAAAAAATAAGAGAAACTATTAAATATCTCCTTTTTAATTTTTCTAAAACATATATGTATACTTATTTTCAATCATAATTCATTGACAAATGAAGCTTTTATAGTTTGTTGGTCCCATTTTAAATATTATACTGCCGAAAAACATGTAATTTTATGAGATTTATAGAACAACTTGCGTGGATTTTAATGTTATATAAATAAATATAAAAAAATATGCCTGCTTCGCGGGCACATTCTCATCGCGCGCTTGGCGCGCAGCTCGCTTCGCTCGCAAGTTTGAGCGCGCCTAGGGCGCGCGACTTTTGGATCTCGCGCTTCGCGCTTGATCATATATTTATCTCGCGCTTCGCGCTCGATTATATATTCACCTCGCGTTGCGCGCTCGGACGTATTTAAATCGCGCTTTACGCTCGGTTTCTCTAGATTTTTGAACTTCGTGTTCGACTTTGATGGAAAGAAAAAGTTTATTTGCAAATATTATAAAATTATCAAAACCTCTACATGTGAAGTGATTGTTAAATTTGTTTTCATTTTAGAATGAAATGGAACTTTATTTACTCAAGGTTCTATCGACCTTAAGGAACACATTCTCATCCAGACACTCGCGCTTCGCGCTCGATATGTGATTTGGAAATCATATGAACCTTGCGTTCCACGCTCGGTTCTGTGCACCGTATGATAGAAATGAAAAAGTCACGAATAAAACGAAAACTACGCATCCTATTAGAACACGATTTATAACAAATTTGTACCTCTTCTTTGGATGAACAAATTTTGTCTCTGTAATTTTTCTCGTATCTTTGGTCGTATCTTGCATAGTTTGAAAGCAAAATGAAATGATTGATTTTTAATTATTTTTTTGTGTGATCGAAATTTGGATTTTTGATTTTTCAAAAAATTCAAAAAGTTGTTAAGAAAATATTGTAGGGTGTTCAAAAAGAAACATTTTCCTCCTCTTGACTTTTTTCCATATCGTGCATTTTTCGGCATAAAATGTTCATTTACGTTTGTTTTTTGTAATTTTGAAAATGCTATAACTCCGGTAATTTTCTTTTTATCCAAAAAAATCATCAGGATAAATTATTCGAGCTTTAGAGTACTATGAATAGCCGTACATAGAATTTTTGAATTTTGAAAAAAAATGGTCTCAAAAATTTTCAAAATGTGCTCACTTTTTGAATTTTTATCCAAAATAGTTGGTTAACGAACTTGTTCTTTCTTTTTAGGCCCTAAAAAAGTGAGCCAAAGCACAACCCAATCTGATTATTTTTTGGAAAGTTATCGTGCCTACAGACAGACAGACTATAGACAGACAGACACCTTGGTAAAAACCTTTTTTCCTAGCTCAGGGGGTCTCAAAACGTGGAGATTTGATGAAAACCGACCAAGTCAAATTTTACATAAAACCAATACCTTCTCATTAGAATGAGAATGTAAAAAACTTACATCTCTTACATTTTTTGTCAGTTTTAGTATAATTATGTAGTTTTGAAAATTAAATTCTTTATTATTCTTTCTGCATGTGTCGGCAATAATATAGACTACCAATTCTAGTAGGCAACAATTATAAAAATTTATAAATGCATCAGGCAAAAAACAAATTTTGCGAGCTTAGCTATTTAACATTTCTATACGCTTGCGATAGCTATATTCTTTTTTTTTTTACTTGAATTTTGAGGATAAACTACCTGTAGTACCCACAAACCCTTAGGCCCTGTGAATTTTTATAATTTAGAAAATTTGCTTTCTCGGACTACCCTACTGCAAATAGACCCAATACTCGCCCAATGAAGCCGATAGGCTCCTAACTAAAATTTTTTTAGTATGTCCGTAATTTTCCAAACAGTGAATAAAGTTAGTAAAGTAGTGATAAGAGAAAAACTTAATTTATTACGTTAATCCTAGATTATCTGAAAAACTGAATAATGAATACTAACCTGGCCCTTCCTTCCATAGGTTGTCTGACTAAAATTTGCACTGGGCCTCTTGCTCTGCTGTGAATTTTGTCGTCCACCATATGCTTCAAACGCTGGTAGTAAGTAGGCCCCAAGAAAACCTGCGCGTTGATTTTTCGTCCAGTGTGTCCGTTGTACATAATTTCGTTGCCTCTCAATTGATAACCGTACTCTTGTAAAAGAGTCGAAATCTTTTGCACGTTGACGGCATCGTTGAATGGAGTCGCGTCACCAATCTCACCTGAAAGATGAATACAAACCATTGATTCAAAACGATTAGAATTTGAGTATCAATTTAAAAACAACACGAGTAATAGTCAAGTATGAGCAATAAACAATCAATAAAATCACCTAATTTATTATAATACCTTTGTTAGATGAGACTTTTCCCTGAATACACTCGATCAAGTGACCAATTGTCATACGAGATGGGATAGCGTGAGGATTGATTATAATATCAGGCGTGAGTCCTTCGCACGAGAAAGGCATATCCTCCTGTCTGTACTGAATTCCACAAGTTCCTTTCTGCCCGTGCCGAGAAGCGAACTTATCTCCAATTTGTGGAATCCTAACACTGCGAACTCTAATCTTACAAAACTTGTATCCTTCGCTGTTCAGAGTCAACATCACCTGATCCACAATTCCAGTTTCACTGTTACGCAAGAAGGTCGAAGCATCTCTCTTCGTGAAACGTTTAGTTGTGCTATCCAACTAAAAAGAAAACACAACATTAGAAAATAGCAAAAGATAAAACATTCCACTTTATCGAAATAATATTTTAAACATACTTCGTCATCTGTTTCTGGCAAGGTTATCGTTTTTCCAATAACGACATCATCTCCAGAGACTCGAATACCCGGAGCAATAATACCATCATCATCCAACTTGTCGTAAATCGCATTCCTCATTCCCTGACAGGTTAGTCTCGTCGGTTTCTCGAACTGTTCCTCTTGATCACCAATTCTCTTCGACTCAGAATCTTTGTAAGATCGGTAGAAAACAGATCTGAAGAATCCTCTCTCAACAGCACTAGCATTCAAGATAACGCTGTCTTCCTGGTTGTATCCCGTGTAACATAAAATAGCGACAATGCTATTGATTCCAGCAGGAAGTTCTCTGAACCGTAGATACTCCATGGACCTGGTCGTCACCAGAGGTTTATGTGGATAAAACAAAACGTGAGCCAGAGTGTCCATCCGCACATGGAAATTCGTAATATAAACACCCATAGCCTGTTTACCCATAGCACTTTGATAAGTGTTTCTGGGACTCTGGTTGTGATCAGGGAATGGAATGATAGAAGCACAGACTCCAAGAATCATCGCTGGATGGATTTCGCAATGAGTATAAGTCGTACAATAGGCGTACTCTTTTTCCTGTCTCAAATCATCAGGAGACATGGCAATCATGACAGTTTCTTCCTCTAGTGTGTCGATATATTCAACTACTCCACTGCCGACCAATTCTTGCCAACCATCATTGTTGTAGTCTCTTTCTTTCAACATGTCAATATGTCTCTTCTTGAGCAACAAACTCTGATTCTCTACGATCAAGAGAGGCCTACTAATTCTTCCAGCATCAGTGTAAATCCTGATCTCCCTGTCTCTGATGTCTCTGATCATTGATACTTCAGAAACGATGATGTCCATCTGTCTTCTCAATTTTCTGAGAGTAGCCATCAACTGATCAGGGTCTCTGTGAATTCCAACCCAGCATCCATTAACGAATATCTTCGTAGCATCTGCGATGGCACTGGGTGCGATTTCCTCCAAGTTCTCCATGGACCACTCTTCCAAGAACTCAAGAATCGGAGATGGCTGAGAACCGACGCTGATGTAAGCCATCAAAGCTAAATTCTTTACAAGTCCTACGGCAGCTCCTTCCGGAGTTTCGGCGGGACACAACATTCCCCACAGAGTGTTGTGAAGTTGACGCGGTTTTGCTAATTTACCATCTCTTCCAATTGGCGAGTTGACTCTTCGCAAATGTGACAATGTGGAAGCGAAAGTCAGTCTGTTCAACACCTGAGAGACACCAGCTCTCGCCTGATGAGCTTTCTTCTGATCTCCCCAGTTCCCGGTAGCTAATGAGTATCTCAATCCGTCTGTGATAATCTTCGTTTTGATAGCGAGTTCCAAGTTGAAGTCTTTTCCTCTGTCGATAAACTTCTGAGCATACAGTCTCACTTCCTTCATTAGATTCTTGAACAACCCTCTGAATAAGAATGCCAGTAAAGGTCCTGCCAGATCAAGACGCTTATTGCCGTAATGATCTCGATCGTCGAGTTCTCTTCTACCGAGAGAAGCTGATAGAAGTCTGTGAACCATATAACCCAGAAAGTAAGCTTTTTTAGTCTCGCAGAAGTCACTGATTCCTACGTGAGGTAACATTTCTTTTTGCAGAATTTCCCTCGCGTATTTCACACGCTTATCTTTTGTCACACCGGGACGAGCACCACGAGTACCAATGAAATTGAGAGCTACGTTCTGTTCTTGAATTACGAAGGCTTCGTCCAGGGAGGGCTTCACCATTTCCATCATCTCGGGATCGTCGAAGTCGTAGATGATGTGTTCAAGAATGTCCCGATCGGCGACGAAACCGAGGGCACGGAATACTATCATGATGGGAATCTCTTGTTTGATGTAGGGTAGAATTGCTATTATCCGTTGTCCAATCGCTGACTTTTTGATACTCTGTGAAAAGAAAAGAGGTCATTTGCTTCAGTAGTTTGTAAATAAGAGGCACCCAGTGCTCGGACTCACTTCAGATGCCAATATTGGCATACGATTGTTAAAATAATAAACCTATATACAGGCCTCGGATCGGCTAAAATGATTTTTAAAAAAGTCGCAGAAGCGACAAAAGTTGCTTGAAATAAATACAGAGTAAAAGTTTCAGATAACGAACTCCGATTTGCATAATTCTTTATTTTTCTACTTGAATTTTCTTTTTACTATCACAAAACAGCATCGTAAGTAAGAAGTGCTGTTTCGATATTTTTTGACCATTTGACGAAATTCTATATAAAAATTTAATTCAATTTCTTACATCAGGATTGCTACAGAATTAGGATTTCCTATACCAAGTCTTTTCCAGGCTCTTTCGAAGGGAATTTGAATGAAAATTCTAAACCTTACGCTGACAATCCATTCCACAAAAATTAGACTTTTCGAGGAAGAGCAAAGTATAAATAAGAACCATCGCATAAAATGAAACTAATTAAACTTTGATTTGAAATACTTGTAAAGATGAAAAACTTTGAAAATTTATCCCTACTTCACTAATTTCAGTACAATTAACAAAATTTCCTCCAAACACGATAAATTTGATTTTGAAGTGTTTTTAAATCCAAATAATTTATACATACTTCGAATTATTTAAAAATAAATTAGCTTCCAATTTTAAGGACGCCCATATCTTAATTATTCCTCAATGAAAGTGTTGATCAACGTTTAAAATATATTTTTTTCTTTCAGTCAAAAATTTTCAATTTTGTGTTTCGTTTACTTTCAACTTCATTATTTTGTAAGCTCGAATCTTTTCTACTTACACTCTTATCAGCTCGGAAGGATTTATAATTTGAACTATTTTCAAAACATTGAAATTTACTTAGCATTGTTTATTCTTGAAGACATTCACATTCAAATATTCTTAAATTTGGAACTAATTTATTTTAAAAAAATTTCAAGGCCAAGCTTTAAAAATCTTCAATTTGACATCATTATTTTGTGAACGACATTCAATTCTTCAATATAATTGAAATATAAATTTGTTTACTTTTTGAAAATCCAATTTGAAATTATTCCATTTCAGACTTTAAACTGTTCATGTTAAAAATCAAAATGGTAGAATTTTGAAATGTTTTTCTTTAGAAAGTTTCAAAGAGTCGTAAATGTCGTACAATCTGAAGATTAGGGAATAAATAATAGTTAATTTAAAAATATTTATAAATAATTTCTTGTATACCAGTTTCTATGCTTCTATAACTATTTTCCGGTATATATTTCTGTATTTGAGATGGTAGAAATGTTATATTATAAATACTGGTATCGCTCAAACGAAGCGTTCAATAGTATCAATAGCTGCGTGAGTCCGAGCCCTGGAGTAGATAATAAATAAAGGTTGAGTAATCAAGAGATAAGCCATTAAACTCACAGCACCGCTTTTGGCCATCATATTGATCCAAAGAGTCGATGTTGGTCGAGAACTGTGTTCTAGGCAGGAACGAATTTCAGCTTTGTAGGCGTACTTTCCATCCTTCATACTGAAAACATAAACAGTGTTGGTGGCCATTTTTTCCTGGGCAATCAGAACCTAAAACCGAAAATTTTATCAATATTTTCAATTAAATTTGATTCGAGGATGTACAATTATCTGAATTTTCAAAATAAATTACCTTCTCTGATCCGTTGATTATAAAATATCCACCAGGATCCAGTGGACATTCGTTTAATTCAGTCAAATCACGATCTGACAATCCAGCGAGCAAACAATACTTTGACCTTAACATGATTGGAATCTTTCCAATAAATGTTTTTTGATGTTGCGTTTCTGTAAAGAGCAATTTTTCATGAATAGTCATTCACATTACTGGTATTATATTTTTGTAGAGTAATTTTTATACATACCAACTTGGTCTTCTTCATCTTTGACAATAGTTTTCGTAATATCAACATACAAAGGAGCAGAATAAGTTAGATTTCTGAGCCTAGCCTCGTTGGGCATCATAGGTGATGGAGCACCATCTTTTTCCCAATGAGTGGGTTTGGACAAGTAAATTTGCTCAAATTTTAGCAAATGTCTAACAGGGTTTTCGATTTTTCCTGTCGTGTGTTGTGCTTCAGCTTGCAAGTCGATTTGAGGTGAATCTTCGACAATGCGCTGAACAGACATTTCGATGAATTCATCGAAACTGTCGAGTTGTTGTCGTACAAGACCCTTTTCGTCGAAGTAGGCGTTAATGACGATCCAGCAGGCTTCCTGCCAGAGCTTTGATGAGATTTCTTCCGCATCCTCGTCTTCATATTGTTCTGTATAAAGAAATTAAAAATTGAATTATACAAATGGCGTTTTTATTAGAGTTAACAGATTATTTTTAATTGGGGTTTCAGAGTGGCCAGTAGAACTTCAAACAAAAATTCCAGGCTATTTCCCGGATTTTCAGGTCAAAAATGATATTTTCCCTGGTTCAATATTGAGCATTTATAATAGTAATTATCCAATAGTAATTGCTTTATTATATAAATTTTAAAAATAATTAAAAATTTTAGAACTCAAAGGTAAAATATAAAATATTGTAAAGTGCTTTCAGACTTCACGTCCCACAATGCTCTTAAAACAGGGAAAATAGGGTGATTTTTCAAGAAAATAAGGCAAGAAATTCTATTGAATATCATTAATGTAGTCACCATATCCCTAAGATTTTAAGCCAAAATATACTACATTTTCAACCAAAAAATTAATTTTCAACCAATTATTTGAACTTTCACGTAAGAGACGAATTTTCAACAACAAAAAAAAACTAAAACCAAAAAAAGTTGGATTTTCAACCAAAAAAGATTGCTTTGTTACCAAAAAATGAATTTTCAAATCCAAAAGGATGAAGTTTCTATGCAAAAAGGCGAATGTTGAAGAAAACCGTTGAATAGTTTGCATTTAAGAGAGAAAACAAGAAAAAGAGGCTTTTTTTGAAAAACAGGAGGAAAAAGTAAAATTCTTCGAAAAAGGAAAAATTAGGGAAATATGGGACAAGAGTATGAGGTCTGTAATTTAGTAAACCGTAGGGAAAATGTTGAAAATTTCTGTCCATCGTACTTTTAGAAGATATTCGCGTTTTTTATGCCCAAGGATCTAAAATATAAACTTTGGATTTTCAATAGAAAATCATACTTCAATCTGTGCTCTATTTGGTAACATCATAGTTTTGTGTCCCCAAAATGACCGCGAGTAGGTAAATTTTATATTTAAAGACACTCTACAAATTCCAATTTATTTGAAAAACATTTATAGTAATCCTAAATTATAACTTTATTACGCCACGTATTAGTAATTAATTATATAAATTTAGGTTACCTATGTAATTAGTTTCAAATAAAAAAGGAACTTTAGTATTTGAACGATCCATCAACACAAGCTTTAAATTCTTAAGTATATAGTATAAGAGGAATATTATTTTTTTTTTTAACGAAACATTATCTTACAACTCTTGAAGATAAAATAATCTTCGATATTTTAAAGAAGATGGTTGTTTACACTGAGTACAATTTTTAAGTTTTTTAAAGAGCGGGACGATATCTATTGCAAAAGTAAAAACAAATCTGAAAAATTCCCGGTTATCAACAAAGTTCGCGGCTATTTCCCGGTGATAAAAAATTCCAGGCTAATTCACGGTTTTCCCGATCAGTGGCCACCCTGATTTTTTATAGCCAAACAAAGGGACCCAAGGTCTACAATATATGGTTCAAATATGCATTTTTCAATTTTCATGAATTCCTTACTCGACATTTTAAAATTAAAAATAGTTAATTTAAAAAATATTTAGCTTGGAAATGGTCAAATAGGCCAATTTTAACCCGAAATTATGAAACAATTTTGGACAATTTGAAACCATACAATTCGGAAGGTTTCAATAAAAAAATGTTAAATTTCAAGGTTCTTGAGTTAAAATGCTTAATTATTTGCATTTGCAAGAAATGTGTAAAGTAGGTGTTTTGAAAATAGTATCAAAGTTTTGAAATATTGCCTTGCTGGCGCGCAGGCTGCTGGCTTAGGTTATAGAAGGTTTGTATTCTCGTTCTAAAAATAATATTGATGAAAACGCCTCTACCATAAAATAGTTTAATTTATTAAATATAGAATACGAAAGATTTATTGTGTTCATTGTAAATAGGGCAATATTCCAAACTAGTAGATTTCAAAAGGAAAATACGCAGTGAAAAGCTCCAAATGAACATCAATATTCGGTTTCAAACACCGCTTGTATTTATAAAGCTTTAAATAATTCCACGAAAGTGAGATTGATACAACGAAAGCATCAATACAGCATGTAGATCATTTATGTCCTAACAGTTAAAAACACAATGATGCTTTCGAACACAAAACGATATGTAATATGTTAACTTTCGGGGTTTTCAGAACAACAAAAGAAGCTAACCTTTTTTGTTTTACTGAAAGTATACAGAAAAAAATGGAATTCAACTAGTAAAATCGAGGAGCAAGACTAATTAGTAACTAACATTTGAGAAATCCTTTTAAATTGGAAAAGTAATGGTAAAAAGCGATTGTAGTACGTAAATGGTTCTACAAGTTTTTAAGGTTAGGTTATGTTTTCATAAAATACGCTGTCAATACTTTCGTTATAACCTAAATTTTCAAATAATTAAGTAGCACTCACCGTCATCTGGTGCATTATACATCTTGGTTTATTGAATAAATATAAAACAAACACCAAAATTCACTGTTTTAGTTCAAACGTTATGATAGCGGCAGTCATTCCGCCATCGTTAAAAAACGGCAAAAGCGGAATAAAAATGGAGGGGATAACTCTGAATCTACTGCGCTTTTTATTGCGCATTGAAAAATGCGCGAAATATGAACATAATTCTTTTACTATACTTTATAAAATTAATTTTTGGAAATATTTTCTCATTTATATTTGTTATTTGATCATCCCTACATTCAAAAAATGCATCACTAAATGAAAATGTTTGCCCAAGAAAATTCAATATTATCAACATTTATTTTTAATGAATAATACTATGTAGAAATGTTTCTAAAATAAGTTATATCAGTATTTATTTTGTTATTAATTTTAGATAATGATTCAATTCACAGATTTTTTAACAAATAAATTCTTTCCCTCCCTAAAGAATGTTTCCCTGTTTACCTTATACCACAACTACACCTTTCATGGCTCCAAATTCTATAAAAGAAGATGAGGAAACTATAAATACAATTAATCGGGAATTATTAAAAACAGCAAGAGAAACGGGAAAGGACGATGCAAATTTTAAAATAGTGAAAATCTCTAAAAAACAATTAGCAAAAATTTTAAAGGAAGACCCAAATGCAGTTCAAATTCATCTCAAATCACCTAATACAGAAATAAAAAATTTAAATAAAGATTGGGATGGACTTCCACAACAAGTATGCAATTAATTAATTAGACACTAATAATATTTCTAGAAATTGACTCATTATTATTTTTTATTCAATTTAAAAAGGTGAAGGATGAAGTTATGAAGCTGAAAACACAGAAAACATTTCGAAAATGTATAAAAAATTGGCCCTGCAAATACATCCATGGATTAATACATTTATATCACAATGCACAATTGCTTCGCGAAGAAGTAGAAAAAATTGAAGCGAGCAAAGGTAATCGAAAAGCTCAAATGTCCCGTGGTGATGTTGATTTTTCCAAAGAGGATGATTTAACCTGTAAAACTTTGGTCAAAGAAATGAAACATCAAAAAACCGACATGAAAACGCTGAAAAATATTTACGAGAAGATAAAGAATAAACTCAAATTTCATTCAGAAGAAAATCTTCGTGTTAAAACGCATCTGGAAGAAGTAAATAAAGAAATGCAGAAAGTGAATGAAATTGTTAAAAAAATGGAACCTGAAGGAAAAACTCATCCATTAAAAGATGAGCAGCAAGCCATACAAATTGACTGTCTGAATAACGCTTTATCGTTGGAAGAAGAAGAAATATTTAAAGTAAAGAGAGAAGTTGAAATGAGATTAAGACGCAAAGAAGAATGGAAAGAACAAGAAAAAAATTGGGACCGTAAAAGACGCAAAGAAAGAGAGACTGATACGTTACTTGGTCTAAAATCATCGAATTTAATGGAAAATTATATTCAAGAGTTGAAATCTAAAATAAATATTTAAATGTGGCTGAATTATACAAAAATAAATTTAAATATGTATATTTACAAAAAATCAATAAAATAACATTCATTAGAAAAATTCGGATCAACCGCTTACAAAAAATCAAAAGTGATACTTGATTTGAAAAATCTAGACTATAATTATGAAACTCACAAGTCCGTGTCATTTAAAAGATCGTCGATGCCGAAGCTAAACTTTTTTTGAGGTGCGGGGATATAATCAGGAGTTGAACTCCGGACTGGTTCTTGTAGTTCTATTACTCTCTTATTGAGAGGCACGTGAGTAGAAATTAATAAATCAAATTCGTCTACTGAATCGTTATTTTCTGGGAGTTTGATAGATTTGTTTATAATTGACTTCCGAATATTATTTTCAATGTTTTTTGAATCCATTGCGGGACTCTGAAGATCTCGAGAATATTCAATAGTGGAATCGAAGAGATCAGATTCGTCCGTAAATTCATTCTCTTCTGGAATCGTTAGTTTAACACTTTCAAAAATATTTATTTTCTGACTACTTTCTTCTGCATTTTTGCAACCATTGTCAGAATTTTGAATGTTATCACCGACTTTATCCTCAGTTTCCTCTTGAGTATTATTTTCTACATTCTTGTAATCGTTCTCAAACGTCGAAACAATTTGAAGTCGTTCAAAAGTGGAATTCACATCATCTAGTTGACCATTCTCCTCCTGATCTTTCAATATAAAATCAGAAATATTAAAAATGGATGAATTTCGAATACTCTTTTCAAAAATTTGACGCTCCAATGGCTTTGGATCGAATCGAAGACGTTCATAAGAAAGATCCCGGAAATTTAATTTATCTGTAGAACTATTTTGTCCTGACATCTCTAATCTAGTAAAATCAAAAACACTTGGTTTCCGAAGAAATTTTTCATTTTCATTCTCTACTGGATTTTGAACCAACTGAAGACTTGCAAAGGTGCATTTATCAATGTCTAATCTATCCAGATTAAAGTTCGGTTTTGAGACTTTGAATTCAGAGATATCAGAAATTTTAGGTGAATTCCAAAGACCATCTTCTGAACTTCCATCTTTACAAGGTTTTTGATCTTCTTCAACCGGTACATAAGTGAAATTATTTAAATCAAATTTCATCTTGGGTTTTTTCTTCTTAACAAAAACATTAGGCGATCTGTACAAACAAGGACGTAATTTTGTAGAAGGTAGGGCGTCTTTTTGACCGATTAATAAACGTTGTAAAGAACGACTCATGAATTCAAATTCGCATTTGGACTCCTCGCTATCCGATTTACCAAGAAGCGCATCTATTGATTTTTGGAGGTCTTCTATACTTCTTAAATTCACCTCGGGTTTTATGACTGCTTCGAAACTCTCTTCATAATGCATGGCATCATGTGGTTCTAGAACTTTTTCATTGTCTAGACAATGATTGCTTTTGAAACTCGGATTCGTTAGTTGATTACTACATATTTCTTCGACAATATGCGACATGTCCATCTCACTATCGCAATCACTTGGAAAATCTTCTGGCGTAAGTTCGTCAAACATTCTTAAAAGAGAGCCGTTTAAAATATGGTCTAGTCGTTCAGTCTCTTGAACTTTATCAAACTGAGGTCCTCGTTTTTTAACACCACTCGCAATCAGTCTCTTTATTTCTGTCTCAGTAACATCATCATTCTTTTTCTTCCTTTTGGGAGTGATCGTCATCGCCTCGAAGGATTCTTCAAAAGTCGGCTGATTGGTTTGGATAAATTCGACAATTTTTCTATTTTTTTCATTTTCTGTTGCTTTAGGTTTCCGTGGTCGTCTCTGCGCTTTTTTCTTCTCTTCCTTCTTTTCTCCAAGTTCTTCCTGAACAGCTTTAACTTTTTTCGCTCGCGGCTTCGCAGGTTTCTTCTTTTTCGCTAATTTCGCATTCTCGAATTCTTCTACTAAAAGGGGATAACATTTTTGGAATAGATGCTGGGGTTCCAGGGTCGCCAGTTCCGCGGGTTTTGGAGGCTCGTCAAAGTCGTTTTCCTTGTCAGATATAGAGGTTAATGTCATTCCCTCGAAGAGACCTTCTTCATCCTTCCAGACGATTTCGTAGCTTGCTACACTCTTAATGTTTCGGGGCTTCTTTATCCTCTCTGGAATTAACAACCCCGGTAGGGATAAACGTCTCTCGTCGGGAATTTCTGCTAGGTGGCGAACCTGCCATCGAGTTAGTAAAGGCAGGATTTTTGCGTAGGCGTATTCTGTTTCCCAAGCTACGTGTCGCTCCATGAAATTCTAAAAATGATAACAAAAAGTAAACGAAACTAGCAAAAACTTACGAAAAGCATAGTAACTCGCACATGCGATCAACTTACAACAAATTTGAGAATCTGAGGTTGTTTCCACTGAAGGTCTAAACTGGAAGGCATTGGATCTTCACGATGAAGAAATTCGTTAATGAGTTCTTCGCTGGGAAAGTTCTCAACGAGGAGTGCCTTTTTCCTTATGGAGATCTCATTCAACATCAAAACTCTTTTTTCCCTGAAGACAAAATAAAAATGATCAGAGCAATTGACATTGGTATTTGAGAATTTAGTAGAATATTGTTCTCACTTGTAGCCGTCGTTGCATTTTGTGAGAGTTCCACAATCTAGACATCCAGATTTTACATGCGCTCTCATTTTTCCCTGGTGGCCACAAGTCGTGCAAATATTAGGATTTGTTAATTCAGCTTCCATCTTCTCGAATCGAGAATCAGTTCGCCAACTTTTAATTCTATAAATTAAGATTAATAGTATTATTTTTTCAATATAATAATTTATCTACCAATAATTTAGGATGTATAGTATTTCTAATATTTCTAATATTACAATTTTATTTCACCTTTCTAATATTTCATCCTCGTTGACGACTTTGAACAACTTCAGAGCTGCTTCCTTGCCAACACCGTTCAATCCCTCATCGTAATCACAACCACAAAGTAGAGCAAGTGTTACCATTTTATTTCTTCCTAATCCAAAAACTCTTTCAATTTTTTCGATGGTATATTCATCGATACATCCACTAGAGGTTCCGCGATTTCCTTGCGTGCTCGTGCAGAAATTTCGGTACACGACTTTCGCGCCGTAGAGAAAACAGTCGCTATCTTGACTGATACATCCTTCGACGAGCTGGAATGTTTAGAATTTTTTAATTATTTTAGTTACTTTTATTTTAGACCACCCACAATCTTATATGGAACTACACAAAAATAGCAATTCTGCACAAACAAATTTTACGTTGCAAAAATCAACTTTACACAACAAGGAGGCCCGATAAATCCCTCCCTTAAAACTGGTAACATTCCTTCGAATTTGGGAAATTTTACCATATTCTGTGGCGACCCTCGACATTTTTTGAATCTCTTGAGATTCTTTGGAATCTTTTAAAATACCTTAAAATCTTCAAAATCCTTTGAAATTTTTGTATTTCCTTCATATACCTTGAGATGTTTGAAATCCATAGAAATTCCTTAAATCTTTGAAATAGTTAAAAATCTGTAGAAATAATTGGTGGTTCAATAAATTTCTCCCTTAAAACTAGTAAAACTGTTTAAATTTTTGAAATCTTACCAAATTCTTTGGCTTACTCAGCATTTTTAAAATCTCTTGATATTTTTTAGAACCTATTGAAATAACGTGAAATCTTTCAAAACCTTTTAAAAAATTTGCATTCCTTTATTTCCCTTGAAATCAGTTAAATTAAACTTATTCATTGAAGTTTAATACAAAAAAAAACCTTTCAATTATCTAGAAATTTTTCAAATCAATTGAAATCCTTCGAGATTCAATAAAGTCCTTTAAATCTTCTACAATTCCTTAAAATACCTTGAAATCCCTTGGAAGTTTTTTAATGCGCAATTATTTCAGAAGCCTTCAAATCTTGAAATTGTGGAAATCCTTTAAAATAAAATTTAGTTTATTCTCTAAAGTCGTCTAGAAATTAGTTGAAATTCCTTAAAACCCCTTGAAAATAAAATAAATTTATTCCTTAAAGTTATCTAGAAATCCGTTGAAATCCCTTGAAATCGGTAAGATCACCTAAAATCTTTGAAATACTTGGAGGGCCAAAATTCCTTAAATCTTGTGAAATTCCTTAAAGTTTTTGGAAATACTATGAAAAAATTATTCGAAATCCCTTGAAATTTTTCAAATGCCTTCAAATTCATTCAAAAGCCTTGAAATATTGAAATGTTTCAAATCCGTTGATTCATTCGTTTGTAGTTTCTCTATTTTGTGCATTAATTCTTTTAATATTTTAACATTATTACCACATTGCTTTTCCTATAATGAATTAATTCATTATATTGAAATCAGTGTAGGCCAATACTGAATTTCCTATAATATTTTTTCGTGAAGAGTGAACTACATTTCGAAATTGGCTGAAGAAGTATCGATTTTTATAGTTACAGTTACTGAAAAAAATGTAACTAGTTACTTACTTGTTACGTATTTACGAAAGTAACTTTGTTACCAACGTCGTTATCATAAAAATCAACTATATTTAGTCACTATTGAAAAAAACTAGTTGTTTCTTATCACTGCGTCCAACACTCAAATGCAACTAAGAAATTATTAGAAATAAAAAAGGAACAAGAATCTAGCGATCAAATTTGGATCACACACTCTTAAATCTCAACTCTCAAAATGAAAACTCTCTTTTGAGCAATAAAAAAAAGAACAAGAAATAGTTTTTTTTTTAATTTGAGTGGTAACATTTAAGTATGTATTGCTCTAACTTAATCGTTCGATTCTTGGTTTTTCCACAGAAAAAATAATTTTAACTTCAAAGTATTTTGTTACTGTTTTTGTAGATGATTTTGTTTTATTTACCCCTTCTGCATTTAAATAAGCGCACATTGCTTCAGCTTCCCCGTGTCCACGGACGCAAGTTATTCCCATGTACTTCAACATTTCTTCGCATTCTTTCAGAATTCTGTTGAAGTGACCCCTTCCTCCTTTTCTGTTGGTTTTCTTTTCCGGAGGACCATTTCGAATTTCGTTTCTTTTAGCTATCGTTTTGTGCTTCAAACTGGGGGCTGTTCCTTCCAGCACAAAAACTGGGGATATTTCGTGCATAAGCAGGAACGCGGTTCGGAAAAAAAGATTCCTGAAAAATATTTGGAACAAGATTAATATTTCAGAATTATTAAAAATTAATTGAATGAAAAACGTGAAGGACAGAAAATTAAAATTATTGTATATTGAAGCTCTTCAATTTGTAATATTTAAATCCTTTGAACTTTTTCAATTTCAAATCCTTCGAATTGAAAAAAAATAAATAAAAAACTCTAGTTTAAAAATAAATTGTTCGAAGTGGCTAAACCTGTGATAAAGTAAAGCGACTTCGTAAAACTATACCTACGCGAAGTGGAAAAATTTACAACGTATAATGGTGGTAATGCTGATGCTTTTGAAACTATATTTTGGTTTTGAAAGTAGTATAGGGCTTTTATTTTTGAAGTTTTTTTCTTTAGAAAAACTAGACATTCAGGGTATAATAATATTATATTTATTAATTAATTACATTAATTCATATTGAAGTAAAATTCTATTGTTGAGAATTCAACAATTATGTTAAACATTCATCTCTTTTGGTTGAAAATTCGTATTTTTGCGTTGAAAATTCAACTAATATGGTTAAAAGTTAACTTTCTTGTTGAGAATTTATATTTATTAATTAAAAAGTCAACGGTTTTGTAGGAAATTCAACAATTGTATTTTCTTTTTTGGTTGAAAAATATTTCTGGAGTGAAAGTTCAACACTTTTACTGAAAATTCATCTCTTTGGTTAGAAATTTCATCTATTTGGTTGTAAATTATATTTTTTTCTTTAGTTCTAATTTTTCTACTGATAATTAAACTAATTGATTTTTAATTGGAAATTCATCGTTTTGCTTGAACATCTAATTATTTCAATGAGAGTTCAATAATTTTATTGAAAAAGAATCCTTTTTGGTTGACAATGTTCGTATTTTTGGCGTAAAAATATCAACTATTTCATTTTTCGTTAAAGAGACTTTAAAAGAAATTTGACAAACAGAAAAATAAAAATTGGAATTCTATAACATTTTATATAACCTTTCAAAAGTACAAGTTTGAGCAATTGAAATTTAAACTAATGGATGAGTCCTGAATTTTAAACGCTGCTTTGATTTGAAATTTTATAGTTTATAAAGTTTACTTGAAATTATTTTAAAAATGTTTTGAATTTTAAATTGTTTTCAATTATTGAGGATTTTCACTGGAAATTGTTTAATTCTGAACAATTGATGTAAAGAAGTGAGTCTCTCATGTGTAAATCTTGAAGTGAAATTTTAAGTGTTCTGAATTTATAGTTGGTCCAGCGTCCATTATTACAAGGCTTTCTTCTTTTAATTGCACAATGTTGAATGATTTAAATGAGAACTAAATTATTCTAAATTTTGCTAACATAACAGTATTCTAATTTTAACCTTTTCAATTTTAAAATTATTTATATATAAAGGATTTTAAATTAGAATTGTACAATTTTGAATGATTTATATTTGATTTATTTTAATTTTTAATTTTTATTAAGTAAAAATTAAAATTGATATTTGAAATGACAATATGCCGAACTTTTAAGTTCTAAATCCAAACTTTTTCAATATAATAGTCATTTTCAGTCGTAAGGGATATAATTTTAATAATTCAAAAATTAATTTTTTCATTTGGATTTTTTAAACTCAAAGCGTCAAACCTTCCGAACGAAAATCATTCAAAATTTAACAATTACAGAGCAGAAGCCACCTAAATTGAACACTTTCTTTCGAGGCCCTGTAGAAAAAACTTTTACTACTACAAATTCAAAACTAAAAACATACAAGTTTAATAATAGATTTATTACTTTCACGATGATTCATTATGATAAATTTAAATTCACCATACAAGCTTAATGGTTGAAATCAATAATAGTGATTAATTCCTAAATTTTAAAGGCTGTTTCAATTTGAAATTCTCTAATTAATAGTTTCATTTGAATTAATCATTGAACGTTTTCAATTTAAAATTGTTTTAAAATATTAAGGCATTTAATTGGAAATTGTTTAATTCTGAACAAAGTATGAGGAGAAGAGAGTCTGTAATGTTTAAATCTTAAAGTGTGATTTCAAGTATTCTGAATTTATAGTCCGTTAAGTATGAAAAGGCTTTAATTTTTAAAGTGTACAATTTTTAATGCTTTAAATTAGAACTAAATAATTTTAATTTTTCTTAACATGATATTCCAATTTTAAAGTTTTATATTTTACAATTATTTATGTCTGAAGGATTTTAATTTAGAATTGTACAATTTGGAACGAATTAAAATTGAAACGATCAGGACATTAGTGCACACTAGGGTGGTCCAAAAATGCACAGGAAAATTTTTTGTTTGAATTCTTATCGGGACACCCCCCAAATTTGTTCGAATGCACTGAAAAATAAATCCATTTTTTTGTTTTGAAAAAAAATTATATTTAGGGGTGCCGCAAGCCCCATGAAGTTTAACATGTATTTCTCATAAGAAAAACAGACGTTTTTGTAAATCTTATCCAGAATCCTTAATATTATCTCAATCAAGTTGAAACTCAACATTTCTCTTCACAATGAGACATAGAATACGAATAAAATATCACTATTCAAATATCACCCCCATAAGTCTGTTTTATAGGGTCCCAAAGAAACCCCATAAGTGAAAAAATGGGTTTTGCGAGTTTTTGGCGCTAATTATGATTTTTTTGCGGTTTCTTTAATGCGAATTGTTTCGAATACGTAAAATATTACTTTATACTGAAAATTAGATATTTTAATGAATTGTTTAAACAATTTATCATTGTTTTTAGCAAATTTTTCATAGAATGGAGTTAGAAAGACGCGGTTTCTTCAAAAATTTCCCATTTGTTGTCCAATTTTCAATTAGAGGGAAGTGATAGTTCATCAATATTAAATTGTTTAAACAACTTTTTTGTTAACTTTAATTAATTATTACCTCACTAAGTGAAAAAAGGACAGAATGGTAAAATTTGCCGAAAAAACGCACTATCAGGCGCAATTGATATAGATGAAGATAGTCATAAACAATAGTAATTTGATTAAACAATTATTTTTGCTAAATCTAATTAATTATCAAGTCACGCCTAATAAAAAAAAAGACAAACAGTTGAAAATTTCAGAAAAAATAGCAACATCCTACCAATTAAGCAGAGAGAATATTATCAACAATGATAATAAATTGTTTAAACAATTATTTTGTAAACTTGAATTTATTATTACTTCACTTCAAATGAAAATTGGACAAAAAGCCAGAAATTTAAAAAAAAATCCGCATCTTTCTAGCATTATTCAAATATAACATTATTAATAATTTGCATAAATTGTTTAAACAATTATTTTGTTAACTTAAATTTATTATTACTTCACTTTAAATGAAAATTGGACAAAAAGCCAGAAATTAAAAAAAAACCCGCATCTTTCTAGCATTATTCAAATATAATATTATTAACAATTAAAATAAATTGTTAAAACAATTACTATTGTGAACATTGATGAACTATAACTTCCCTCTAATTGAAAATTGGACAACAAATGGAAAATTTGTGAAAAAACCGCGTCTTTCTAACTCCATTCTATGAGAAAACTGCTAAAAACAACAATAATTTGTTTAAAAAATTCATTAAGTTTTTTAATTTTCAGTATAAAGTAATATTTTATGTGTTAGAAACAATTCGCTTTAAGAAAACCAAAAAAAATGATAATTAGCGGCAGAAGCTCGCAAAGCCCATTTTTTCACTTATGGGGTTTCTTTGGGACTCCATAAAACAGACTTATGGGGGTGATATTTGAAAAGTGATATTTTATTCGTATTCTATGGCTAATTGTGAAGAGAAATGTTGAGGTTCAACTCGATTGAGATAATATCGAGGATTCTGAATAAGATTTACAAAAACGTCTTTTTTTCTTATGAGAAATACATGTTAAACTTCATGGGGCTTGCGGCACCCCTAAATATTATTTTTTTCTCTCCAAAACAAAAAGAATGGATTTATTTTTGGGTGGATTCAAACAAATTTGGGGGGTGTCCCCATGAAAATTCGAAAAAAATTTTTTTGGACCACCCTAGTGCACACGGTTCACGCCTAAATTGTTTTCAAAAGTGAGGTTATGTTACAGTAGTACCGGTTTAGATCATGTTAAACGATTTTTTCAGTTGTAAGTTGGAACCCTGTTCATGAGAAAACGCAATATTAACACGTCTATCACATGCTACTAAAGAAAAAAAGAAAATAGCTCACCTAAGGTACATTTTCGGTTGAGCAACATTGTCAGTGACAGATTGAGAATCAACAATCCAACCACTTAAATCGATAGCGATCGCTTTTCCTTGAAGTTCAAACAACGGCCTTCTATCTGACAATGGAGAAATAATGTTCCACAAGTCTTTAACTCCCATTTTTTGACCTTTAAACCGTCTGAAATGGTTTTACAATATAAAATGTTTCAAAACTTCAATTAAAAATTGTTTGTTTACAAGCAAGCAGAAGCAAGCGATCAACCGACATACGATAACGTTCCTAACGTTTTTTTCAGAAACTATATAGGTACCTCTTCTTACCAATAGTAGAAAATCACATTACCTCAAAAAATCGGCCACCTCGCGGCAGAAAATTTTTCGTCCGGCAGTGGTCAACGTTGATTTCATATGTTCCGCAGGTAGTTTTGATAATTTTCAAGTGCACATATATGCCTACGTGGAAGCGTGGAAGTTCGTGAATGAGACCGAAAGTCTCGGTCGTATTCACATTTCATAATTAGTACTCTAATTTCGAAATCGTGCCGGAGAATAATTTTACGTTTCATAAATTAGTAATGGCTGCGTCAAGATTTCTGTGGTGTCAATATCAATTTTGAACATGAGTGACACGGTCCGAAAAGTGAAAAATCCGAAAAATCCTCTGCTTTCTGCAGCTGGGCAAGGATTTCCATTTGAAAATTTTGCGGAAAATGCATTGCTTATGCCAGTTACGCCTGCTACACCAGCTGTACTTAGCGATGGTGAGTTTATTTTCAGAAAATAGGTTAGGGTGGGGCTCTGCAACAATTTTGTGAAAGGTGTGAAAGTTTCGTTGTGCAATTTTAAAGGCTAGTGTTCGTTACAGAAATCGAGTTAATGAACATTCAGATAATAGGGATATAGTTGATGATAAGAGAGCTCAAGTACTTTTTTCCACGTCGTACGCAAACCAAAACATCTGGAAAGTTTGGGAGTGCGCACTGTCGGTATTGCAGTTTTGTGTGATCTTTAAAGTTTAAAAAACTTTAATTTTTCCGAAAAGTGTTCTTTTAATTTTTTAAAGGGTTTTTCCATCTACGTTTTTAGACTCATTCTGAAATAATCCTCTCTGGTTTAGAATTAATAAGACCGATTTCTTTATTGAATAAATTATAATTATGGTTTAAATAGATACATATTGAATATAAATATAAAATTAGAAAAAGTTTAACTTTCCTTATCGTAGTATAATAACAGGGTTTTGAACGAAATTAAGGAGCATTTTTGGATATTTGTAAATTATTTGGATGAATTAAGAATAATGTGGCGAAAAATTAAGCTTAGTTTAAAAACAGTATCAAAAGATAATGAGGCTACTCAAAAACATTGTCAGAATTATGTGGTAATTATATTTCATATAGAAAAGAACGAAAAGAAACGTAACGAAAGTTTCGTTACGTTCCTTTTTGTTTCTTTTTGGACATAAAACTTTAAAGAATTACAATTTTGACATTGTGCCTCCGTAGCTGCATTATTTTTCAGTAATTTTTCATGCTTAGCACAGTTTTCAGGAAAATTATATTGAATTTACAGAAATAATTGGCAAATATCAGAAAATGCCACGTAATTTAGTTCGAATCCCTGGGTAATAATAGTATGTTTGTAGAAATTTGTAGTACCTATGAAAACATCGAAAATTATTCAGTAGAGTTATTTATATATTTACAATTATTATAGATATATGGTTAATAAAAAAAAATTAAAAACTAGTTCTCTCTGGTCTTGCTGCAGGAGGCCTGGATCCATATCTTTGTGTGTAAGGTAAATCGCGACTTCTTTTTGTTTTAATACAATACGCAATTAGCAAAACAGTCGTAATTATCAGGAGTATTATAAACAAAACTCCAACTACGACGGCAGCAATTTCTCCATCTGATAGGTTGTACCATTCTGAAAAGTTTGTGGAGTTTAGTAAAATTAATTGAATAAAAAATTTATAATTACTGGAAAGCCGGAGAACTCTGAACTTAAAATGTTCAGGGTAGCCACTGGATCGGGAAAACGGAAATTGTTTATACCAATTTTTCGAAGAAAAATCTATCTAATCATACGATAATATATAATGAAATTTAAAAAAAAGTTTGATTTCAAATTTCTTTCAATGTTGAGTTCAATTGTTAAGTTTTTCAATTGTTAAATAATTCCGTTTACAATGCGTGATTCAAAAAATCTTTTACTTCCAAAATTTTCCATTTTGGATCTTCATTTTCAAGCTTACATTTTCAATGTAAATAATTCAAAAATGCCGTTTTGAAGTCTTACATAAAAGGTGATGATCAGAGTTTTTTTTCCATATGATGACTATTAATTTTTCAAACTATTATTTGGAACAAGCCGAATTTTTCAAACAAAATTTGTTATGCTCAAATTTTTAACCGTTGATACTTCAATAAAAAAAAAACGAATTTTGTGCCAAAAGGAATTGTAAAAAAATTTATATTCATATATTTTCACACAATAATTAAATAAACATTTCTTAACTATGATAATTTCCTTTTTAAACAATTGATAATTAAAAGTGTTTTAAATTGACATTTTTTGACAAAAAACGTCTTAAGTTCATCAATTGAACAATAATTGATTTTGCCAGACAATTCTGTATTTGTTCAAAATTAAACAATTTATACATTTTACCGTTAAAAATTGAACTATACCAATTCAGAAGCCTGAGTAATCAAACAAGTGTAAACGACGGACTGAAACTTTCTCAAATTTCAGATAAAGTTCAAAATAATAGATTCATAATTGAACGCTTTCATTCAATTTCAAAGTCCTATGTAAATATTGCTTCAGTCTAAAATATTACATTTTTAACCTATTTAGTTTATAATTTTTTAATTAAGAAAAAAAACATTTTTTAATATTTAGAAATATTCCCCTATTCGTTTAAAAGGAGCAATTTTAAATGAAATATTGAAAAATGTACAATTTGAAACTTAATTGTTTGAAACAGTCTTGAATCGTTCAAATTTCAGAGTTTTAATTTAATTTTTGAACGTTAAAATTGTAATTGTTTCATTTTTAATTTCTTAATAAACATGCTGAATTTCGACGTATAAATAACAATTGAACAATTATTAATTCAAAACGACACAAAATAAAAATAATTTAACGTAAAAATTATTCATTAATTCTTAAAATAAAAGCACTGAAAATGACCATGTGAATTTACACTTTTTAGCCAGAAATCTTCAAACAGGTCAATTTGGAAAAGTTCAAAATATGAAATTTTCCAGCTTAACGGCATTTAATTTTAAATTGTTAAAATCTTTTATTTTATACGTGTAAGTTATTAAGCGTTTGAATAAAAAATTCTAATATGTATTGAATTTTAAAGGGTAAAATTCAGAATAGTTCCACGATCAGTGTTTTAATTGCAAGAAGTTCAGTATTGATTACTTCAAATGACCAAAAAAAATGTTTGTGAACCGGGAATTTTTTACTTGATTAAAACGGACACCCTGAATATTTCTGGTACAAATATTTTTAATTTGTCTGTGAAGTGAAAGAATGAATACTAAAAATAATTTTCGAGTTACCTGTAACGTCAATCCGTTGATTATTATAATTTCCATACATGTCAACTGCAGATATATCAACTGTTTGGTGACAACAGGTTGCATAATAAAAGAATGTGACCGGATTTGTTGTTCCAGTAACGTAATCTGCTTGAGCTGTAATTCCAGATGGAGACGTAGTCACTACTTTAAGTCCTGTATAAAGAAAAAAAATATCTCAGGAGGAAGTTCATGAACTGATTAGATATCTTCGTTTTACTTTACTGAGAAAAAGAACTACCTGCATCGACATCCTGTACAGTTATGTCTACGCTCCAAATACTCTTTGAGCAACGGTCTTCTTTTAAACGTCCATTGCAGTTGTTGTTGAAGTAGTAACGAATAGTTGGGCTTCTGTCATCGGATTTCTAATCACAATTATTAATTAATGATGAATTTTCGTTCATTTTTTGATCAGCTTTGGGTAAAAATGATATATTTTTTAAATTTAATTCTAGTTTTAAAAACTTTACTTACTCTAGAGTTTGTATTCTGGACATATAGGAAAGCTGATTTTTCAACAATATCAAATCCGCTAAATCCAAAGACCTGAGCTGTTAGAATTACTGTATTAACCGTGTCTGAAACTCCATTTGGTACCACTAATTCGACTGCAACTCGACTTGTTTGTCCAGGACCCACCACGTTGCAATATCCGTCTCTGGGGCTTGGGAATTTAATAAAATTATTAGTTTTTAATTAATTTAATTTTATTCGATTTTAAAGAAGACATTTTGAAAAATGAATACTTACACCGAGGGATATAATTCAACCGGTCCGAAAGGTGATCCCCTGGCTGTGTAACAAATCTTCGTAGTTAACATCTGATTGTTTCTAACGTCAAAGGTTATTCTAACTCTTCCTGTACCAGGTCTGATTATCAGTTCGCTATCAGGATTCACATCGATAGTAACACTCTTCTTTCGAAGAAAATTGTCAGTCGAATCCTTGGCAAGATCTTCGAGTTCTAAAGCTTCGCTAAATCTCCTTTCTTCTATTTGTGGACTGTTCATTATTTTCATAAAAGTATTGGGATTACTTTCTGCATTCAAGTAATCTATTTCTGACATGGCGATTCTTGAATTTAGATTTGATGTTTCAGATAATTCTCTGGTGTCGCGATCCTTTGATGGCATAAAAACATCTTGGGATGATTTTTTCTAAAATGGATTAAAAAATAGGGGTTTAACTTCGATAGGTAGAGTCTGTTTTTTATTTTCTTTCAAAAATGTATTTTACCTTTAAATGTTTTATTTTTGTAGGTTTTTACTTTTATTATAATAGATCGATCGATCGGAGGAGTACGTATTTCCAAAAATATTACCTCATTTGCATCTGGTGTTTTCCAGTGACGAGCTTCGTTTTCCATATTTTCAGAATTGTCCAAAAAGAAAGTACCATCGTCCATTCTATCAGATATCGTCGGTTTCTTAACCACTTTCTGTAAGGGGAATTTACAAATAAGTTTTCAAATAACTTTTCGTAAAACTTGTTTGTCGAAATTATTTGCAGTTTTTGCTCACCTGATTGACTCTACTTTCCTGCACAAGCTCATCTTTTCTCAGTTCTGAAAAATATATTAAAATTGTAAATTATCTCCACTTCTGAAGAGAATTTTTCCTTTTCAATAATTTTTTTGTTTGCTTGAATAATTTCAAACGCCAGACACATATTTTAGAACAAAGGTGTCATATGATATTGAAAATAGTTTTTTTTTTCACTGGAATCTTTGAAGGAAGAACAGGTTTAAGGCAATATGATAAACATGGGATTGGTTGGGGTCAGTAAAAATAAAAATAAAATAAACAAGTTATAGGCAGTGGTAAAAATTCACATTATAAAGAATGATATATTGAAATTTTTTCCTTCAAGAGAATCAAAATAAGGAGCGTTCTGAATATTGTGGGGAGGGGAGGATTTTTGAAAAGATTTTGTTTTAACCTTCGTTAGAATGTAGCGAATTGCAGTACGTCATCTTTGTGAGCATAGCAATGGCCAAAGGGCAATTCTACTTCGCATAACAAGACGTGTTCGTTCAGTGGGCTAAGAGCCAAGATCTTGCCAGTTACTTGTCGGTTTTCGTTCAATGAAGAACTTCCCGCGTTCCGAATAATCAAATAAATGCTTCAGAATCGTAAATTCTATGTTTGACGTGGTTGACACTGAAGCGTGAACTACATTGTCATCGAAACTTCATAAAATGCTGAATGAAAGAGTGTAAAGTCCTTTTACGAGTACTTCATTTTGTATAACTTAAAAAAGTATTAGGATCCTAATTTCAAATCTATCCAGTATTTTTCTAAACGTCAAAAGTTTTACATTCGAAGACATAATTAATTTTTGTAACATATTGTGTTCAAACACAGAAGAAGAAAACAAAGAAAGGAAAGCGCACAAATCAAGAAACAGAAAATAAACAAAACGAAATCTAATCGAAGAGAACCTTTAGTGGAAGTAATTTGATAAAAATTAATTACTGCAATTTGTCAGAAGACATATCTGCTGATATTGTGAGAAGCATCGAGTTATATATTTAAAAATATAGCTGTTGTTCATTTTGTTTTGTTTAATGATTGATAACATTTCGTAACAAAAGTTACTCTTCAGCAATAACATAATGCATTTCTTGAATGTAAATGTGATTAAATTTCTGTGTTGGAAAAATTAATTATGATTTTTAAATTGTTATCTAAATTATTATTTTTAAATCTTGAATGATTTGCCACTAGTCTTCAAAATTTTGTTGAAACTTTAAATATTTATGAAAATTAAAATGAAGGGTGTTACGGCATAACTATGGAAGTTGTTTTAATGGCTCAAAAATTCTCTGAAATTCTACCGCACATTGTGCTGTAAAAAATTAATTTCTAAATTGTTTAAAAAAATGTGTTTAAATTTGTTATATATATATAAAGTATGAGTATAAATTCTATACCATGTAATTGTTTATTTATACTACGTCCCCAGTTAAGTCCACAAAAATGGTAAGATACATAGACATTATGTCAGTTTCTTAGCTCAATCTGGAATTTTGAAACAAATTGTCTTAACAACAATTGTTTGAATAATTAAAAAAAATATTTCATGTTGAAAAATCATCTGTTATTTTTACGCTATTATTAGTTTCCCAATGATTTTCTGACTAAATAATTTCTTTGAAATTCCTGAAAATTTGCAAAAATGATCATTTTTCATCTTTGAGCCTTTTATTTGTCTCGTAACATATTTCTGGTGTTTGACTCGAAAAGTATTAATTTTTTTCAATTTTTTTATAGATCTATAGAGTTATATCAGCTATCGAATGTACTTTTCCATTTTTTTGTTTAAAAAATAATTCGAATCTTGAGAAGGTTTTTTTGCTGTCCTTAAACATTTTTTCCTTGTCACTTACATGGTTCTGCCATGAAACCCTTCAAATGCTGTTCAATATCACAAAACTGAGAATACTTTTATTTGGTAGCTTTCAAGTTTGAAATTTTAAACCGCTGAAAATTTAAACTTGTAATGATTTTCAATTTATTATTTTTATAATTTATATAAACATAAGTTCTTTTTTCAAAATATTAATTATTCTTTAGTTTATTTAGACCTGATTAATAAATTTGTAATCATATTAATTATTAGAGAAGAGGGTTAAAACTAAGGCACATTCAAGATTATATTACTGCAACTAAGTCACCGATTTAAAAATGTAAAAGGCCGTTGACTTAGATCGTTAAATTGCAGAACTACACTTTCGCGAATGAGAATTCAAAGTGGTTTTGCAATAAAGACATGGCAGTATAAAATTTTATACTTCCGGAAATTAGTTTTCCGTAACTAACGAAGAGTCCTATTTTGTACTTTATTGGAAGAAAAGCATTTCATGTACCAAACTCAGAAAACAAAAAAGCTCACAAATCAAAATTAGATTTCCAACTATCATATTTTTGTTCGTTATATTTTTGTTTCTAATGAGTTCCAATCTGCAGGGTTGCCTATGAATACCGATAAGATTTCTTCTAATTGAGGCATAAATGTTAACCCGACTTGATCGAAAGATATGTATCTATGTTTTGTTTAAAATTATGTTTTGAAATTAGTCAGTTTTAAAAATGTATCGATTTTTTGATTATTACTTTTCCTATTTGAAAAACGTAATAATATGAATAGATTGTTTCAGAATAAACCACAAAAAAGTTACTTATCAATTTTCCAATCATAAATTTTTGGTGTTCTTTCAACTTTGGAAAATGGGTCTGGATCTTAAAATAAAATTTACCTCCAGTGGATTCATCTCCTTCGAAACCAGTTTTTTCTTCTCTTATCGAATCATTGAACTTTGTTGCTATCATAAACCGATAATTTGAACCTTTCACTGGTGTAAGCTTCAGACACCACCCGCCTGATGGAGGGTTGCGCGCATTCAATCGCACTCCCATAGTTTCTGTCATGCGCGTCAAAGAAAGCATCAGATCTGGTGTATTCATCGTTTTATTCCACCCCAATGGTGTTTCTTGGTCAGCTAAAAAGTAAATTATAATTTCTTTTCAATAAATCCAATTATAATTTCATTCATCTCTCAACATTCCATATTCTCACCCAGAGATCCAAGTTTTTAATTTTTCGTAACTGCGTTTTAATGCTTTATGCACTGCTACGTTTCAGTTTGGCGATTAACGTGTCATTAAGAGAATTTTTTTAATAGTAATTACTAAATTTCAGACAAAATATATCAGACTTTGATACAATTGTGTGAGGCTTTAATACAATCGTGTGATCTTCAATACAATTATGTGAAACTTATACAACCCATTCAAAAGTTTCATATATTTTTTTGTAAAATTGATTTTTTTGCTACACGAAAAATTCTCTCAATGACACGTTAATCCCGAAATTAAAACGCAGATAATGAAAAATCAGTTATGAAACATTAAAAACTTGGATCTCTTAGTGTAGACAAATATACAAATGTAGAAATGTATATGTAATTTTAAATTAAAGCTTTAGGATGACGTGTCATTTTCTCCATGGTCATGTGTGTTTATTATTAATAAAAATCAACTGTCATTGTGCAAAAGTGCCTTAGACACTGAATCCTTTTGTGAAATTAAAACAAGTGATGGATCGATACTCCAAATCATCCTTAGAATTTGAAAGGAGGTAGGAGTTGTGTGCACTTCAGTATCTCATGGAAAAAGATTATGTGTTCTCAATTACGTAAGTCTAAAAACAAGCCGATGTTTTAGCATTTTTTTTATCTCCGAGTGAGTCAATGGTGTGCTCGGTAAATAAGAATCGAAAAAAGGTTCCATATTCTTGAAATCTAATTTAGCTTTATGGGAAATGAAATTAGGAAATAGAGCTGATTGTTAGTTTCTAAGAGCATTAATTTAAATATTCATGGTTTATTCAAATTTTTAAAATGAAAAGGAAGGAAGCATTGTTCCTATGGTTTCAAAATTTAACCTTCTCTAGGCCACTTTATTTTTATTTGGACTATTCCAATTATTTTTTATTATTAGCCGAAGTATTGTTGAGTCAATGTAGAAAATCGACCGTTTTTGTTCTTTCGTTCAGTTTTATTCTTTGGCGAAGTGACATCATTTAGGGAAGGCTTTATGAATCTGCGGATGTCCATTACTCACCGATTTCTTAAAAACATTATCTCATGATTTATTGTTTCACAGGCGTCTTTATATTGAAGATCTTATGAAGTGAACTTTGATTTTGTTATGTTATTATTTTGAGTATCTGATCCAGAAAAGGTCTGGTTTTTCATTTAAAAAATAATGGAATAAAATATAATTTCTAGGAAAAATATCAATTCTGACACGATAAGAACACGTGGATTTTCTTCAGCATTTGCCAGATGCTCATTTATATATATACGTACGTGCAGTCGATAGAATTATATATAGACACAACCTATTTCGTATAACGTTGAATTTAAAGGAAATCGTACCAATGCAATGACTACAATTTAATTCTGTTCATAGAATCTAAATTGCAAATGTCAATTTCTATCGATTGTTCAAAATTAGAAACTGCTGACCGAATATTTATCGCTTGTGATAGTAATTTTTGTTAAATAGTATGAAGTGACTTATTGTTAGTCAAATTTATTGAAAATGTAAATTACCTGTTGGAATTTCGAGGTCGATTTTTGAGATATTTCCCAAAATGATGATGCTTAGTCTTTCTAAAGAATATCTCACGTGGAACTTAGTTTCTGTATTCTCCGAATCGTTTTTCTCAACAAGTATTTCCTAAAAAAATGAAGAATATTTTAATAAAATTTGTGTATGAAAAGTAATTAAAGCTTTTTTAGTTTTGAACACTACTAAGTGCTATGGAGTTTCTCTGTGCTTGAATTAATTAGTTTTTAACACTACAATTTGAATTTTTTTCATGGATCTTCATTTGCAATTCGTATGTTTAATTTTCATTTTGTACAATTGAGAGAGTTTCATTTTAACGCTTTTTTATTTTCGACTTTTTAAATTAAAACGTGTTCGATTTTCTGAGGAAACGATTGTTACATTTTTCAATTTTTCCAGTTCACAGTTGCACAATTTTGAGCGCTCTAAATTTTCAATTGTACTTTGCAGTGCTCAGTATTTCGAAAGTTGCAATTTAAAATGGTTGATTTTGAACTTTTAACACAAAATTGTGCATTCTTGAAGGTTTGTCAAAGTTATTCAAATATTTTTTTATTTCTTATTGTTGATTTCAATGGAATAAATCATCAGCAAAATCGAATTTTAATATTTTAGAAAAGAAATGGGTACATTAACATAAATGTGGTCACATTAAATCGACACTGGCTCCTTTCAAAATAAACAAAAAACAAGTTGGCTCTCTTGAGTTATCGGTTGTGAAATTATTCTAAGCGATTTGTGGATTCGTACGTCATTCGTTTGACTGTCTGTAGAAAAATGAGTCTGATCGTGTTGGCAATAGAAAACAAGCACTCTTGCAATTCGACAAGGGTCTTCTCTTTCTTGCATAATCTTTCTGCGAATTATGCTTATCATTTGTTTACGAGAGTAGAAATGAATATATATATATATTTTTTTTCAAATTATAAGCCAGAAATCAAAATGAAATTCGCTTTCCGTCAATCAAACAATACTCACATGAGATTTATCAGATTCTCCGGCAGTGTTTGCGAGGCTTTTGAAGCTTGGATATAGGTCTTCGATAAACTTCTTTTCTTCTTTGTTCAAAGAACTTTCTCTAGTTTTAGGAATGTCGCAATCCACAACGAGGTAAAGCTGAAAGATAATAAATTGTAGGTGTGAATTGTTTTTTCTTTGAACTACTTTTGATTCGGAAATTAAGTTAGTTTTTCTATTTTCTTCAGGAATATTTGGTTTTTTAAGTACCTCGCATCTTTTCTTGTCTGGTGTTGACTTCTTCGATGATTGCACATTTCTTTGAACAACTTGTGGTATTGGAATATTATCAATGATGGGAGTTGAGACACTGGCTGAAAATTCATTTTGAAGATTAGAACTTTTAGGAATTGATCAATTGAAAATAATTGAATATGTTGGAAATTTTAAAGGACAACCATTGTCAATTCTTATAATAGCGTATTTCTTGTCAGAAAGGCGTTAACAGTCTCAAGATCAATGTCGAGTTAATAGTTGTAAAACAAATTTTTTGCAGAGGATAATTGATAATAATTTGTAATGCCTTGACTGCTAGTAGGTAAACAAAGGTATGTCTGGTGCCTAGATTGACACTGAAGAGGTACTAAAAATAGAGGCAGTGTTGTAAAATGGAAAGCTCGGATCGTAAAAGAAGTTAAAACAATGAAACTTGGCAAGATAGTTTATAATCTTTTTATAAAATAAAAATAAAATTTACTAACACATGGCTTATTTTGTTGCAAACTAGATTTTAAGAAAGTATTATCAGTTATATAAATTTAATATTCCCAAGATTCTTGAGCAAATCTAGAGAATTTTGAAGAAAATTTATTTATTTTACAGGATTTTACCAAATTTTAGGAAAAATTTGAGTCAGTTTAAAAGTCATTTAGGACGTTTAGAAGTTTGCAAGAAATTTAAAAATATTTTATAAATTTTCGGAAATCTTTCAAAGTTTTAAAATATGTTTAATCTCTTAAAAATTCCTAAATATAGTTTAATACGACTTGAATTATTCCAAACATTTTGAAAACTTTTCATTTGTCCCATTTTTAGGAATCTTTCAAAATGTTTGGAATCCTTTAAAAAATGTCTTAAAATAAATTTTTCAAACTGAAAATCATTTTAATTTTTCCTATGAATATTAAGAAAAAAATGTTATCCAAAATTAAAAGAGTTGCCTTAGAATCTTCCAGATTCTTTATTCACAATTTTGATAAAATATTTAAAAATGTTCCTAGATATTCTTTTTAAATAAATTTAAGAAATAAAAATAATTTCACATTTTTTTGAGACTCTTAAGAAATTTTTTAACATCTTTTTGAAACCTTTCAAAATTTTTAAAAAGTTCCGAATTTTTTTTTATATCTGCAAAAATCTATGCAATTTTTAAAAAATTGCCTTAGAATATTGCAGATTCTTTTCTGAAAATTTTGGAAATCTTTTGAAATGTTGTCTTCGAATTAATTTTTCAAAAAGAAAAAAAAATCATTAAACATTTTTCCGAGGAATCTTACAAATGTTTTTTTATTATTTTGATACAAATTTTGTCTGAAATTTTGATTGATTTAAAATTGTCTACATTTTTCGAAATTTTAGGAAATCATTTTAAATGTTTTGAAATATATTCCATTCTTCTCTTCAAATTTACTTTTTTTAATGAAAAATCATTTTAAATATTCCTAGGAATCTCAAGAAAATTTTGTTATTCTCTTCAATAACAATCTACATTTTGTTTACAATTTTTTTTGAACTCAGGAAAGAACAAACTGAAAACAGCCATTAAAAGTGATATTCACGCAATGTCGCAATAACGGTGAGTTATTGGAAAGAATAATTGGAAATGACGCGTTTTCCAATATTAGAATATTGCATTTCCAAAAAAAACTTCTTTATCTTCATAGGAAGCTGACCCACCCGACTCAGAGTGCAGATAAGAAAATTGATTTTTAACATTAAAACTCAATGCCACAATCTTGGCAAAGTGGAAGGATATTCGTTATATTCATGTTATTCACATATATATATATATGAAGTGGGTGATTATTAACGTCATATTATGATAGTGTAACAGCCTTATGTGAATGACATTCACGTCAATTCTATTGAACTTAACACTCGGAGTAATCAAACATTCATGCTCAAGTAGATTTTTCATAATTTGTTTATCTCCTGCAAAATGCAACACTTGCTTCTGAGTCTATCAGGGGTTTTAATTTTATTGTAGAATTATTCTTTTTTTTCCAGTTTGTTCAAACTGTTTGCTCTATTGTTAGGAACCTTATAATCTTATAGGGTAATCTGAGAATTATATTTTTTATTATCGTTGAAAGTCTTTTAGCTTTTTTTTATCGATCAACTATTCTGCTATTGTATCATTTTACCTGTTTCGTTGTCTCCACTGGAAAATGTCCAAACGAGATTCAAGTGGCGATAGGTTCCTTCTTCTGAAATCTTCGTAGTTTTTCTCTTGACACAGTACCTTAATTAGAAAATTTGATTTTTGATGAATTAAAATTCTAAAATTGGACATTTGTATCGCATTATTCCGAATTATTTATTTTGCGATTTTTTTTATGTTGTAGGATTTTATTTTATTTCAGATACAAAAAGTTTGCAGATTTGTTTTTTCCTGAAATTACTTTATATAATTGAATTGATAGATTTATTTTGAAGTGTTTCGCAAATGGAAATTACTCAAATTGTGTTTTCCTTCTGCGAAATGAGGTTTTCGTTCCGATACTTCATTCGTAAGTGGAGTAATTTATGTCGAAACCGAGGAAGGGGTTGAAACTAAAACGTCGTAAACGTCAGAAAATTGAGAGTCATACGTGTTCGGAAATTGAGTTCAAGCTTAAATCCATTTGCACTTTAAAATAAATAATTTTAAATAGGAGAGAATTAGATTTTTAAATTCTGTGTATTTTTTCCAACTTTTTCTTAATTTAAAAATAAGTATACTTGCAAGAAAAATGTTGAATTTCGTATTTAGTTTTGAAATCATTTTTTTAAAAGTAGTTCAATTTCAAATTATTCAATTATCAAGGCTTCGCATTTGAAATCATTCAATTTTAAACATTTCCCATCCAATATTTTGAATTATAAAGATTTTTAATTGGTAACATTGTACAATGTTTAAGAGTGATTGGCAAAGAATTACCAATTTAGATAATCAGATTTTCGAAAATAAAAAAATTTCAAAATCGCCTAAAATATTTTTTAACAGGAAGAGTAATCCAAGATTGTACTTTTCTAATTTCTGAATGATGTCTAAAATTTTGAAACTTTACTAAATTGAGCTTTGATATACGCACTTTACTCAGATAATTTCCGAAAAAATGTATTATTCAAAAGAAATGTGAAAAATGACTGTGGCTTAAAGTTGTACACTTTTTTGCAATCACCCTTAGTGATTTACATTTGAAATCAGGCAGTTTTAAACGGTTAAATTTTAAATTCTAAAATGTAACCGTTAACAATTGTAAATTATTTCATTGTGAACATGTACAGCATTAGACGATTTAAATTAGAAATTGCCTAGCATGAAAATTTCAAATCTTTTAATAGTTTATTCAGTCAAAATGTATTGACTTTGGTAAGTTTTCAATTTAAAATTGTTTAATTTAATATGCTTTCTATTTTAAGTTATAGTTTTTCAAGGTCCTCAATTTTACACGCTTTTAATTTAAAAAATTATAATTCTCAATTATTCAATTTGTTGTTAAAATATGTTCGATCTCTTACGCTTTCAATCACAACTTTTCAATTGTACCTACAATTTTTGAACGACTTCCATTTGAATTTGTCGAATTTAGTCGTATTGAAATTTGAAGTTATTTTCAATATTTAACTGTTTTAATTTGAAAGTGTTTAATTTTAGGCAATTTTTTAATATTATCCAAATTTTAACGTTTCCATGTCAAATTGTACAATTTGAACCACTTTTAGTTGCAATTTATTGAATTTGGATCCATCAAATTAAAAGTCTCCGGTTATGAATAATTCAATTAGAAGATATTTGATAATGAAATATTTCACTAATTGCAATCTGAAGAAAATTAAACGTATTTTCTGAATTAAAAAAATTCACAAACCTCGTGCATTTTATGTTCCCTACGAAGAATTCACTAAGTTCTTGAACACCAGAATCTTGATCAGCAAGTGAATCAAATCTAGAAGAATTCCTAACAGACACAGCTCTCTTGTTTCTGTAATTTTGCAAGAAAGGAATTTGTCCATCGGAAAATTGTCTCAAACCCCAATAGTCCACTTCAGAAACAGGGGCATTTTCACCCTGAAGAGTGGACACTGTCACGCACAAACCGAAGAAAAACCAATTTATTATTCGAACCAACATCGCGACCCTTTCTCGAAAACCCAACTGACTGATTATGGGTGATGAGCTCGTACTTATAAGACTCTAGTTGAGTTTACAAAAGACAGCACGCGTCACATTACGACTCTTTGACGGAAAGGTAAACCTGGGTGTCGACGAATTGCATTGCACAATTGGTCTTTCTTTTCTTTGTGTAGTTACGTGTACAAGATTGTAATGTGTAACTTGTACGTAAGACGAATTTAAAAAGGGAGAGGAAAGACAAATTCACAAAAGATGCCTGATATCGCATCCTGTTATGATTTTGTCTTGACGAAAGACTTCTTTTTCCTAGACGGATCTTCTGTAGGTATAAGGTCGAGTTTTTTACATTCTCATTTTATCAGACCAGTGTCTTCTGGAAACATGTCCCAAGAACTTCCGGTTCAATATTGACGTTAGATGAATAGTTTTTTCGAGAATTTAGGTCACAGTGTTTCCCCAGATTAGGATTTCCTACTGAATAGGTTTCGTTTTAAATTAAACAATTTGAACTAGAGTATTTTCCTCTGAGGTTTTCTATGATTTATTTCATTTATTTACAGATGCCGAACTGGAAGGACTTGCAGGGCCGAACTTGATTAATCCATCACCAGCAACGATAAACGCAACAGTGGATTATACAAGTGGAAACACAATTGTTCCAACTTCTCTCCCAGAGGAACCTAAGGAATCAACAAACCAACCGCAAAAACAAGGATATTTTACCTCTATTTTATCGTCACTACCGAATTTGTCATTATCAGCGATTAAGGGAGAGAGCATCAAAGCACAGGAATATCAGGAACCCCAACAAGCACAATATGTGGACCCTTATTTACAAAATCCTTATGGTTCTCCACCTGGACCTCCATCTTTTTTAGCTACCAACCCTTACGATTCCCGTTTACCAACTCAGCCGAGTCCTTTCGAATCGAGTCCAGCTCCTCCTCAGCAAGTGCCACCACCTACGACTTTACCTCCAAGTGGTGGTGAGTTTTTTTCTGTTAATTCCGCCCTTTCAATTCCTGCAACTGAATAAATTATTTCCTTCATTATTTTAATTATTTTTTCCAGGGACAGGCTCTTATCGACTTGGCAATCAGAGGCGTCTAAAATACGCACCACCTCCGGATTTAACTTCTAGTGCCCCGAAACAATATCAAGTGCCATCTTCTCAAACCTTTCCACCACAAACAAGCGCCTTACCCCCTCAGTTTTTAAATCCGAATGCACCAGTTCAAACTGAAAACTACAGTCATCAAGTTAGCACTGGACCTTCTTCAGGACAAGGAAGTTCTATTCAAAGTCCCTTCAGAAATAGTCCAGTAGTCACACCTTTCAGTTCAACCGCGAATCTCCAAACTTTCAATCAAACTTCAACTTATTCTTCAAACGCTCCGCCTAGAATAGGTTCTTTCGCTTCTCCACCTGAAAATATTCCTGGCAGATTTCCGGAAACTCTGACCCCGCAAAATACACCAGCAGCAACAAGTTTTCCTGGTTTTAGTGCTTACGAGAAACAATCCTCTTTTGGATTTCCAGGAACTGGGATTAGTTATCCTGCCTCTGCTTTCGATTCGATACGCACTGAAGAAAGGAAGGAACTTCCTACCACTGTCACTGATGAAAAAACCTTCACTCCCATTTCTGCTGCAAAAGTCTCACAAAAATTAGAGAATTTCATCGCGGAACAAGAAGAGGAACTCTTAATTCAGAAACCTAGCGATTTTTCGTCAGAAGTTTCGGACATTACATCACGAATTCTTTTGAAAGGGACGGAAACTCCTGAGGAGCAAAGGGACTTGCAGAAGTCGGTTAGCAACTTTGATGGGAATCAGAATCGTGAAAAGTCAGTTGAACCTCTTACGGAAATAGATTTAAACGCTCCGCTTTCTGAAATTCCTTTATCAGGAGTTGATGAAAAAGATCCTAATGCAAATCCTGCATCCACATTCTCAACGGTTAGTTTTTTCTCTGAGGGAAGCGCAAATCAAAAGTCGAGTTTGAATCAATTACCTCCTGCGGAAGGTCCGGAGTTTCCTACTTTTTACAATCCTCTTGATTATCAAAATCAAAATCAGAATCAAAACTCTTCGAATTTGCTCGCTGTTAGTCAAGCGAGTGCTCAGCATCAAAGTTTTCATACTGAAGGTTCAAATCCTGTAAGTACCTCGAGTGGTCCAGTTGGAAATGTGCCTTACTCAAGTTGGAATATTGATCAAGGAAACTCTGCGGTTTTAAATCCAGTTTACGGAGGGCCTGTTCATCCAGCACCTGCGTTTTATAATCCAAATCAGTTTGCGAATCAATTCAGTAAACCGCTGAGCGATCCTTTCGGGACGTCTACATTTCCAAAGACTGAAGCTGGAAGTTTGAGTGATTGTCTATCGCCTGCGGACGTCACTTCCGGATATTATTCACCACCTGCAATCAGCAGCGTGATACCCGAACCTACCGGAAAAGCGACACTCAGTCCTGTTCAAACATCGGCGAATCCGCTGAGCAGAGTGACACAGGGAACTGTGCCACAGAGTCTTGAAAATTTGGTGAGTCATTACAAATAATTCAGAGTAAAGATAAGTTTTTTAAGTAGAAGTAAAATAAAACGGGGAAATACGCTATTCAGAAAAGAGTCACGGATTTTAGAAAAGACATACAATACAATTCGAAAGTGTTTTCAAAACCAAAAATTATATTGCAATTTATGTAATTTGATAATTTTACATTCATAATCTGTAAACTGGTTTTATTTTAAACTATTATTAATTCTAAATCACAAAATTTGCACAGAATTTCTTTTTCTTTTAATAAAACTATTTTTTCAAAAAGCTATGCTGAACAATATTTCTGGTTCTACACTTTAAGTTGCAGAATTTCTGAGTGACGATATATATTGTTTTTTAAAGAAAATTATGCGACACGTCTATTTTCTATTTGAGAAAAAGAATTGTGCATAAAGTTATGGATATTTGAATCTTGAGATCCGTGTTTCATAAAGTCACAATTTTTTCTTTAAAATTCTATAGTTTTTGACCTAAATCAGATATTCAAATTTTCTTCACGGATTCTGGTGAGTGTTACTGATAGGATGCTTATATTATATTATCAAAAAACTTTTTTCAGATATTGTAGAAAAAAAAGTAGGATTTTGCAGCACATCTTCTGTTTTTTTTCTTCAAATTTTAAAAGTATGAAAAAATGATTTTCTGGAAAGCCCACCTTTTTTATTTTTTGCAATATTTTGAAAAAGTTTTTGCTTGTGGAAGGCATTCTATCAGGTTTATACGGGCTAAACCATTTTTTTAAGCCAGCATGATTTTTTTCTGTAAATATAATTTTAGAATTTCTCTCGTAAATGATGCATGATATCACAAACGCACATGAGGCATTTTTTATAGAATTTCTTTAGATGTGCAAACTTTCTTATTAAAATTTGTTTATATGTATCTTTCTTTGTTTCTAAGAAAATGTGATAATTTAATTTTATGAACAAAAAATTTTCCTTAATACATAAATGACTTAGCCCGCATAAAACTCACAGGATGTCTTTCTTATAGAAGGCCAAATGGAAAAAAATATAAGTGTAGGTTTTTTTGTGAAAATCTACTTTTTTATATTTTTAAACAGATCTTCGCCTCTCTCTTAATTTTGAACTTAAAAAAAAAATTCCGACGTATTGCGAAAGAGGACGCACAAGAATCCGAAAAGAAATTTTAAATATCTAAAATAGGTCAAAAACTATAGAATTTCAAACAGAACATTTGTAATTTTTGAAAAATAGACGTCGGAATTGAAATAATATTTTCCACGAATTGTAGGGAATTTATTTGTGCAATTTTTACTGCGAATAAGCAGAAAAACGAAAAAATGTTTTATTAAAATTAAAATTTCATGAAGACGACTGAAACGAACCATTTGTTTCACTTTGCGTATTTGTCCATTTATTTACATACAAAAAAAGGTAAATTGCCTATTCACTTATTTCCTAAGTGAGCATTCATAAAACAATCAAAAATCTTTTCAGGTTTGCAAAACGTATTTAAAATAGGTAAAATTGATTTAACTGTTGCATTTTCAACTATAATACGCATTTAAAATTTAAAATTATTCTAATTCAGAAATTAAAAGTCGACCATATTCAAATTTGGAACGTTTAAAATCGAAAATGTTTAATTTGAATTTCTGAGAAAAGTTACATTATCACATTTGTAGCTTTTACAATTAAAAATTCACATTTATCACATCTTTAAATTTGAAAATTAGCTTTCCAATTTATCAAGCCCCTTTCCAAATGAATCTGTGAACAAAAATTTGCCGTAAAAATAACACCAAGTAAGACTTAGGTATTCAAAATCGAATTATTTTAAAGTTAATAATGTTCCAAAGTGAGCATTTCAAATTCATTGTCACTCTTTTTTTCTATGTTATTAAACTGTACAATTTAAACTTGCAATCCTAGTAGTATTGTTTTCTATTTTTTTCTTATTAATTGGCAAAACAATGTTTCTCGGGCGCTGTGGCGCGCGTATAACATTGCTAGTAACTAGTAATATGCAAATGTTGTTTCAGGCTGCCGGCACTACAGAAAAGCGAATGCAGTACAGACCAGTATACCACCATTGGTTTTTCCGAAAGGAGATTGAATCCAAAGTTCTATGGATTCCCTTTTCTATGCACGACAGTTTGAACCTTGAAGAAGTACACAATTCAAATGAAATCAGTCCAGAAACGAAAGTAGCAACAGATGGAGGTCGTTACGATGTAGATATTTTAAGGCGTGAAAGAACACCTGTTTACTGGCCAGGAGCACCTACCGAAGTAAGGAGATGTTCCTGGTTTTACAAAGGACCTTCCGAATCCAGATACACTCCTTATGAAGAAAGTGTAGCTGCCAAATTCGAGGAGGAATTCAAGCAAGCGTGCGCTAATAATGCTTGGAATCGCAAAATCGATTTAAACAATGGAGAGTACATCATCTTCCATAGTCCAACTGTTCAAGCCCACTATTTGGAAACAGCTACTCCCGAAGTTGCTGCTTCCTGGGCTAATAGTGCCGTGAGTAGTTGATTATTTTAAATTGTCTTGTGTATTGGGATTTTTTAATTTAGCTTATGGTTATTTTGTGAAGTTCCTAACCAAAACTGGTCTCTTGGGTTGGTTGGCTACTTGTCACATGCTTTTTTATCTATTTATTTTGGCTTGCACTGATTAGAAGTACCATTTTCATTCATCTTCTTAACACAACTCACTTTGAAGTAACGCACGCATGGTTCTGTTCGAATCCTGAAATCTTCAGGGTTCAGAGGACAGTACATATTTACAGGGAACCAACACAAGACCCAGACTAGTGAAAAGAGGAGTCGATGAATTCCACATCGAGGATGGTGAACCAGAGAGGGTCGATCATCTTTTGTTTCTCGTCCATGGTATTGGCAGTGTCTGCGATCTGAAATTCAGATCCGTTGAAGAAGTCGGTGAGTTTAGAAAGATAATACAACCAATCGTCTTGAAGTAAGAAAACGGAAAACAAAATTAATATCTCACTCACAACAGCTTAGTATCCTATTTAGAATTTGTCGTGTTTTTTTACTTGGATTCCTTTGAATTCACTTCAATTGCTTTGAATTAAAATTGAATAACTTTGAGTTCTTTGAATTCTATATATTCTTTTTAATTCTTTGGAATAATTTTTAACTCTTTCAAATTCTTTGAACTTCCTTGAAATCTTCAGAATTCGTTCGATTGTCTGAATTCCTTGAATTCGTGTATTTCCGTGAATTTTGAGAATTTTCTAAATTCCAAGGACTTCAAAATAATGCAAAGAATTCAGGTAATTCAGAAGAATTTCAGGAATTAAGCAAATTTCAGGAAATTTAAGCAATTTAGAGAATTAAAGGGATTCCAACATTTTAGGGAATTAAAAAAATCAAAGATTTCGGGGAATTCAGTGAGCTTCAGGATTTTGAGAGAATTGTGGCAATTCAAGGGATTCACTGAATGCAGAGGATTTAAGAAATTCGGAGAATTCAGAGAATACCGAGGAATTCAGCAGACCTACAGGAAGCTAAAAGAATTCAAAAGAATACATTAAATTTAAGGGAATCTAATATGAATTCAAAAAGCCAGGGTGTCTACTTACTTGGAAAACCTGGAATCGTCAGGAGATTTTTATATATCTGATAAAAGCTGTAAATGCCAGGAAATTTTTTCGAAAGCGTGCTTAAAATTTTTCAAATTGTAATATAAAATGAAATAACAATGTTTTTTATTTTGAAAAGTAGATTTATAGTACTGGATTTAACTATTTGTTTCTTTTTTGCTTGAAAATTCAACTACTTTGTTGAAAGTTAAACTCTTTTGTTAAAAAATGATTTTTTTGGGTTGAAGATTCATGATTTGAATTAAAATTATATATTTTTGTGTGAAAATTGATTTTTTTGGTTGCTTTTTTCTCTCTCTTCAGGGAAAAAAATTTTGTATATGAAAATTCAACTCTTGCATTTTTGTTTGAAGATTTATAAATGAGAAATTCATGTCTTCGGTTGGGAATTTATCTTTTTTAGTTGAAAATTCTTACTTTTAGGAAAAAAATTGATCTTTTTAGTTGAAAATTCATCTTTTTGGTTCAAAATCGAACTATTCCAGTTGAAGATTCATCATTTTAGTTGAAAATTCATCATTTTACTTGCAGCTTTTAACTACTTGGTTGAAAGTACTTTGATTATACATAAATTCATTTTTTAGGTCGAAGATTCGTAATTTAAATTGAAAATTCAACTGTTTGATTGAAAATTTCGCTATTTTGTTGAATTTTTTTACGCTTGAAAATTAACTTTTTAACTGAAAATGTAATTATTCTAGTTGAAAATTTGAATATTTTGTTGAAAAATTGTTTTTTTTTTTTGCTAGAACATTAATTTTTTAAGTGAGAATTTAACATTCAAGTTGAATATTTTATCATTTTAATTAAAAATTCATCTCTGATGCTGAAAATTACTTTTCCAAACAGAAAATTTAACTCTTCAATTTTTCGTTGAAAATTAATCTTTATTAGTTGAAATTTATCTCTTTGGTTGAAAATTTAGTTAAAAATTCATCTATCTTGTTAAAAAAACAATATTTTTACTTGAAATATTAGGAATTTAAAGCTTTCTTTATTGAATCTATTATAGGACTCACATCAGTTTGATCTAAAAGAATATATTTCCCTATTTTCGTAAAAAATCTCCCCATTTCCCCTGTTTTTACAGAGTGTCTACTCACATGGAAAACACCATTGAAAATATTAATATGCCCTGCATTTTAAGTTTATGAAGATGAAACAAAAAATTGTTTTAATTATCATTACAATACATGGACTTTAGAAACAAATTCAAGAAATGATTGTTTTTAGTATTATTTATATATTAAATTTTCCGAGAGTGATAAGATATTTAAGAATATCTTGTAATATAATTTGTCAAAGCTTTTGAAATTGTACGTATTTCATTTAAATCCGTAGAAACTTGTACCATTAAGAAATTACGTATGCTTTAATAAAGTTACTTTCAGTAATTAAAAAATAGTTATTTAATTTTACATATGAATAGTACTATTTTTATACATTTAGATATTTACAAGGACTGGAAAAAATAGATTATTTATAATAAACTCTAGATTTGAGTAGACACCCTGAAATAATTCTAAATAATTTTCTAATCCAGAGAGTATTAATTACGAAACCTGTCGGCTTTACCGCGTGTGTGTACTAAAACGAGGGTACAACTCAAAAAGCAGAGTGGTGTTTTTAGATCACCAACGCCAGAGAGGTCGTTTTAGATGCACTCTCCGAAAGGTGTTCTTTTGACGTGGAGGTATCGATTTCATATATACTTGATACATTTCATACGTTTATTTCAGTTGATGAATTCCGTAGTATATCCCTGCAGTTAGTTCAATCCCACTATCGATCCGCATCTGATCAAGGAATAGTCAACAGGATCGAAGTCCTTCCAATATCTTGGCATGCAACCTTGCATTCAGAAGACACCGGTATCGACAAAAAATTAGACGCAATTACCCTAACCAGTATCCCAAAACTTCGGCACTTTACGAACGACACACTCCTCGATATTCTTTTCTACACGAGTCCAGTTTACTGCCAAACTATCATGAAAGCCGTAGGAACTGAGATGAATAGACTCTTCGCCTTATTTAACGAAAGGAATTCCAACTTTGAGGGAAACGTCTACCTGGGAGGTCATTCCCTCGGTAGTTTAATTCTTTTCGATCTTCTCTGCCATCAAAATCCGCCTCCTGAGGAAAACCTAGACGAAAATAAAGAGGTGAGTCTCTTTTTGTTTAATAGCCAATCAGGTTTGCTTCAAGGAAGAATCATGGAATTTGGACAAATTTAGTACTTTACGGCGAATCCCAATTTTTGTTACAGACAAAAAAAATGATTATAATTCCAAAATTTGTAAAAAATTTATAGTAATATTAATGAGACTTGCTTTGAATTCAGTAATCATCATTCATATTTAAAAAATGTATGGATTGATGAATATGACTTCAAGAGGCTGTTTTCAGTTTGTTCTGTTGAATTTTCTGGAATTTTGTAAATCACAATTTTTAAGTGAGGAATTTTAATTCTAAAAATGTATTTCTAAAAGAGAAAATTGAAATTGTAAAGGATACTTTAATCGTAAAGGTAACAATTCTGTTCTTAGCATTTTGACCAAATGTTTTAAAAATGACAAACGGGTTCTATTCATAACCCCTTGATCATATTAAATGAGTTTATATGTATTTATCTATTAATAAAGATTAAAGATTCTCTGCGTCATCAATTTAGTAAATCAAAATTTCTAAATAGGTAATTTTATTCCATGTTATTTTATGCTTCTAAACATTATTGATAAAACATCAAATTTTAATCTTAATTTTTTTTTTAATATCAGGAAATAATACCACGAAAAATTAAATTATGGGAAAAGCGTAGATCATCTTAATTTACGAAGAGTATAATATTTAAAAAATTGTATTGCTGAAATTAAAAAGAATCTGAAATATTTTAAAACAATTTTTTTATTTTTGCAAGATTTAAACAATTTTTGGGTACACTTTAAATTATCTAAAATTGTAGAAGTTTCGAACAGATTACAAATAATTAAAAATTTGCAGATTCCAAAAATTTTGCAACAAAATGTAGATTTTTGAAGATTTTGAACAAAAAATGTAGAAGTTTTTTAAGAATCTGGAAAGGTTTGAAGACAATAAAAAATTTTCATTAAGATTTCTGGGCAATTTGAAACATTCTAAAAGATTTCCAAAATTTTCGAAAACGAATTCGCATGAAGGAAGGAATTTTAGAAGTCATTTTGTAAAATCCTGTAAAATAAATAAAAATTTCATAGAAATTTTCTAGATACTATTTCAACATATCTAAAATCTTCAAATTTTTGTTTGAAATTTCTCGATAAACCTATGAAAATTATATTTATATAACCTTAAAACAACTAAACAAAATAGATATTAGAAATTTTTATTTAGTATTAAAAATTATTTCTCCCTTTAAATTATAATTTACCTACATTTGTTTTCATTCTTGACTGAATTATCTTTTTTGATTGAAAATTCGTTTTATTGAAATTGCAACTGTTGGGTTTAAAATTAATTTTTTTTTTGAGGATTTAACTATTTTGTTTACAATTTGTCTTTTTGGATTTTTGGAAATTAAAACACTTTTGGATTGGACTATCGACTATTTTATTTTTCGTTGAGAATTCATCTTTCTTGTTCAAAACTTCAACTATTTGGTTGAAGATTAACAATTTTCTTGAAATTTTGAGTTGACATATCTGAAATTTTTAAAAATCTTTTTGAATTTTCTTAAGAATCTTAGAATAATTATCTTTATATGACCTTAAATGCAAATAAATCTAAAAACAAAATATTTATTAGAAATTTTCATTTTTTATTAAAAATTATTTTTCCTTTCAAGTAAAAAAAACGACATGCGCGCGTAGTGCGCGATTGATAATGCTAGTATCTGAAAAAAGTTGTGTAACGATATGTTGCATACATTGTGGTTGCGACACTGCGTGAATATTACTTTTAGTGGCTGTGTTCAGTTTGTTTATTTATTAATGAAGATTACAAATTTTCTGCGCCATCAATTTCATAAATAATAATTTTCAAATAAGTACATTTATTTTCTGATAAAGTTGACTTACAAACATTTCTAAGCATTTTCAATAAAAGAGAAAAATTCCGTAATTGTAACTGATTTGTGAGAAAATTTCAAATGATTTTTGATTTCGAAAAATGAATTTCAAGTGAAAATTGGAAAATATTTCAAATAATTTTCTTAAATTTTAAAAAAGAATGGGGAAGATTTTATGAAAATAAAATTTCAAAATTTCAGAAAAAAATGCAAGAAAGTTTAAGAGATATGTAGATATTTTAAAAAGACACAAAAATAATTGAAACCTTGAAAAGATTTCAAAAAATGTAAAATAAAAAATAAATTTTTGAAGATATCTAATACTAAACTAAATTAAAATTTTTCAGATAATTGAAAATCATAACAAAAAATTAAATAGATTTCAAAAAATTTGAAAGATTTTTCAAAATTGTTGGTAGAAATGTAGTTTTTCTTTGGTTAAAAATGTAACTGTTTGAACATTTATCTGTTTTGGTTGATAATTCAACTACGTCGTGCAAAATTCTTCTATTTTAGATGAATTTACGTCTTTTTAATTTAAAATAAAATCATTTTAGTTAAAATATCAACAATTACATTTCTCATTTAGAATTCATCTCTCTTGGTTGAAAATGTAACTTTTTTATCGAAAATTCGTCTTTCTTTGTTAAAAAATTAATCTTATTGGTTGAAAGTGAATCTGTTTTAGTTAAGGATTTAACTATTTTGTTGAAAATTCTTCTTTTCTGGTCGAGTTTAAAAATTCATTTTTTTCCTTTGAAGATTCATATTTTTAGTTGAAAATTGATTTTTTTTGTTAAAAATTTGACTATTTCGTCGAAAATTCGTCTCTTTTGGCAAAAAATGTATCTTCTTGTTTCGAAATTAATTTTTTTTTGTTTGAAAAAAAATATTTTGTTAAAAATTCGTCTTTTTGGATGAATTCAACGGTTTTTGATTAAATAGCAACTATTTATATTAATTTATTTATTTATTTATTGAAACAGTGAACGGGCTAAGCCCTTGTATACATTAGAGTGTTAACGATATTACAAATTAGTTGTATGTCTAAATATTGGCGCAATAGTTCAGCGATGGCCGCTATGACAACGCAAGTAATATTTGCAATATATTATGATTGAACAATTGAAAAATTAAAAGTTTAGCAAATAATTTTCGGCTATTTATTAATAAGTATCAGTAAGTCTGCGTAATATGTTTTTGAATTGGAACGGTGACATATTAAAAAAATCAATTTCATTGCCTAAGTCGTTCGCTTCTCTACAAATTCGTGTGAGGGCTGAATTCTCCCCGTAATTAGTGCGATGCGAAGGTAGCTTAAACAATTTATAATTACGAAGAGATTTTTCAGGGGCATGTAGACATATTTCAGCGAGTATTGGAGGAGAGTCAATTATGTTATTTAGTAAATTGTATAAAAAATTGATGTCTGAGCACACCATTCTTGACGACAATTTGGGTATGTTTAATAGAAGTCTGATATCATCATAATTGTGATCGCATCTATTCATTGTCATTCCGAGCTGTCTGGCTGCAAATCGAAGAAAACGATTCTGCACCCTCTCAAGTCTAACTTTATGGATCATGTAATGAGGGGCCCAAATGATGGAAGCGTATTCAAGATGAGGACGAACTAGGGCGAAGTACAGGGTTTTCAGAGCCATTGGATTGTGTAAAAGCATGGCATTCCGAATAACGAAGCTCAGTGATTTAAGGGCCTTATGAATTGCTTCGGTCACTTGATCATTAAAACACAACAATTCATCAAGTAATAGCCCCAGGTCACGCACTCTACTCACTCTAGTTAGTTCATCTCCCTCAAGCATGTAATTGTGGGTAAACCTAGTCCTCCTTCTTGTGAATGAGATAGCAAAGCATTTTTTAATGTTCAACTGCATCCCATTAAGAGAGCACCAACACTGCAACCTGTTAAGGTCACTTTGCAGTTCGATGCAATCCATGAGGGAGCGAATTGTTTTGTAAATTTTAAGATCATCAGCATATAATAAAAAAGAGCAGAATTTGAAAATAGTTCCTAAGTCATTGATATGTAGGAGGAACAAGAGAGGGCCAAGATGCGATCCCTGAGGCACCCCTGAGGTGGCAGAAAAAACAGTAGAGTATTTGTCGTTAACTCGAACAGAATGCAGTCTGTTGTTTAAATAACTAGATAACCATAAGAGAATTCTTGACGTGAGTCCCATTGACTTGAGCTTCGCCATCAAAATGCCATGATCCACTGTATCAAATGCCTTTGAAAAATCAGTATAGATCGCGTCCACCTGATGTCCAGATTCGATAGATTGAAATATGTAATGTGTAAAGGTGCATAAATTTGTAGATGTGGATCTTCCCCTCACAAAGCCATGCTGCTCTTCAATTATAGTGTTGTTGAAAGCTAACGTTAATGTATCATATATAATGCTCTCGAATACTTTGGACAAGGTACTGAGTATTGTTATCGGTCGATAATTTTTAACATTGTTGCGATCACCTGATTTAAATATGGGGACAATTGTGCCTTTTTTCCATTCCTGAGGAAAATACCCTTTTGAGATCGATAAGTTAAATATAAGGTACAACGGAAGTACTAAAGACGAGCAGCATGATCTGATGAGGTAGGGAGGTACACCATCTGGTCCAGCGCCCTTATTGATATCAAGGTTAGATAATTTACGTTCAATTTCAGTATAACTTATATTTATGTTGTGTATATCAATAGTTTCGAAAAGAGAAGAGGGAACGTTATGTGTGAGCGGTAGTTTATACACTGATTTAAAATGTTTTGCAAGCAGTTGAGCACTCCCTTCGCTATTGTCAGTACTTTCGTTTTCAAGATACATGCTATTCGGTAAACTATCATTATTATGCAAAGACTTGACAAAATTCCAGAAAAATTTTGGATTGGATATAATTGCATTTTCACTTTTGGCAACAAAGTTCAAATAGCTGACACGAGAAAGGAGTTTGCATTGTGCTCTTAAGTTTGAGAATTTCTGATAGTCTAAAGGACTGCGAGATATTTTATATGCTAAATGTGCTTCCTTTTTCTCTACAGTCAGTGACTTGAGGTCTCTGTTAAACCAAGATGGATAAGTAGAGGGTTTAATTATCTGCAACGGTATAAAATAATGGAAAGCAGTGTACAAATATGTGTAAAAAATATCAATCATAGTATCGACAGTGGAATTTTCAAAAACGTATATCCAGTTGACTTCACGCAGATAGTTGTTAATCGCCGCTGTATTTGCCAATCTAAAGTTATACCGAAACACGTGGCTTTTTCGTAGATCAGGTGTCTTATTAATATTAGTCATAATTAAATCAAAATTTAGTGGAGGGTGATAATTGTCAATCGGTAAAATCGGATCAATTGCCACATGTATATTGTCAATCTTTCCATTAGTAAAAATTAAATCAAGTAATGAACCATGTGTGTTGGTAATGTTATTGATCTGTCGGAGATCCAAAAATACAAGTGTGTCCGATATACAATTTAAAATATCAATTTGCATTTGCAGTGATCCGATTTTAGGAGTACAGTTAGGAACATTATCATAGTTAGTATTCCAAGAGGCATAAGGCATATTAAAATCCCCGAGAACAAAGACGACAGCATCAGGAAAGGAGTTAATCACGTCCTCAAGGACGGCACATACTTCAAAGTATTTTAAGATATTTGCGTTTGGTGGTATGTAGAAAGTTCCAACTATGTACGTTACTGATGAAACGGAAAATCTTACGAACACATGCTCAATCGCCTTCACACTTGTGATAATCTGAATACACCTTAAGCTCAATGCCGTGGCAATCAAAACACCGCCCCCTCGAGAACAATCACTGGTGTGAGGATTTCTGTCGTGACGAAAAACATCATAATCTGAAAAACCCAATTCACCAGTGCTAATTTTGTTATGAAGCCACGTTTCAGTGAGAATAATGATTGTATACAAACAAGCCGGTATCGCGAGACGTAGTTGTGACAGTTTGGTGCATATCCCCCTGACATTTTGGTAATATACCTGTACTGTCGACTGATAATTACTCGCACATACATCGTCGGTTACCTTGTTTACTGCTTGGTCATATCGTGTCGATTTGACTGGTTCGGCGCCGGCACATTCAAATTCATATTCGCACGTGCCTTCGTTATGATTGGTGTTCCGCCTCGATGCGATATAATGAGATCTGTTTCTCCGTTCAGTCGACGCAAGGAAAGTTCTCTTTTCAGTTCCGCAAATTCTTCCATCTGAGCCTTGGTGCGGTCGAGGGAAATCCATAGTGGGCCCAGCTGATCCTTGAATAGCGGATTCTTCTTGGCATTTATAAATGAGTGTAGGAGCGTATGGGCTGACTCCTTCGATTCGCATACTATTTTCGTAGGTCGTGGTTTTGACTGGTTCTGTGGGAGAATACCCAGTCTGTATGAATGTGTATTAGCGAACAACTTTTCAGGGATAATTCCAGAAAAAATTTTAATGATGTCATTTATAGGAACCTCCTTTTTCGATAAGCCAGCGTTGACATTTGAATGATTGCATTCAGGAAGGCCGAAAATAATTAAATTGCTCATTCTTAATGATCTTTGCTCCAATTCAGCTAAACATTGACGAGCAAGAGTTTTGCTGTGTGCTAATGAAATAGAGGGGCCGAGAGATGAGATCTTATCCAACGTACCTTCTGCTGTGGTCATCCTAGAATCCAGGTTATCTACTCGCTTTTCGGCATTGTCAATCCTTAAAATTGCATGGTCAATTTTTGATGTTAAGGAATCAATTTTTGTTGATAGCGATCCGATACAAGTAGAGACTTCATTTAATTTAGGCTTGACGTCCGCAAGCGCACCATTAATGATGCGTTCTATATCCTTTGCAGTCAAGGGTGCCGGCCCCGTCTCCAGCGTTGTAGGAGTACGCGGTCTGTTAGGCTTGCAGCATTTAGTGTACGCACCATTATCAAGACTTGATATACGACTAGCACAACCAGGGTGATAAGGAGTCTGACACCCGGGACACAACACCGCATCGATCACCGGTGATTTACATCCAAAACAAATCTTTTCCTTAGAAGCCATGATACAAATGGAAGACGCGACCAATTCACTTTGAGATGTTTAACAGTCACGGTTACGAGCTATCACTTGTCACAATAATGCAAAAAACGTTTTTATAAACTCAGGGTAAGCCGCACTACACGACTGCACACGACAAACATAAGTAGCGAAACGAAAACAGTCACAAAATGCAAATCTTCGCGGAGCGAAAAACAGTGCATGCTTACAGCGCGGCCATCTTATAATGAGTTCTTGAGAATTCATCCTATAAGTGCAAATTTAATCTTTTTTCGTTAAAAATGCAACTGTTTGGTCGAAAATTAATCTGTTTTGGTTGAGGATTCAACTATTTAGTTAAAAAATCGTCTTTCTTGAACGATTAAACTGTTTTGATTTAAAATTAATTTTTTTGGATTGAAAAGTAAACCTTTTGGTTGAAGATGAACTTTTTTGTTGAAATTTTGATTTGACGTATCTGAAATCTGCAAAAGTCTTTTGAAATTTTTTCAAGAATATTAGTAAAATTATATTTATATAACCTTAAGAACAAATAAACAAAAAAACTTCAAAATTTTTATTTGCATTAAAAATTTTTTTTCCCACAAATCGAAAAACTACATGCACCCGTAGCGCGTGATTGATGATGCTAGATATTGAAAAGTCGTTTACACGTGCATTTATTAATAAATGTACAATAAATTGTAGGTTTTGGCTTGCTATCAGCAGATTGAGTTAAAATTGAATAGAATAGATTGGATTTTTAAAAATGCCCAACTGGAATTTTTTCAAATGTTAACTTGTATGGTTATTTTTTAGGATTCAGAAAACGCTGGTTCAGGAACTTCAGCCTCGATTATGAAGAGGAAGCTGAGCAGAAAAGTTAGCTATGTGATGGGAGCTGCTGGTACTGGCCAGCCTTACATTCATTACCCACAATTGAGTTTTCATCCTCGTGCCTTTTTTGCCCTTGGAAGTCCAATTGGAATGTTTGTGACTGTCAGAGGCATCGACACGCTCGGAGAAGATTTTGCCTTACCAACGTGTCCGGCTTTCTTTAATGTCTTTCATCCTTTTGATCCTGTTGCCTATAGAGTGGAATCTCTCATCACTCCGGAAGCGCACAAATATCGCCCTAAGCTTATTCCACATCATAAGGGCAGGAAACGAATGCACTTAGGTTAGTAGATCCACCTTTATTTCGCTTAAATTTAAAGGTCTGTATTTCATGTTTACATATTTATAATAGCAATGATCGAATTTTTAGGTACCTTTCCTTATTATAATGGTCACGAAATGAGATTGTTGCATTGTTTCAAATATATATTTTTTAGGCGAAATTAAAAGAGCACTACAAATTGAATATGATTATTTAAGGAAAGTTTTTTCAAAATAAGTTTGAATATTTTTGTTTAATGTTTAAAAAAAGTATTTTCTAAATTTGTTGTGGGAAGATTGGACCAGGTCTAATCCAGCGTCGTAAGTAAACAACAGTCTGATTAGCTCAATTGACGAGGGAATTAAAATGACCGCTAGTGATTGGAGTAAACATTGAATATTTTTGTTGAATGCACTAACATTTTTAGAATTTTATGCAGTATTTAAAAAATTTATTATGTTAAATTATGTTGTAAACATTAAGTACTTGTGAGAGAAATTTAACTTATCAAAAATACAAACTTCAAAGTTTGAAAGGATTCCAAAATTCCAAAATTTGTATTTTTAATCTGAAAAAATTAAACGCTTCCAAATTAGAAAAAAAATGGAAGGAAAAAGCCTTGAATTTTAATAATTTTTATATTTAATCTAAAAGTTTTAATTAACCAAAGGAAAGATTGAAATTGTAAAGTTTATATCAAGAAATTTTGACTTCTTGAAAGTTGAAAACTTTAAAATTGAAAAAAATTCAAATGCTTCATCGAAATGCATAAGACTAGAATGTTCAGATTTTTAAGAGTTTGGCCTCTTTCAAATTTCAAATTGAAAGCTTTCCGATTTTGAGATACTCAAAATATATGATCCATTTCAATTTGATGGCATCAGTGAATTTCATTTTTTTAAATTCTGCAACCTCTCGAACTTACAATAAATCCTTCAAAATTTCAAGTACAAAAAATGAATAAACGACGAAAATACCAAAAGTGTCATGGAAAAGACAAGGTATTTTGTAAAATTGTGAAATTAATTTCAATGCTATAAATTTTGAAAATAAAATAAACAAAGTCTTTAAATTAGGAGATAAATCAAGATTTAGAGCATGTGAATTCCAAAGAATTCAGGTAATCATTAAAAATAATGAAGATGATCCAAAATAATGATGAAATATGAAAACAACCACACTTTAAATTAGCTGTATTGTAGTTCTAGGTGACTATTCTCCTATCATATATTTTATTTTTTGTAAAAATGGGTTGGCCGCAGTTCAGCGAAAACTTGAAAATCAGGGAAAAGTCAGGAATTTCTGTAAGAAACATTTCAAATTAAAAATGTTAGAAATTAGTTAGAAATGTTCGTGTTATGTTCGGTAAAAGATATTTAGAAATTCGACATATTTTCTCACATATATATTTTTTTACTTGGTCTAATTTATTTATATTCTTCTCCACTTTTTTGTTCTTCATTTTCAGAATTAAAGGAGACGATGGCACGAGTCGGTGCAGATTTGAAACAAAAGCTGTTAGATTCTGTGCGAAGCACGTGGAATTCTGTATACCAACTTGCAATGTTTCATAAACCAGATAATCAGACTCTCGAGATGGAAATTGATAAAGTCGTTGAAGAGCAAATGAGCCACCCACCAAGTGATCCAGAGGTGCAGAGCGAGGATGGTGGAGAGGACTTGAAAGTGGGGAAACTGAATGGTGGTCGAAGAATCGATTATGTACTTCAAGAGGCACCGTTCGAGTACATAAATGAATATATTTTCGCCCTCTCGAGTCACGTTTGTTATTGGTTAGTACCTGCATAAACTGAAATGTTAAATTCTTCATCAAGATCTGCTTTTTTATTAAACTTCTAATCATAATCCTAAAATTAAATTTCATATTTAGAATTTCAATATTTTCATTGTCTTTACTCCTTTAATTTCCAGGGAATCGGAAGACACGATGTTACTGATCCTAAAAGAAATCTACGGTTCAATGGGAATTCAAACAGACACTCAACTCCCACAGAATATTTCAATCGAAAGAGTCTCTGCCCCTTCAACACCAGGACCTTCCACCTATCAAAACAGTTACAATTCACCAATTTCCGTCCCCGGAGTCGACCCAACTTCTCCAATAACTAGCAAATCCGTCGGCCCCCCACCAACAACTGGATTCGTTCGGAAATCGTGATCAATGTCCAGTGAGTTTTCTCCTCCTAAAAGTGTAAAATATTTCTAAGAAAATTCCCTGCCACGGTAACTTCATAAAATGAAGTTAAAAACACCCTCAAAAGACTACAGAGTAATATATTGAAAACGAAAAAAGTATCACTTCGAAATCAACGATATTGTGATAAACGGACTTTATCATTCACAAAAGTGAAGTAGAGACGCGAGTGAAAGAGTGAGAAAGTGTGGAAATTAGAGTGGCTGATTTTAAAATGTACATATTTCCGAAAACTGCGAGAAGTTTAACAATCGCAATTTGTTTTGTACCGTGCTTTCATCTACAGATTTACTATTTAAAGCATGTTGTACACGCGGATATTTTAATAAATCACTGTATTCTTCTAGAAGTTATTACATCCTTTGACATTATTGCTTTTTTTGGATTAATTGAAAAATTGTTGGTTCGTGACTTGGATTGATAGTTGCTTGCTTTAAAGAGGAATCGTTTAATTTTATTTAGTGGTGGAGTTTCGTGGAAGTGGAATTGATCCTTTCGCATCGAGATAAAAAACTTAACATCGTCCTTTGAGCGGCTTTACGTGTCCGTCCGGATCGTCGAACGGCGTCACCTTATCGCGAGGGTTGTTTAGAGTTTAGCTACCCGGCATGGAAAAAAATGCTTCAGCACATGCACAGCAGAGGGTATCACGAAACGCTAATTAATTGCGGTGCAAGCCTCGCCGTTGCTACTTTGCATTTTGCGTGCGGGCCCTCGTAAAACTACGTGCCTGTCAGCTTGAGCGAATTTCATGATGATTTATCGCCTTTCGCAAAAGTTACTTTTTCGCGATACTTTGCAATGGCTTTGCCGGACACGACTTAACCAATTTCCTCATGCGAGGACAGTGGCGTAGACACTATTGCTAACAGTGACATTCTCAAAATTAAAATCATTCTGTATTAAAATAGACTTCAAACTTTCTACCACACATTTTTTGATCAAAAATCTGCTACTCGTGTTTTTTTAAATGCTAGAAGAAGATCTTTTAAGTCAAATTTCGCGCCAGAGTGACGTCAAAATTATGATCACAGGATCTGACGTCACGATTTTGGCGTGAAATTTAATTTGTTTGAAATCGAAGTATATTTACAAAGTGGATTTATTTCTTTTTTGGGAAGTTCTGATTGCTTTCGGGAATAATTTTATATACTTTAGATGGCGTGAGAAATATTTGAAGAGAAAGAGAATATTTCAGATCTCACATGGTTTCACCATCAGGGAAAGTGTAAAAAATATCTAATGTGGATGACTCGATGGGATTCAACTTTAGAGTTCAGAGTGGGGAAGCGGATGTTTACTGCATCGCGCCGATGCCGAACGGGAATAGGAATGTTACGAGATTTTACAACTAAAGCCTTTACGAAGAGTGATTTATGTCAGGGAAAAACTCGGCGACTTTTACGACAGCCACTCGCGAATTATTTACAACACCCGTGACCGTCTTGAGTAGACGCGGCCTTACTCTCGAATTTCCTTCTTCCATAAATAAAACTTGCCGACAAAAAACACCTAAATCTTTTCTCTTAAGAACTTAATTTTCCGAACTGCATACAATCTCAGACAATGAATTCTCACGTAGCGTGTACTGAGTGGGATATTAGAGGAAATAATGTCCTGTAAATTCTGCACTCCGTTTATACGGTTATAATAATGTTAATCTTTGTCAATGGAATTTATCTAAAAATATTAGTAAGATTATATTTTGTGGTATATTATATAAATTATCGAAGAAATGATAAATTGGAATGATACAGTTTTTAAGGGAGGGACATTTCTTAGTATTTTTCTCTTAGTATTTAAATTAAGACAATTAAAATTCGCAACAAAAGCAAATATGAAAATATATTTAGACATAAAATGCATTAGCATGTTTGCGAAACTTATTCAAAGACTGCAATTTCAAGCAGGAAACCTATTATGAAGTAATTTTTTCCAATTTTCTGTTCTCTATTGTCTGCAAATTTCCATAATTGAACTTGAGAGAGTTAATGCAGCACATTAAAGAGAGACAATACCTACTCACGGAACTGTAACTGTTTCTTGAACCTAAAATCCACTCAGCTTATATTGAATGATTTTCAAATTAACATGTGAAATTATTAAAAATTTATTTTCGTAAAATAGATCATGACTTTTTGATCCTTAAAAATACAATAGTATGTTTAAAACATGATATTTAAATTTTCTAAATTCTGCTAAAAAACTAAATGGGATAAAATTAATAAAATTAATAAAATCCTAAAAAATTCTATCTATATAAATTCAGGGTGTCTAGCGACCCGAGAAATTCGGGAATTTGCTGGGAATTTGTGAGCAGATTCAGGAAATCTATGGTCATAAATTTGAATTAGAAATTTTCATTTTCTGCCTAAAATTTGAGAAGTTGTAGGCTACGGAAGCTACGATCATGGGTTCTTGACGCAACCAATCCTGAATCAACTGGAACGTGTACGTCATCCGCTTCTGCTCCTTCTGTCCTAGAAGGTAAGCAAGAGCGGGAAATGTATGCGTGTTAACATCGGGCAAAACTGTTCCTTGGAGTCAGGTCTCTAGCCGCGGATGACCTTACGCGGCAGACGGGACATTTGGAGATGAAGGTTTCACCTCTGGATACTTTTTTAGAGCTACCAGTCTTTGTAGAATGTTAAGAGGAACAGTGTTGACGGAACAGATGGATTGATCCATCTGTTCTTTTGCATCCGTTTCGCGATGAAATGAGCCTGACGCTGGCAAGCCGGAATCTTGTTGAGTTGGCTGATAAATGAAGGTTTCATACCTCCAAGACAGCCGAGTATGAGAATTATAAGATGGACTTTGTAGCCTTGGTACAGCCTACTCAGCTCGAAAGAAGTGCTTGATATTTCGCCCGTTTTTCTCCCTCCTTTGCCGTGATATTACCACCAGCTGGTGCCGTGAATTCAATCACGTAAATGATCTTGTTCTTCAGATCTTGGAGGACTATATCAGGCTTCGTAGCACTGATACGTTGAGTGGTGAGAATGAGAAATTCCAGTAGATCTTACACTGATCATTCTCCACAACGGACTCGAGTTCCCCCTGGGCGTATGGCAAGACGGGCAACAGATCAACACCATAGAAGTGCCTAAGATGGTAATACAACACTTTTAGAGCCGCATTGTGTCTCTCTATGCTATGTACCCGTAGCGACCATATTTAGAGCATCCACTGAGAACAGGAGGGACCTTCTTACGTGTTGGCGAAGAAGCTCACCGGCGCGAAGAGGATTCATGAAGAGGTTACATGACCGTTGGGTCAATATGCACCCGGAATATGCTCATAAAACGCCCCAGTATTTAAGAGATCAGGTATCCTTCTTGCAAAAAAACGGATATGAAGCTCTTTATCAACAAGAAGAGGAGCAACATTCTCCAGCGAACATGCCACCCGTTCCAGCAAGACCATCTTTGCAGATAGCCGATAATGCCAACATGATAAGTAGGAGATCTATCTACCAAAAAGTCTTCTTCAGGATGGACAAATTAGCTGAAGCTAATACTGCTCTCGCCGATTTTCTCCCGGAAGATGTTAATCTATGGAATCTGAAGAGTGTAGTTTACTAGAAGGTGGTCTCCTTGCTTAGCGGCAATAGAAGTAACGATACTTCAGTACGTCTGAGTAAGATTCGCGAGCGTATTGCACAGCTTCAGTTCAAAATTGAAACGGCGAGACGGCATGGATTAAATGTTCAGTGCGTGATTAACTACATAACATTAAATAAAAAGTTTGCTCCAAAAGTTAGGGCACTTGCTCGAAACTTAAGGAAAGCAAATCACACGCTGAACAAGTGGAAACTGTTGACCATCAAGCAGCACTGGACGCAACAAATAAGATCTCTTTCAACAGCGAAACAGCGCCTTGAACGGTGAGTTAAGTGGATTCAGGAAAATTCCACCTTTTCTACTCATCCTTCCCGTCTGTTCAATAAAGCGTCACGTGCCGTTTAAAATTCGCCTAGTCGAGAAGAGATTCAAGTCTTCTGGGAGCAAGTATATGGAGATACTTATCAGCTGAATGAAGACGCTTCTGATGTATCACTCTTTCGTAACTTTTGCCAAAGGCAAAGGTTACAAGGTCCAGAGGAAGAGTGTCCAATAATTACTGCTGAAGAAGTGAAGAAAGTTATCGCTAGAACTAAGAACTTTTCAGCGCCAGGGCCAGATAAAATCCGCAACTTTTGGTGGAAGAAGTTTACTTTTACGCACCAACATCTAGCTCGTATATTCACTACTTTCTTGAACGGAGAACAACCCGTCCCGCTGTGGCTAATGGAAGGACGCACGGTATCGATCCCTAAGACCGGAGATTTGTCAAGACCAAAGAACTACAGGCCCATAGCTTGTTTAAACACCAGCTACAAGCTATTCTTTGGCATCCTCAAAGAGAGGATATTGACATCTATCGAGCCGGTATGGAGTGTAATAGTTGAACAACGTGGATGCAAGAGAGGGCTGGAAGGTTGCAGGGAGAACCTGTGAATAGACAGGGGTATTACCCAGGACTCGATCAGGTATCGACGCAATCTATCCATGGCTTGGATTGGCTACCCTAGGGCATTCGATAACACGAACAATGAGTTACTTATTAAGCTTTTTGAGTGCATGTTGGTGCATCCAAAAATAGTGAGATGCATAAAAGAGCTTATGCTCCTGCGGGGGATAAGATTTGTCATAACATCTGACAAAAGACACTTGACTACAAGCTATGTCACATATAAGAGGGGGGTCTTTCAAGGAGACTCTTTAAGTCCGATACTATTCCGCTATCTATTGTGCTCCGAGGCAAAAGCTCTGGATACCTATGTAGCCCGCCGAACAGAAGAGAATATAAGGTCAACCACTTTTTATACATGGACGACCTTAAGCTCTTTGCTTCCTCGAAAGAGGACCTTGACATCCTTGTCGGGCGGTAAATAGGTATTCTAAAGCGATTGGCATGAGCTTCGGACTGGACAAGTGTGCCTGCGTTCACCTTCACCAAGGAAGACTGGAAACTACATCATCGCGTGACGATCAGGATGTTCAACTCATAGGCGGAAATACCATTCAACATCTTGGTATTGGAGAAACATATGCATATCTTGGAATACCGCAAGCGGAAACCCAAAATGTGCGTAAGTTAAAAACGGTCCTTGGAAAAAGGTATCCCCAAATTCTCAGAAAAATTTGGGCTTCGCAATTATCTGGAAAGAATAAGATCCAGGCGACCAATATGCTGACCGTTCCTATACTGCTATACTGCTTGGTGCAGTAAAATGGAACGTCGATGAGTTGAAGCAAATCGACCGAAGCACACGCAAGATGAGGACGATACATCGAAGTCTTCATCCTAGATCTTCCGTACCTCGAATATATCTCCCTCGAGATAAAGGGGGTAGAGGCTTGCTAAGCTTAGAGTGTCTTCATCGTAGAACAGTTCTGGCTACAGCCTGCTCAGTTCTGCCTAAAATTATTATTTTTTGTTTACAATTTTTCTCGAGTGAACCCGGTTTTTCGTCATAGCCACGGACTAAGTGACTGATGATATGAGGATGTTGTAAGTTAATTTATTACGATGTTAGAAATCATTTTCAATGATGTTGTAGGTACAAAATTAAAAGCATGGTGTAGTTTGCAGTTTGTTTTTACCGCTGTTATCCTTACACAGCGGCCATGAGTGTTGGAGGTGACAGCAGTCACCTCTGGATGCTTTCTTAGAGCTACCATTTGTCACGCCATAGGTTCTTAGTCTCTGGCTTCCTGATGGTCTAGGAAATTTCTTACAATATGGCAGGTGTTCAATAAAACCGCCTTCTGAGCTGCCGACAGTACCGTACTGACTCCTAAATGCCCAAGATGTTTAGTGCATCTTGCGTGCACATTGCCTGAAGCTGAAATCACAATAGAATGAATAGATGCATGTTTCAAATTCATCTATATTACATTTAATTCACGCCTTAGCTCGCTATACTTATGGATCTTGGTTGTATAGGTTGCCTGCAAATTTCGGTTGAGTGGAGAGGCAATGTCGATGATGCAGATTCTTCCACCTTTTTTTTTCTCGCATTACGATGTCGGGTCGATTGGCTTGGATGTAATGATCAGTCTGGATAGTAACATCCCAATATAAGATGTAATCTTCGTTTTCTAAAACGGGCATTGGAATGTATCTATAGTAAGGCATCCATTCTGTTAAGAGTCCTAGGTTTAGGGCAAGTTGTTGATGTATAATGCCCTCCACATCATTATGCCTGTGCGTATATTCTCTTTGAGCCATTACGCGACAGCCATCAATAATGTGCTCGATGGATTCGTTGGTATCTCCACATGATCGGCACCGGTCAACCACGTCTTGATGTAACACGTGTTTGCGATAATTCCTGGTGTTGACAACCCTATCCTGAATCGCAATGACGAATCCTTCCGTTTCTGGATGCAGGACTTCCTTTCTCAGCCAAATATTGGATGCCTTACTATCCACTTCATATTGATCTAACGTTTTGGGGTGTTCGCCGTGGATGGCTTTCTGTCTCCATTGCATTTCTAATTCCTTTATGGTTTCTGCCCTGATATTCAAGGCCTCCTCTGATGACAAATTTAAGGGCGTGTAGTCAATATCCGCTTTACAGATCGTATTGTAAAGCGTAACATCTCGCTTGCTGTTAAAATAGTCCCGCAACTGTATAACTTGTGATTCACACAGTTTCCTGGCATCTACAATGCCCCTACCCCCTTTATGTCGTGGTAGAACTACCCTTTCAATCGCCGAATTACTGTGGTGCATTCGGTGTTTCGTCATTTCTACGCGGATGATTCTCTTTAATTGTTCGAGGTTGGCGTTCTACCATTTGATGAGCCCAAAGGAGTACGTGAGAACAGGGATGGCATAGGTGTTGATTGCCCTGATCTTGTTTGCCGAGTTAAGAGAACTCTTCAGAACCAATCTGAGTCTTGTAGTAAAAGCAGTTGTTAAGCTTTTCTTAACTATCGTATGCTGAATACCCTTGGATTCGAGAATACGCAGGTATTTATATGACTCGCCCTCAGCCATTGCCTCGATGTCATTCACGAAATCGTTCTCTTTTTCTGCGGTCCCTCATTTTCCTCTGATTAAATGATCTGTTTTGCATTTATGTAGTCCAAACTCCATGTGGATATAATTGAAAAACTGCTTTGTGTCATCGATCACTTGCTGCAGTTTCCTGTCCGAACAAGCGTACAGCTTCAGGTCATCCATGTATAGAAGATGGGTCAATTGATGACCATCCTCATTATCATGTACCCTGAACCCATGAAACATGCTATTTAGAGTTTTGCTCAGTGGGTTCAACGCTAAACAGAACCATAATGCACTGAAGGAGTCTCCTTGGAATATACCCGTCGTAATGCGTATTGATCTAGTTATCCTTGGTTGTGCATGATCAAAATACTTGATTCTTGTACCCCAAAGCATCATCGCACGACTTAGGAAGTCAATGATGCGTGTACAAATTTTGTATATTTTTAAGGCTTCAAGCAAATAGACATGTGGTACGGAAGGAAACGCTTGCCTGTAGTTAATGTATGTCATGTGCAAGTTTCTTTGATGTTTACGAGCTTGCGTCATAGCAACAGCGTCTATGGTGACTAGATCTTTACTGCCTCGCGAGTTTTTACAACATCCTTTTTGTTCTTCTGTAAGGATGCCATTCTCGTCGCAGTGAGAATATACCTTATCTGCTATGATAGCTGTAAGATATTTATATATTATTGGAAGACAGGCTATCGGTCCAAATTCAGCTGGATTTTGAGCGTTCGGTTTTTTAGCATAAAGCCTGGCATCAGATCTGGATGTTCGATAATCTTCTGAAAACGCCGTGCAAACGCAGGATGCACACTAGTCAGGTACTTGTACCAGAAATTGTGCACCATGTCCGGACCTGGAGCTTTCCAGTTACATGCGTTTTTCAAACCCGCTGAAACATCTAAAGCTGTGATGTTCGTCAGCTCCATTTCAGGGTTATTGCTTGCTCTTGCTTTCTCTAGTTGGAACCACGCAGTGTCCAAATTGCTTCTGTTAGTTTTTCCCCAAATAATCTGACCAATAGTTAGTCATGTCTTCCAATTGAGGGACTTCGGTGTCTTGTTGGTTATTTTGCTTTACACTCAATTCACGGTAGAATCTTCTTTCATCTGCCTGAAAGGTTCGATTAAGCCTTCTTGCACTACTTTTCTTCTACCGGCGGAGTCTAGCAGTAGGAACATCAAGTCTCTGCCGCTGGGAGTCTATAATCTCATCCAATATTGCTGGTGTCAATGTCTCGATGTACCGAGGGTGGATGATTTTAATAACATGGTGTATCAGCTTTCTGGTTCGATTTCCTTTCTTATATTGAGTCAGTCGACCCAATTTGCACCTTACTTTGCTGACATCCATATCTAACCTGATCTTCCATGGTGGATCTCGCTCCTGTCTTGGGACAAAGACTGCATTTATAGGCCTAGTTCTGCGGCCCAACGTTCTAACGGTTGCCACAGCTGCACAGTATACAAGAGTTTGCACCTCTAACGCAGTTTGTGTTGCGTTCAAATGCATAGGTAAAACCTAGCTGTTCAGGTGTTCTATTAGTGCACGCAGATCATTTGTGATGTTCATCTTGGGCAGTGAATGCCTTTGTGTTGGTTCTACATGTCTGAACTCAAAACGTGACCAAAATTCCTTTCAAGGTGCTGTAGTTTTTCTGGGACTTCGCTGTTTAGATCATCCTTTATAATGTCTGGATGTGGTTCTATTCCATCCTGTACTTGATGTTCATTATCCCTAGCACCTATGCCTTCAGCTGCAATCAAGTCTTCGTTGTCCACATCTTCCAATGGAAGTTCATCAATAGGAAGCTGCTGCTCTACTTCCATTTCGATCGCAGCTATTTCAACAGCCGAAAGCAATTTGTTTACAGATATTGAGCGTTTTTGATCTGCTAGATTCTGCTCATTTATTCTTGTGGCTAGTACTGAGTACTTTAGTAATAAGAGACGATGATGTTCTCTCCTTACAATTTGCCCACTTTTCTTTGCCAAAAAATAAAAGCGCATCACATCTCTGTTCATATGTTCATATTCGTTAGCAGATTCCGGAAATTTATGGTCATACATTTCAATTCGAAATTTTCATTTTACGCCTGAAATTAGTATTACTATTATTAAATCATGCGAATAACTGACAACAATGACAAAATATAAAAAAGAAGAAAAAAAATACGGGAAAATGCCAGGAATTCATTAGCAGATCCGGGAAATCTATAGTCCTTATAGACTATAGATTTACTATATGGTAAAGTCATACATTCAAATTTGAAATTTTTATTTTCTGCCAAATAATTAATATCACTATTATTAAATTATACGATTCAATGGCAAAAAATAAGTAAAAAAAGACAGGAAAATGCCGGAAATTCGTGAGTAGATTCCGTAAATCTATGGTTATAAATTTAAATTCGGAATTTTTATTTTCTGCGTGAAATTAGTATTATTATTAAATTATACGATTCAATGGTTAACGCGTGAGACGAGCTGAACGTTGTCGATTTATTACCAGCCAATAAGAAGCCGGGAAATCTTTGAAATCTATTAATCAAAACATGGTGCAGGCAATAAATTTGTCTAACGATGCCAGCATGAACGCCAAACTCAGAGAAATGTCTGGTGCTTTTTTATTTCTTTTTTTTTCGTCGATAATTATATTTTTTTATGTTGAATTTACGATCGTATTATCGTATCCTACTATATTTTGAATTTGAATCTTTTGAATTTTAAACTTTAACAATTAAAGCTTAATCATTTTTTAATTGAAACCCTTAATAATTTTGGACATTTATAATAGAAGCTCTCAACATTATTCAATTAAACAATTTTAAATTAATTGTCGTTAAATTATAAAATTTGAAATTTAAAACTCTTCTAAATTGAATAGTTGAAAGATTTCTGGTTAAAAATGTATAAATCCACGTTATCACTTTCAATGCACTAAATTAAAGAATGAATCAATAAATTTATGAATGTTAAAAATGATATAATTTTGAAGCAATTTCAGGTTAGAAACATAAAAAATTGAACGATTTTTAACTTAGCTTGGCTTAAGGGGGGGGGGAGGGGGGGGGGGGTATACTTAATTCGTTAAAAAAGGGTAATTTTCAATAATTTTTCAACTCGCTTCTGTAAATGCAAATTTATTTTATAAAAGTGTACATAACAGATTACGGCTCGAACAATATTCCACACAAATTTCATTAAAAAATATTAAAAATTGAGCCGGTGGCGTCAAGTCTCCCGAAGTGTCTCGAGCAAAAGACGTTTAGCGGTGGACAGCATATCTCAGTACTGGATTATCTGAAACAAACAAATCAAATTTTTTTCATTAGATAATCATTTTTCGCAGGTAATCAGGCGAGGAATTTTTTTTAATTTGAATTTTGAATTTTTCTTGACATTTTGAAGTCAAAACAGCGATTTTTGCGAAAAAATTCGCAAAATTTGTTATTGAAAAATTAATAATTATTAACAAACAAAAAAATCCTCGCTACATTACCTAGCAAATTATACGTAGAAAATGTGTACCAAATTTGAAAAGGATCGGTTTATTAGTTTTGAAATTACGTTGTCCACGGACTTTTAAAATGTGGTTTCGAGAAAAACGCGTTTAAAGTTTTTTGTATTGAAAAATTCTAATAACACGTCAGTAAGCAATTTTTTTTTAATATACTTACACAGAGTCATCAATTCCAGGTCCATAAAGTACAGAACTGTCAGCTGCATAATCCAAAGCATCTTGTTGCTTCTGCCTTCCTTAGTTTCACTTGCAGCTTTACACATTTTACACATTTAACTAACGCAGAAATTGCTGAAAAAAATAGTACAAAATCTAGAATTCTGTACTGTTAATTTTGCTTCGATTTGCTTCAAATTTAAACACAATAATCTTGAAAGGATGTACATTCAGATAAGCCAATGAAAAAAAATGCAAAAAAAAAAAAAATTAAATAGTATACCCCCCCTTAAAAATGGAACAAAATAAAATCGTTTTATTGTTAAAATCGTTTATAAAGTTTCAATCGGATATTTAAATTGATTTAACATTTCAATTTTTAAGGTTGAAATCGGTAAATTGCTTAATTTTGAACAGATTCGTAAAATTCCCGTCCAAACAATTAATTCATTATCATTTGCCGGGTATTTCCGATCTCAAAAATGTCTGTTCATTTCACGGTCCAGCGGTCATCATGTATTTAAATTAAACTGTTTTCATATTTTAGTGCACATCAAAGTATCTATTTGTTTGAAAAAATTTTAATTAGAAGTTTTTTTCTCAAAATTTACTTTTTATGCATGTTAGTATTTATTTTAGTAATTGTTATACAATTTTTAATATTATTAAACATTTTTTCACAAGCTAAAGAAGAATATAACAAAATAAAACAAAATATATTCAATAAAATAGCAATAACGATTTAATAGTGGAATTGACTTTTGTTAATACAATTTTTTTCAATAGTCACTACTGACAAGAAGTATGGTACTATTTTGTTTTTGTTATTTGCATAAAGTCATCTAATTTGGATAATAAAACAAATATTGTGGAAATAGTGTAAATAAACAAATTTTATTGGGTTCATTTTAAAGGTCAATTTCCATCGAATACAACCGACGCTTTGACAAAACATTGCTCATTTTGCCTTCGATTCTGCCAAGATCTGAACTCAGAACAAACATGTCGTAATAATTTAAATTTTTACAGCGTTTATAAATCCATTGTTCAAGCATAAGAAGCTTTTTACATTTTTGCAACTTATTTCTTCTAAGTTCAGATCATGGAATCTCCTGAAAAATTAGCAGTTTTGATGCCTTACATGCTTTTAAACTTTCTTTTTGCCTCGTTTCAAATTTTAGTCTAGAAGTCATAAATTTCTTATTTTCCTGATCAACATGATGTTTTCACTTTTCATTTCAAGATATTTTTTAAAAAACTAAACTTAAACCGGTCTTCTTAGTAAGATTATACCGATCCTGATAAAATACTATTCATTTTGTAAACTTTTCTAGTATCTTTTAGTAAATTCAATTTAGGAATTATTTATATTTAAAAAAAAGTCTGAATTAGTTGCATTGCCTATTAATTAACGAGTAATTCAGTACTAATAATTGGAAAGAGATAGTTGATTAGTAAATATTATGAGGCTTATGAAATAGCGAAATTTAATTTCAGCATGCATATCCTCCTTGCATAATCTTTTTAATCATTTAATTAATTTACTGTAGAATATTTCGCATAAGATCTTCCTTGAGTATTTGTTATGCAAGCTGAAATATGTTTTATTTCTTGTCGCTTCATTTATTTATTATTTTCTGCCTTTTCTGTTTTGTAGTATTCAGCTGATACGTTTTAATGTGTTTTCTTTTTTTTCTGAGGGCTTCATAGAATCGCTTACACTACGAGATGCTTAGGATGCATGTTTCGTTCAATGTTGCTAACAAGTAAACATATTTCACTTTGGATCTGCACCAGGGTAGCCGAAAAACTACATTTTCTAAATTCTTCGACTTTTCCCTGATTAATTTTTCATTTTTCCTAGCCATTAATATTCAAAGGCCAGAATTTTAATATTGTAATATTTTTAACATAGATTTTTTATATACGGATTAAAATTTCAGATAGAAATTTAAACATAAATTTTCTTATTTACTTCAACCAAAAATATGACTTTTTAACAAAATACTTTAATTTTTAACAAAGATTTGTAATTAATGGAATGTTTATGTAATAGAATAAGTAGATTGAGATGCGGTTGCGTTATAGCTCTCGCTATCGGTTGCACTCTCGCTTTCGACCGCTCGCTCACTCGTTCGCTAACACGTCCCAAATTGCGCTATCGTCATGTAAACCCCTAGGGGATACATTATGAATGAAGATTAAGTTTCAATCAAATAGTCGAATTTTCAAACAAAAAGATTAAACCTCAACGACAAACAGTCGAATTTAAAAAAATATTGATATTAAAAAGAACGAATTTTCAACTTTCAACCACAGACTTGAAATTTCAACAAAATAATTAAATTTTCAACCAAATAGTTGCACTTTTATCCAAACAAAGAATAAGTTTCTACCAGAAGAGATGAATTGTTAAGTACTAATACAAAATTTAAAAAATACAATTGAATCGTCAACCAAAAAAAAAAAAAATTTAGTTGAATTTTTAACATCAAAATATGAACGTTCAGAAAAAAGAGTTAATTTTTTTGCTAGAATAGTTGAATTTTCAACAAAACAGTTAAATTTTCAACCACAAAGGATGACTTTTCTAAAACGGTTGCATTTTTTTTAACATAGACTCTTCATAAACGGAATAAAAAAAATTTCCAATTGAATTTAAAAGATTTTAAATTTATTATCCTCGACAGTTGTTTAAAGTGCCTCTAAGGGTAATTTCCTGACTTCTGAAGGAATTTCTTCAAAATCCCTGAATTTTCTCTGACTTTCCCTGACCAACAGGATTCCTTGATTTTCCCCTGATTTCGAGGTTTTCTCTGAATCACGACTACTCTCATCTGCATACATATGGTGAGCTTTCTTTCTTTCTTCCTTTTGATGCCTTGATATGCCAAGGCGAGGTGAATTAGTGCTCGTTCGAGGAAAGTTCTCCTGAAGCTTATGGGTACAATTTCTTCTTTAGAGGCAGTCAAACTTGTTTCGCTGATTTAATCAAGACGCCTGGCCGATAGCGTTGCGTGATTTCGTACTAAAAAGACGAAATTATTCATCACTGTCAAATATGAAACTCAACACGAGGTTTTTACGAGTGCTTGGGATGGGAAATTGCATTTAAAAAATACGAGTGAGCGAAACAACGATCTCGGTTTATGGGCCCATTTTCGTTTTAAAGCCTCTGATACCAATCCAGCGTTTGCAACAAAAAAAGTCAGATTGGTTTCCAATTTCCTGATTTGATTATTTTATTATAGCATGAATATGAATACAGGGTATCCATTAAACGGAAAACCGGGAAAATCTGGGAATGCAAATTCGAGCTGGGAATCACATTCAAACTTTTTGAAAATGTGAATTTTTAAAGATTTCTGGGTTAATTTAAAACGAATTTTCATTTTGGAAATTTACTTTGAGAGAATATTTCAAAAGATTTCCAAAACTCTCAAAAAAGAATCTGGAAGATTTTCAGGACATTTTTTTAATTAAGCAGAATTAAACAAAATTTTAGGAAAAATTCGAATCATTTAAAAGATATAACCAATTTTTCGTTAGATTTCTTGGAAAATTATGAAGGATTTTGTATAAAAAATGATAGTTTTTAAAGTGAATAAACTAAATTTAGAAGATTTTTTGAATCACCAAAAAAATGTAGAAGATTTTAAGGCAATTTTTTTACTTTGGAAGATTTAAAAAATTTTTAGGACTAGTTCGAGTCAGTTTGATGGATGTTTGAAAATTCTGTTTTTGGTCGAAATTTCACCTTTTCAGTTGTAAATGAAATTATTCGGTCGAAAATGGATTTGATTCGTTCAGGATTCAACTGCAATTTGTTAAAAATTATTACATTTTTGTTTTGTTGAAAGTGCTTTTTTTTGTTGAAAATTCATATATTTTGTAAATAATTCGTCTTTTTCGGGTAGAAAATTAATGGTCTCAGTTGAAAATTCACCTTTGTGGCAAAAAAATCATTTACTTGGTTAAAAATTAGTTTGGTGTTGTAGAAAATTCTTCATTTTGGGTGAAAAATTCAACTATTTTGTTGAAAACTCTTTCTGATTTAAAATTAAAATCTTCTTTAATTTGCAATAAAAAAACCCAAAAACAAATATTAAATGTTTCCATACTTTAAACTAATTTAAATTACATTAGGAACAATATTTCTTATCATGCTAAATTAAAAATTGTAATATTTAATTTTTATTATAATAAAGAAGGTTTCGATCAGAAAGTTGAATAATAATTGATCTCTTATCAACTGTTTACTACCAAAATCCATTTAAATCAAAATCTTTGCATAATCTGTAAGTTCTTTTATTTATGCTGAATAATTGTAAAGTTAAGCAAGAATTTTGTTCTGGGATCTGAATGAAAACTTCGTTTTTATTTTGTTACTGCCAGCTAAAGAGAATAATACCGATGCAATTATAATGAAATTTGTTAAGTGAGAAATAATTTTTTTCTATCAGTAACGAAATGGAAAGAAAGTTTCGTTTGCATCCCTGATTTTATTAAAAGCAAAACAATAGTTATTATAAAATCGGAATGTCGAAGCTCTGAAATTGATTACAAATTTTATTTCATAAATATTTATTTTTTATTAAACTGAAATCTAAAGTCGCATTGTCTGCAATGGTCGTTAGCGACATAGACTAAGTTTGATCAATCCCATAGTTGCACAAGGAACATTATTCTTGTAAAATAGTTGTCGGTGGAGCGGTTTTGGCACAAATTTGTTCTTGAGGTTCAATATAATTTCCCGCTGATTACACATTATTATGTTCAATTTGAATAAATATTATTTTTGTTGCAGTAACAGTACGAACATTCAACTTGAACTGAAGAAACCTATTTAGATAGACATTTTGCATGTTCTAATAAAATGAATTTTTTAATGGTAGTTGAATACAATTGAAAGAATTGAGGTTTATAAAAATTCAAACAGTAAGAATCATCTGTACTTAGAGTTTTAGGACCTTTGTATTTTAGGGCTCCCAATATTCTATAAATGTGAAAAGGCATCGTAATACAAAAAATTAAAAGCCCTTGGCTTTCACAGATTTGTAATTCCAACTAAAAACTTCCATACTTAATTCTATACTTTTCAAGTTCACGATAATTTTAGAAATTTAAAATTCCAAATTAAAAAGTATTGAATTATAAATTATTTAAAACTAACATGTGTGGTCCTAATTTCTTATTTTAATCTTATCTAAATCTGAATCTCAATTTCTTAAAAAAGTAGAAGTATACTAATGGAATAAAATGTCAAATTGGAATCGAAAAAATAATTACCAAAATTTAAAAATTGGAATTTAAATATTACTAGCAATAAGGAATTTTTAACTTTTTAAACTTTGCAACTTGAAAGGTTAAAATTGAAAAATTTCAGATTATTTCAGATTTCTGCGAATATAAAATTACTTTCAAGTCTAACCTAGATTTTTTTTGAGAAACTTGATTGTTTAATTTCACTATAAAGTTCTTCTTCTTAGTTCTTGTTCTCGATACAATTGTTTTATGTAGAAAAATTAGGAATTTACTATTCCCTACACGCTTTTTTAAAAATAAAATTTTTTAAATTAAAAAATGTTTATACAATTCGAATCATATTATTTATCTGTTCCAATTATTTCTCTCATACAAAACCGTGAAAGCCCAGGTTTTACTTCGTAAAATCGAAAAATCAAGATTTTCAAAATAAGTGAGATTGAAAAATAATGAGTGGTTGTTTTTGTAGAAAATTTTCCGAAAAAAAATTTTGCTCTCTACTTTTTTAATGTCTTGTTTCGTTTTTCAGAAAATCTGGAAAATTCTATTTGAAAAAATTAAAAATATATTTGTTAGAAAATGGCTCTGGCAAAGATTTTTTTCTTTGTTGAAGAATAATTGTAAGATGGCACAGATACAAAATAAATAAAAAAACATTTTTGGTATTCGCAACTTTGGGTTGAAGTCATTCCACTCAACTGTGCATTCTCTTTAGGTTGGAAAAGGAGTCAATATTTTGAAAGTTTGAACAAAATAAAATTTTAAGATATACATTTAGGAATTGCTTATTCAAGCATATAGAAATTGATAAATAAATAAACCTTTCTAAAAACTGAAATAAGAAAAGTATTCAGAAAATTACAAATTTAAAAGGCATTAAGAAGTTAAATAAAGACAATAAACTCTCTTCTATTCCTCTAAAAGTTTTTCTATTTACTTAAACAATTCTAAAATAGGGACTGTGAAGTCTCCATAAAATAAAAAATAACTAATTCCACTAATAAGGAATCAAGGAATAGATTCTCATTTAAGGTGTTCAGGTGTCTTGAGAACAAATGTGAACTATTAGTCAGAGGATTACATATGAATTGCAATCATTGCAAATACTACCGGCATCTGACTCAAATTGCATATAAAGGCGACTTGTAAGGGGAAAGAAGAAGGAAATAAAAAATTATAAGAATAAGGTTTTCCTACGTGGGTGAGAAACATTAATTTCGCATTATGATTCGCTGACTTCGAGACAGCCTTGTTGTAAATTACATTTCTAGCTCTTAGTTGTCGCAGATGCTTAAGTACGTAGGTTGAATCTCTCGCGCGACCATGTGACACAAATCGAATCTGTAGCTCTGTAGGAAGGATCAAGGACATGCATTTAAACAATAAAATGCACCCGGCATTCACCATTTTTTCTCACGATAAAATTTATCACTAAAGATCATTAAAAGACCAAGATTTTTTTATTGTTGATACCCTTTCCTTGTTTGACATAAAGGCACTCTTTTCTGTAGTATTGTTTCCTCTTCCTGGAATTCATTCTTATAGTTGAAAATAGAATTGTACATTTTCACAATTGATGTCTTGAAATTTATAATCTTAAAATTTGGACCTTTCAAATTAAACGATTGGGAATTAGAATAAATTGAAAAGTTCTACGGTCTGAAATTGAAGATCTTAATTCAATATTACTAGAGGCGTGGCGTGGGGCAGCAACACTGCTGTCCAGCTAGGTTTTCTCGACACTGACTGGTAGTCAAATATTTCTTATCCGATTTCAATTGTTAAATTCCATTTTACCAAAAGATTATTTTTATTTCATATTTTATTCAGTGAACTTGTTTCCAAGATGCTCTACGTGGAAGTAAACTCTTCAAAATGTATTTAATTAAAACATCATCATACGTTATATTCACGAATTATTAATTTCATTTATTCACTTGTAAACATTGAAATTCTAATTGCTCTATGATTGATATTACATAAAAAATAGCAAGTGAAATGAAAAACAAATTGATGTCAAATAATTTTCCACGTAATTTCATTTTTCCGAGGTTCAGAAACATTTAATCTTTCAAATTAATTGTAAAATTTTGTCTATCCCTCACAGTAGAGCCCGAATTTCCATAATCGGAAACTTTAAACATTTCCATTTTTTACTTTAAAGAAAAATTGATGAAGTTTCTGATCATCCTAAAATTTGAAATAAGTATTCAAATATTTTTCATAAATTTGTCTAGTTGTCCTGAAATTTTATGACGTTTAGTCCATCCTCTCTTCCTGTTCCGTAAATTTTTCGGGAAGATACACGGAAAGAATGTATAACTGAACCAACGATATTTAATCATGTATCCTTGATCTGCCCACGAATATGATTGAAAGCGAACCAATAATATTGGCAACGTCATTAAAATAGGAATTTGCAGCAAAATCTATTTGGACTATTATTACTAATGAATAACATTTTTAATCTCCAAAAGAAAGATATTATATACACTAGCAATATTAAATGCACGCAACAGCGTGCTGGAAACATTGCATTGTTAATTAATAAGATACAAATATAAAACAATATTACCATGATTGCAAGTTCAAGTTGGACAGTTTTATCACACAAAAAGCAATTGAGTTTCAATAAATTAGAAATGTTCGCTTTGGAACATTATTAAATTTAAAATAGTTCGATTTTGAATACGTAGTTTTTTCATGGCTTTATTTTCACGGCAAAATTTGTTCCCCAGATTGATTTGAAAAGGGACTAAATGAATTGGAAAGCTCATTTTAAAATAATTAGTTGTTAATGCGTTTTCGAAATTTTTCAATTATTTTTCAATTTTTTGAAGATTTGATAATTTGATAATTCAACTGTTGAATTTTGTAGCAAATTCATCTCTGAAAAATGTAACTGTTGAATTTTCAACAAAAAAGATTAAATTTTTACCGAAAAAGACGAATTTTCAACGAAATAGATTAATTAGCTACAAAATAGTTGAATAATTGTCAACTTAAAAAAGAATAAATTTTCAATAAAAAATGGAATAGTTGAATTTAAAATTTAAAAAATTAATTTCCAACAAAAAAACGACTTTTCAACAAAATATATGAACTTTAAATCAAATTAAAATAATTGTATACTCTAAAAGATACATTTTCAGCCAAAAATGGAATTGTTAAATTTTCAGTTTAGAAAATTAATTTTCAAGAAAATTTTAGTTAAAAATATGGAAAACTTACAATATTGTATTATTGTTAATTCAAAACTATAAAATTGTGGACATTACAGGTCATAATTAATTATTTAACTAAGCATTGGTTTAAAATGATTCATCAACTGTAACATAAAGTTATTCCTAATCCAAATCATTTTCAGTGTTTCGATATAAAATTATTCCGTTTCAAATGCTTTTAATTTGAAGTTGTTTAATTTTAAACGATTCCGGTTTGAAATAATTGAATGTTGAAAGTTTCAAGCTAAAAGCTCATTAATTAGGATGTAAATTGCTCAATTTACAGGTTTTAAATAGATGTTAAAAATGGGGACTCTTATGATACTTGAATACATTCTTACTTTTTTATATAGTAAACTAGAAATGTTAGAGACTCTACTCATGCTTGAAATTAAAAAATTCTAATTGTAATGGGATATGAAAAATTTCATTATTTTTACTAAAACCACTGAAGCTGACATCAGAAGTCAAAAAGGTTAAGGATCTCTTCTTTATTTCAAAAACAATAGTTACCAATTATTAATTGTATTTTGTTGTACAATTTCAAAGATTTTAAATTGCTCACAAAGAATTTAATATATATTATCAATTGAAATTTTAATTAACAAAACAAACCAACTTAAGAAGCAGGAATAAAAAATAAAAGCATCTGCGAACCTACTTCATGCTGTGAACAGAATGTATTAGATGCGAACAGAATACATTACTACATTAGCTGCGAGCACTTGTCGATTATTATTACTAATAGCTAAAATTAAGCTGCTGGGAGCATGAAAATGGCCCTAGTTAAATGGGAAAAATTTGACACAGGTTTGAAAGTTATAATTAATTTCAAAGTTTGCGTTAAGATTATCAAGACTGAAAAGGCCTAAATGAAATAAAAATAAGTGGAGTTAATAGCATAACTGGTTTTTAAATTAAAATATTGAATTAAGTTCATTTCCGATAGCACTTTTTCTATATTTTTTTAGCATCAGAACCTTCTAAGTTTTCAAATGAGCCACAGAACATCCTGTTAATCCTTGTAGCAGATCCAGAATTTCCATAACCGAAAACACCCTTACGCAATTCATTATGAAGATAGGAGAATGACAACTGGATAAGGATCCATTTTTTTGTAATACAGTTTGATAACGATTTTAGGAAATTTAAGATACTATTATTTGATAAATATTGGGAATATGTAAACATCATTCACTCGAAAAAAATAAATTTTATAATGATGTCAATAACAATTGGATAAGGACTATTTGCGTTTTCACCTGTAGTATCGAAATGATTTTATTGTTGGTTCTTATCCAGTTGTCACTCTAATATTTTCATAAATTCTATAATTCCAGTGCAAACATCTTTTAAAATTTTGGCATTTAAAAAGTACATATATTGCACATACTTAACAGGCTCGAAAAAGTCCTTACTATATTTTCGTGATTTTGAAAAAAATAAGCACTTTTAAAATTGATGAGATCATTGGGGTTGATAAAAATCCTACCTACTTTAATCAAACTTTCAAGAATGGAAATCTATCAGCATATTTGATAGATCTTCTTATAAAACTCTATCCATTTAGAAATCGTATACTTCTCTATCATCATATTTTCATATTATACCTCTGTCCCATCTTCCACAATTTTGAAAATTTCTGTCAAATCTGTCCATCGAGAAACCTTACACATTTCTATCAAGAGATTCTCATTAAACTTCTATCAAATCTTATCCACAAAGAACTTGTATCATATATCTTCTACAATTTTTAACATTTCTACCAAATTCCATCCATCAAAAAATCTTATACTTTTTCTATCAACAGTTTTTCATTGAAACCATATCAAATCTTATTCTCACCAGACTTGTAACAAATCCTTTCAGATCATAGAAGATTTCTATTGAATTCTTCTCGCCGAAAAATCTTATACTTTTTACCAACATATTTTTATTAAAACTCTTTCGAATCTTATTTAATGAGAACATTTTGATAGGAAAGTATAAGATTTCTCGACTCAGTTATAGATAAAATCTTTCATGATTTTTGAACATAGTATCAGATACAATTCCTGTGCTGTAATAAGATTTAAGAGAATTTCAGTGATAATTTTTTGACAGAAAAATATAAGATTTCTTGATGGATAGAATTTTATAGAAATTTCCAAAATTGTGGAAGATGGGACTTGAGACAAGTTTTGCGTGCATACGATTTGGTTTAGATACATAAAGAAAATATGATGGTAGAGAAGTAAGATAATTGATTGACTGATAAGATTCGATAGAGTTTTAATAAAACAATACCTTGGCAAAAAAGTATAAATTTGTTGAGGAGTAGAATTCGATGGAAATCTTCCAGGTTCTGGAAAATAGGATTTGATACGGGTCTGGTGTTGATAAGGTTTGATAGAGCTTCAATAAAAAAACTGTTGATAGAAATTTTCGAGCTTTAGAGACATAGGATTAGATACAAATCTGATGGGAAACAAGATTTCATATAGTTTGAATGGGAAAATGTTAATAGCAAAGTATAAGATTTCTCGACATATAGAGTTAGATGAAAATTTACAAGATTCTGGAACATAGGATTATTTTTTATTATTGACATAAGATTTCCCGAAAATTTTTGACAGATTTGATTTGATTTCCACAAAAAAGCATATTAAAGTGGATAGGAATGTGGGATATCGTACTTGATAGAATTGAGTTGGAATTCTATCAAAAAGTGTATAGGAATTACTGGTACACTGTCCTATTTTGCTTTGATAGAACTAAAAGCAATTCTATTTAAACGTTTGATAGGAATTGAATGACTGTTTAGTGGGACACCGTGTGACACTTGTGATAAACATAATTAATTGATTGCTGATTTTGATAGATTTGTTATCAAAGGCGTTCCATAGAAATATAAAGGAAATTCTTAAAATTTCGGATACAGAAAACGGATTAAAAAGTATTTACTTTTCTCTTTATCAAATGCTATCAAACTTTTTCAACAAGGCCATTTTTCATTTTCCTTTCTCCCACTTAGAAATAAACTTTTCCTAACGTTTTCACGTCTTCAATGTAGAGTTATTGGGGAATATATGCTTCTATATCTTTATCATCATTTTATATTTGAAAACTCATAGTAGAAAAGTTTTGTTGTTCGTCCTGTAAAATTTCATCTATATTCCTTAACTAATCTTCATATGTAGAAGATAAAAGAAGAAGAATGAAGATTTATGATTTTTAAAATGTAATGTCAAAAAGAAACAAAAATTTAATTTCAATGTATTTGTACACGTCGAATGGGATTTCAAACTTGCACAATGTTTGAAGTGGTCATTAATTATGCAATATGCTCTCTTTATGCAACTAACTACTAACTACTAAATCACGACAAAAAGTGCAGACAATTCATTTACACGAAGAGCTCATTGTTTCATGGTAAATTGAATGGGTATTTCCCAGAGGAGAGTTCACCAACTTTCTTCTCATTAATTGGAATTTAAAGTTAATTACAGCTTTTTCAGGATGATTAGCAGAAACAGTATGCACCACGTGTTATTGACTGTTTTGCTTTAGAACGGTGTATTCTGTGTAAACGTGACTGTTCTCGCTCTTCTGTTGCCTCGCAATAGTATATTGCCATTATCAGCAGGCGCAACATTTCTCTAGGAACTGTAGTACTCCTGGAGTGAAAACCGCTCATTATTCCAACGAACAACCTGATTAATCACGTTTCTCTCATCGTATTATTCCAGAGCTCGCATTATTTGCACGACAAAACTCAGCAGAAGTTATATTACACTCCTTGTAGTTGTAATCAATTCTCGACATTCTTCATCATTCTCTTGTGTAATGACTTACTTTCATCTTCAGTAGAGTGCAATAAGTCTAGGGTGACCCTTGACAAACAAATTTAGTGTCTTTTCTTTATTACTCCTCAGTTTTCAGGATGGTTGCAAAACTTCATTTTGAAAAATTCCCCGAATTTTCCTTGACTTTTCCCTGACCATTAGGATTTGAAGTCGAAAGTTATAATCTAGTAAAATTTTTAATATATAATTTTTCATAAATAGAATAAACAATTTTTTAATTTAAATGTATACATTTTAAATTTATTATTCTCGGGGCTTGCACAGCCTAATTTATTGGAAAAATTCCAAAGATCTCAACAAAATTCCATTGATTCGAATAAAATTGGAGGGAATTGAAAGGAATTTAAGGAAAATTAGAAGAACTCGATGAAATAAATGAAAATTGAAAGTGCATTAAAGAAAAAATCAAATGAATTGAAAACATTCTAAAAATATGGAAGAATTCATTGAATTTAAAATTGAATTGCAAACGAAGTATACTTTTTCTGCTTGCACACAATTTTAAAACAAGGGAAATTGTTTAAACAAGTAGAGTACAGGGTGGTACAAAAATTAGAATTTTATTTATAGTACCGCCCTGTTTTGTGAAGTTCCCAAAAAAATGAACACGTGTTATTTTCTTTTTTGATTGCACAATTTGAAGAAGTGCCGCTCACTCCCCCAATTTTCCCGTTAAAAATAAAAGGGATTTGAATAAAACCCAGTTTTTACAAATATGAGACTGAAAGCGGTGATTTTCAATTATACAAGTACGAATGAAATAACGAAATAATACTTTAAAAAATTTCATCTTGTGGTCAAAAAAGGCAAGATATGAAAAAAATAGACAAAAATAGTTCACCCAAAAAATATCTACAAATTTATTATTAATTATTTTTTTACAAGATGCGTGGTTGCTTTGATCGTGAATATATCATTAGAAATAAAAAATTAAATTTTGGGAAAACCGACACAGGATACGAAAAAAAATGAGTTAACAAAAGTTATTTGCCCTAAAAAGATCTACAAATTCGCTAAAATCCACTTTATGCTAGAATGCGTATTTTTAGTTTAAATTGTGAAAAATAATATTGAAAATGAACAAATTAAATTTTTGGAAACCTGATACAGTACACGAAAAAAATGAGTAGAAAAAAGTTCTTTAGCCAAAAGAGATCTAAAAATTTACTGTTAGTTATGTTTTGATCGTTTTCGTTTCAATTGTAAACAATAACATTAAAAATAAAAAAATTAAATTCATGGAAAAACGACAGAAGAAACGACACTGACAGGTCGTGAATCGACAAAACAATGGAACATGGCTTAGAAAATACATTCTACACTTGAGAAATATTACTTTGTGTACATCCTTGTTTAAAACGATCAAATTTTTCCAAATTAGTTCATTTGCTGAAAATTATGAAGAATTTTGCAGGAAAATCCCGAAAACATGTCAGAACTGTTACTAAAAAAACCGGGAAAATTTTCGAAATGTACCCGGGAAAACCGAAAAAAAACCAAGAAATTAAAATCCCTCATCCTGTGGCCACCCTGATTTTACAACTACCCCCTCCCCCAAATCGTCTTGAGTTATTTTTTGATGAACTTTAAAAAAAATCACAAAAAATGTAGTCGGCAAAGATAACGTGAGATACCCTGTAAGAAGAAAAGAATTCAAAAAAATTCAGAATCTGAATTCTCATTTATACGTGAATTTTCCTTCATCGAAAGTTCCACCATCGAGTAGACAAAAAAAACAAAACCCATTCCTTTTAATCGACTTAGAAAAATGTAATAGAAGCATATTGCGAGGAATTGAAGAGTGGAGGAATGCAAAAGAATGAATAGAAAGAAAGAGAATAATGACACTTTGAAGACGCAAAAGCTAGTCCTTTTAATCGACTCAGAAAAATTTAATGGAAGCGTATTGGGAGGAATTAAAAAGTGGTGAAATGTAAAAGAAAGAATAGAAAGGAATAAAGTAATGTCACTTTTAAGGCGCAACTGTGAATTGAAATAAATTCATTTTTCAAATGAATAAATATTGTATTACATTTATAAATTACAGGTGAAAAAAAAAAATTTGGGTAAATTATGTGAACATTTTTTTTATTAATCTGTTTAACAGAAACATATTTTGACCAATTTCATATGAAATCTGTCTTGGAACACATTTAAATTATATTAACATTATTTTTTAATGTACGTGCATGGATTACACAACCACAAAAAAAAAATAAACGGAGCCAAAAAACGATCTATCCAGCTTAGTCGAAATCAAATTTTTGAAATTTCCTGCCTACCTTTTTTTTTGGTTTGAATTTCGATTTTTGGTTTTGGTTAAATTTTTGCAACTTGACTGCTAAACATCTGAAACCGTTGTTAGGGTTTAGGGAAGGAGAGGAGATGTTTAGTAGCCAACTTGCAATTAGAAGGAATTAAAATAATAGAAAATAAAGCATGTAAGTATGAAATTAAAATAACCATGACAAAAAAAATGGAAATTTTCAAACTTTTGTTGCATACGGAGGAATAGAAATCATGTAAGTGCACGCATTTTATGGACGGATTAGAAAGAATTAAATTAATGCAAAATACAGCATTTAAGTGTGGAATTAAAAATAACCATGAGAGGTGTGTCTACTGCTCGCATTAAGAGGAATTAAAAAAATGGAAAATATGTTCGCCTGTATGGAACACAACACAAGTGGCGTTGGTTAAGGAAATAGAAAAGAATTGGTTTCGGAGATAAACCTATTCTTTCGTTGGGCAGTTCTCCCGATGGAAAATCAGCACATTCAAAAAATTAAATAATGCTCACTCTTTCGTTTAAATATGAAAGTATTAATTTTTTTGAATTCTTCTCTTCTTACCGGGTATGGGAGTGGGGTTCAAAACTTACGGACCCGAATAAACGGGGATGCAGGATTAAAAATTTCAGAGAAAAAACTTGTGTTTTTTTAGCATTGGAACAAAACTGCGAAGCATCGGGGTACAAATGAAACAAATTAAAATCGTAAAATAAGGACCACCCTATTGCGAGACAAGCCACACAGAATTTATTTATGCCCTAGTTTGACCCTTGCTGATAGCTCATAACGAAGAAGAATCAATCACTCACCCTCGTTATTATTATGATTGTGCGATCGTATGAATGGTACCTGGGTTATCTGGGAGCACTTATGCACATAAGTCATTTCAGGTGAAAAAGGGATTTGATCGAAATGTTGAACACGCAATCAGTCATAGGCTATATACGTGAGGTTACCTTACAAAATGGCTATATGATAGAGCTCGGCTTGCGAGCTTTTATTATTATTCAAGATAACGCAGTACGTTTAACGCGCAAAACCTCTTCACTACTACTGCGTAAGGAGCAGCAGCACCGTTTTCGCTTGAAAGAGATTGCGACCCATAAATCCGTCTTGCTGTACCAGACGAACATTTATAGGTAATAAAGGCAAATTCCTGCACCCTTACATCGTATCGATTATAGATAAATTTATTATACGCAACCTTTTTATACTCTCTGTTGTGAGTTCTGAATACTTTAAATTCGAAAACATACGATTTTTAACGTTTTAGTTTAGCATTATTCAATTCCAAGCAAATTCAGCTGTAAATTACACAATCATTGACAATAATAATCGGCCAGTTAGTTTTTGCAGCATGAAGTTGTTTCTGATCTTACTTAATATATTCTGTTCGCAGAATGAAGTTGGTTCACAGAGATGCTTCAGTTGTTTTCAATTTGTTTTATTATTTGAAGGACTTATAGTTTAGAAATACTTAAGTAGAAAAGGAATCAATGTTTTTTCATGTATTAAAGTACTTGGAATAAAGAAGAAGCCTTTAACCTGTATGAATGACTTCAAATATTAGTTTCAGTAAAAATAATTTAATTGTTAAAATCTATTACAATTACAGTTCTTCAATTTCAAGCATCAGTGAAGTCTTCAACATTCTCAGCTTATCATATCAAAAAGTAAGAATCATTAAAAATATTGTACAGGTTTTATGACTTGATTGATGGCTATTCTGTCAAAGCCACGTACAACGAATTCAACACCTCATCAAACAGTCAACAGTAATACTCAATAAACGCATCTATTCCAGGTATCGCTCACACATATGTAATTGACGTAAGTTTGTTGAATGACATAGCTTTATGTTACCAAAATGTGCGGGGCATCAACGCTAAATTTTGTTCTGTTAGTTACAGCTCCAGCAAGTTTTAATTACGATTTTTTATTCTTTTTCGAAACTATAATAAGTGCCGTACCTAAAATTAATATCGTGGCTATTAAAGCTATCCTTGAGGATATGCCGTTTATTTTAATAGCTACATATATCCCTCCAAATCATTCCTTGAGGCCACATCATCCCTATATTCCATCTGGAACTGTACAACGTTAATTATTGGTTCCGAGTAGAAATAGAATGTGGAACTTTACAATCTGAAAGTGAGAAGAACCTAAAATTGGAACAGGCTCGGTTGCGGATTATGATAAAAAGTGACATTTTCATGAGTTTTGAAAAATTGTCTTTGGATAGACTAAAAATTTATTTTTAATTTAAAAAAAATATGAAAATTTGCTTCCGAGATATGGGGAAGCTGAATAAGAATACAACATTTTTCATCAAAAAAAATTATTATGTTCTAGGAAAATAAGGATTTAGTGTGATGGTATCGCACTGTAACATACGATTTTTTCCTGAAAGGTCTGTAAAAAAAGAAGAAAAGTATATAGATTTTAATGCTTCCAAGATGAGTCATTATACTCAATTTAAAGGAAGTTTTTCAGGTTTCAATCGTGTGCAAATACTACGAATCTTGCCGACGATTCGTGAACATTGCAGTTCACTTCTTCAGGGCTGAACTGAAGTTTCAGGTTATGTTGTTTTTATATATATTCTATACGATGTCTGTGATTGGCCAGATCACCCCATGGTGGGGACTAGTCGAACTTGATTGGCCAATCAAGTTTTTGTTTAAACCCGGGAGGACGGAAAGCCAAAGCGGATTGGTATTATATCCATTGTCCCTATTGATGTAATCAGGGTGTTTTAAGATTTCGATTGCTTCTTTATGTTTTCTTGACAAAATATTGTACGTTTTTGCGATGACGGTTGTTTTTTCAAATAAAATGCTATGTCTTTTTTCAGTAAGGCACATACCATTAACTAACACAATAAAAAACATCTCTAACCATCCTCTCAGCAATGAAATGATTTCAGGCTTATCTAAAGGACATAATTTTGCAGTAGCTTCCTCAACCCGAAAAAGAGAATCACATACGGCGTAGGTCGGCCCACATCTTAAGCCAAGCTCAACTTCCCTCCTCAAACTTAAAAAAACAAGAAAAAACATCAATTAGAGAACTGAATCAGAATAAACACATCATAATATTATCCGCAGACGAAGGCAACACAACAGTAATAATTAATAAAGAAGACTATAACAACAAAATCATGGACCTCGGAAGGGCCGCAGTGCGCGAGTAGTCAGTCGAGTATATTGCGCAATATTATGCATTCCATTTGGAAAAGGTTCAGGCGGCCCTGACTGTTTACTTTTGAATCCCCCCGACTTATGGCCAAGGCACTTTGCAGGCAACCCTCGAAACTAGACTGAAACCGAGAGTTCGGTGCACAAAAAAAGTACGAATGTACTCTAAATGAATACTACTTCAACGCCTTTATGGAACTTAGATCCAATTTTCAAAAAAAAAATTGTCCTATCTTCGAAATTATAATGTGAAATTATTCAATATCGATATTCTTCAATTAAAAATTAAATTGTTCATTTTTGAACGCCTTGAATTAGAAATGGTACCAATTTAACTCCTTTTCAATGAAATTGTTCAATTTTCACAATTTTAGTCTAAACTTTTTGAATTTTGAGAGCTTTTGTTTCCGAATTTTTCAATTCCAAACACTTTCAATTTTAAACGCTCTTATTTAGAAATGATACAGTTTTAATTTTTTTTATTTCATTAGAAATATTGTCCTTTCTTAAAATTGTACCTAATTTACAATTGTTTGGTTTGGAACGTCTTATGTTCGAAATTATTAATTATTGTTTAAAAATGTTTTGAACCTTATTTAAAAATTTGGTTAATACTGGACTCTCAAATTGTTCATGTTTCTTATCTTAGGAAATAAGAATCCAGAGACCAGAACGCGCGCCTGCATTTTCTGCTACTTTTCAATATTTTTTGTTTGAAAAACTGTAGGCAGTTGAAGATAGTAAATTGAAAAATTTGAATTGCTAGAAAAATGTTTGAAAATCAGAAAATGAAAAATTGCAGTGCGTTGAATGTTCATTAGGAATCAACATTTCTTAATTATTCACATGCTACCTCTCAGTTTTTCCCTTTCGATGAAAATTTCGGAGGGAAAGGGGGTTGAGGCTCAACGCTTTTTGCGATCTTAATCGCGGACATGGAGAGTAAGCCAGAAACCTGAGTGATAGGAGGAGTTAGGGTAGGAGAGTTCAGAATATGGTCACTCCCGTACACAGATGATATAGTGTTGCTGGCAAAAAGTGAGGGGGCCTTGAAGGAGATGATATGAAGGTTGAGAAGATACCTGGATGAGAATCGGTTAGATCTGAATGCGGGAAAGTCCAAGGTTATGGTGTTCAGGAAAGGAAGTGGAAGGGATAAGGGTGGGGAGTGCAAGTGGTAGGGAAATACAGTGCAGGAAGTGAAAGAGTTTGTGTACCTGGGTTTCCTGTTTCGGAGGAACGGGGGAGTGGATGGTCACATAACAAAAAGTGAGGAGGGCAAATGTGGTGATGAGGGAGATGTGGGGGTTGGGAAAGAAGTTGTTCGAAGATGTTTTTGGAAGGAGAATGAAATTCTTCGACTTGCTAGTAATGAGTGTCCTGTTGTATGGAGTAGTAGTGTGGGGGTGGAAGGGAATTGTAGAGCTAAATAGGAGGCAGGACATGTATGTAGAGTGGATGAGGGAGAATGAATTTAGGGATTTTAACTGGGAGTCGGGCGTGTAAGTATGAGAAAAAAGTTTTTGGAGGAGGAGGGAAGAAAGCTGGTTAGGAAGTGTTGGTGGGAGAAGGTGAACAGGATAGGGGAGGCAAGATGGAGGTTGAAAGAGAAAGGTATTTTAGAAGGAATGGGTCACAGAGGGATGAAGTGAGAAGGATGCATGAGGGGAGAAAGGTGTATGAGGCGGTAAAGAAGAACGGCTGGAGAGAGAGAAGGCAGCAGTGGAGGAGAGAATAAGAGGCGCTCATAGCGACGATGAGATGTGGTTGAATGGAGGGTTTTAATAGGTTCTGGCTTCTTAGGGAGAAGAGAATGTGTGAATTATGCGAGAAGGGGTATGTAAGGTTGGAATACTCGTTGGAAGAGTGCGAGGGGGTGAAAAGGACCAGGGATAATCATGGAGGTATTATTGCATGAAAGAGGGGATAGAAGGGCGGTGAAGGGTGGTGAGATGGAGAAGAAGAGAAGGAGGAAGAGGAATGGAGGAGCAAAGTTTGTAAAGAGGAGAGGAAGTTTTTATAAGTAAACTGTAAATATTGTAGGTAGTAGATAAGTATTAGGTATTAGCCGCACAGGCAGAGTTTGACAATGCGAGGCAAGGCGAAACGTAGGGGTAAGAGTGCAAGTTGAAGAGGGGTAGGCAAGGCAATAAGAGCGGGCGGTCGTAGAATTAAAGTAGTCCGGCTACTGGAAAAGCTAGTCAAAGCTATGTCCATTATTTTTTTCTGAAATTTGGAATTAAATCCAAAATTTCACCAGCTTATCAATTAATAAATTAAATAATTAATTTGTATGCTGATCAATATAGGTAAATAAAATATTTTTAAATAATAATATAATGTAAATTTAATTGTTGATTTGACTGGATTCAAGTCAACGTTCCCAACAATATTCAACGTGTTTCAAGGCCAAAATTAACCATTTTTGGAGCCCGCAAAAGGCCCCTCCATAAGATCCCATGTTATTTAACACGTCTTCAAACAGCGATAATTCAAATTTTAACCTGGAGAAGGTCCCTAATAAAGGCATTATGTGAAAGAGGACATATTTCTCCGTCAAAACAAAAACAAACTAATTTTGATGATTTTTGATTTGATCGATCCAATAGCCGGCCTACTTTAAATGCGGATGTTAGTTTCTAAGGAATAATTTTAAGACAATTCTGTAAAACATGGAGGTGTAAGCGAAGCAATTTTTCAAAGCCAGTAGTCCGAAAAATAGACGTTTATTTATGTATCTATTAAAAAAGAAATTATTTTATGTTTCCACTAGGTGATTTCAGGTAAACAAATGTTTTCACTTTCTGATTTTTATAACGTACAAGTTTTGAGATAAGGAAATTATTTTATTCTTTGAAATGTCTTCAATTTTATCAAAGAATAAACCTAATATTCTATAGAAATTTATTACAAACGTTACTCATTTTCTTGTACTACTCTCGTTTTTTGTGAGACTGCCTCTGTCCTGTCCCACCGGCGCCGTCCGTTACTACTGCCACATTACTCGTGCGTACACTGCACAACAGCCTGACAGAAAATCCCGTAACTACTGCGAGCTAGCTTTACGAAATAAATTGCAATTGCAATTCGGCGTACGGATGAAACGTGCAGTTTCCGAGACCGATTAATTCGAAGCAATTTCACTTAATTTTCACTGTTCGCACAATTCCATGTAATCCCATAAAGTGCGTACATCCGCCACATGATAAAATTTCTATTCTCTGAGTCATCAAGTTCAAACTACCATGGGTTATTCCAACTTTTTGTCTTCTGCTCGCTCTCGTAACTACCATACCCCATTACCGTTATTACCATTACCATGGAAGCATGCTAATTCGATTTGCATACTAACTGTTGAGCAGTTTCATTCACTTTATTTTCGTCCTAGCTGTGCTATTATTTTATGGAACGTTGCAAAAACTACAGATTTTTGAACATAAAAGTTTGAAGAATAAAATTTTTGTAGAGTCACTAGCGTATGTTTTTCTTGATGATTAACTGTTATTCGCCTTAATTGAATTTTAACATGTTCGTGATTGTACTTCATTTATGACCAATTTTCTCACTTTGTGGCCTATTACACTATTTCCTTTTTCGACAATTCTCTCCATTTATATCCTCCTTCATCATTTTCACTCTCAATTGGCTTTCCAAAAATCCTTTCATACATCTTTTTTGTTCCGCTTTTGATCTTCTTTTTTTCAAAAATTAGATAATTTTCTGTCGTGTTTTAACACTCATAACTACGTGTATCCTTGTTTTAACATTTCTATCCTTTTCTACCTCATTTTATTATTTCCAAAAACTGCAGGAAAAGTCGGAAAAAACGTTACATAGGAGGGGGGGGGGAATTGTCGAAAAATTGCGGGACGTAATTTATGGATGGTCTCTATGATTAATTAGCAAATGTATTTGCGTCCTCATAGAATATGCATGATAGATTTTTTTAATTATTAAAAATTATTATCAGAATATTGCAAAATAAAATATTAGGTGTTGCTGTTACGGGGTCCCTCAAACACAATTGGTTGAAGAAAATTCGTTTCCGCGCTGGAGGCTAACGATACCCCTAATCCAGTTCCAAGTAGTACCTCTGAATACCAAAATTTCAATTCTGCATGTTAATGGCTGGATTAACAATTTCACATGCATTATTCGAACTCTGAACGAATTTTTTGTAGAATTTAGTTAATGTTACAACCTAAAATAGACTTATTTATGCGATTTTCCTTGCACAAGTTATAATTCAAGTAGTGAAATTGATTATATTCCCCGAAAAATATGTTTTCAGAATTCAAATGATGCATGTTAAATGGTTAATTTAGGGATTTACTGGAAAATTAAAATTTACTGGAAAATAAACAAATTGTCCTTTAATTTAAAGTACATATTCTCTAGTTATTCTCGTGCAAACACGAATTAAAAAAAAGAACTTTGTATAAACAAAATAAAAAGGAAAGAACATTGTATTTTCATTTTGCAATTCGATCTCGGAATTTTAAAACTGTGAACGTATTTTTTGTAGAATTCAGTGAATATTGCAACGTAAAATACCAAACTTCTTACTTTATTCAATTGATCTTAGTCCACATATCTCGGTTTGTTGCTTTTCGTTCATTATAGTATTAAAATTTTTTTTTGAAACTTAATCCTGTTCACGTTACAGACACCTATAATGTTTACGTTTTCGCTCACTTATACTCCTTGCTGCAGACTGATGTTATTTATAAATCGTTGAAAATTTCAGAATTTGATTGGGATAAATTATATCTGCATTATATTGAATGATAAAGAATTCACAATATATATATATATATATATATATATATATATATATATCCAGCATCCACTTCAAGAAGACTCAAAGAACATAAATAGCTTCAAGGAGCTGTGCAATGCCCTCATAACACCTGAGGAAGAATGCCCACCTATCACTACCGAGGAGGTGAAAAACGTATTAAAAGGCATGAAGAACTTTCCCGCTCCGGGACCAGATGGTATCAAGACCTTCTGGTGGAAGAAGTTTCCTTCAACCCACCAGCATCTGGCCCGAATTTTCTCCTCATATCTAAAGTCGGAAGAGCCTATTCCGGAGTGGTTGGTGGAAGGGCGCACAGTGCTCCTGCCTAAGACGGGCAACTTAGCTGACCCTAAGAATTACAGGCCAATAACTTGTCTGAACACACTGTATAAGATCTTCACAGCCATCCTAAATGATAGGATTCTTCGGACAATTGAACCTGTGTGGCGAGAGATGTATGAACAACGTGGCTCGAAGAAAGGCGTAGCAGGATGTCGGGAGAACCTGCTCATCGATAGATGTGTCTGTAAAGATGCAGCATCCTATCAACGATCTCTATCGATGGCCTGGATAGATTACCGAAAAGCTTTTGATTCAACCTCCCATAGACTTATCATCTGTCTTATGGGAAGCTTGAAGGTTCATCCACACATCGTGAGATGCATAGAGAGATTAATGCCGCTTTGGAAAACCAGATTTACCATCTTATCTGGAAAATATCGTGTGATCACTAACAGTATCACCTTTCAGAGAGGTGTATTTCAGGGCGACACCATGAGCCCTCTCCTCTTTTGCCTCACATTATTGCCACTATCTCTCGCACTTCGCCATTCCGAAGGGTACCTCTGTGGCAAACCTGGAAATCGAAAGCATAAGGTAACTCATGTATTTTACATGGATGATCTTAAGCTCTATGCTAGAAATCAAGAGAAACTACATCTAGCTCTAAGAATTGTCACAAAGTACACTCAAGAGATTGGAATGGAGTTCGGGTTAGAGAAATGCGCCAAGGTTAATTTGAAGAAAGGAAAACTTAACGGCATCCCCGAAGATCCTGAACTCGTTGACAGAAGCGCTATACGACACCTTTGCGCTGGAGAGACCTATACATACCTGGGCGTGCCACAAAGCCGCATTCAGGACGTAACATCTATAAAGGATACTCTCCGATGCAGATACAAACGTCTCCTCCGACAGATATGGTCTTCCGAACTGTCGGCGAGGAACAAAGTATCTGCAACGAACATGCTTGCCGTCCCAGTAGTACTCTATTCATTTGGAGTAGTTCCATGGACGAAGGACGATCTCAGATCCCTCGACATCGGGTCCCGAAAGGTTATGCACATTAACAAAAGCATGCACCTTAAGTCTTCTGTTCCACGACTTTACATCTCACGCCGTAAGGTGGTCGTGGAATACTGAATCTTGAATGTCTTCACAACAGGATTATTCTGGGTACAGCACATATTGTCGCAAATGGACAAGATCCTCTTCTTAAAATGGTCAGAAAACACGAAGAAGTAGGCAAAGGGGCGTTTCTTTACAAAGCAGCAGAAGAGGCTGCTGAAACACTCGGCCTTGACTTCAATATCAGAGGTGAGCGAAATGCATCAAATCTTATCCATCTTAAGTACTCACTCCTGAAGGCCCGGATTAAGAAAGCACAGGAGAAAAACTTCCGCGAAGAGCTCCTCGACAAGAAGATGCACGGCATCTTCCACAGAAATGTGGAAGATCAGTCGATGTCGTATGAGCTGACGTTTGCTTTCCTTAGATCACCCGGATTGAAGTCGGGCACAGAGGGCTTCATTTTGGCATGTTGTTTGGCAGTTTGGCATTTTGGTGTCATTTCCACTCTAGCATACCGTCGCCACATTTTGAGCCAAGATATTCCCGATGATAGCTGCAGAGCGTGTCATGAACACCCCGAGCATCTAGGACACATACTATCTAGTTGTCCAGCTCATGCGGGAACAACCTACATCCAAAGGCACAATGCGGCACTGAGAGTGCTTTATTACCATCTCTGTCACTCTTACGGCATTAGCCCAAATACCTCTCCGCTGAACGCCCCTAGAGAAATAGAGTCAATTGTCGAAAATGAGAAGTGCCGCATATATTGGAACTTCATATTCTCGACAATTGTTTCTGTTGCGCACTCGAGGCCTGACATGGTTCTTCTTGACTTCGAGAAACGAACCATGTTCGTTATCGAATTTTCGGCACCAGCGGACAAAAACGTCACAGCGAAGGAGAAAGAAAAGAAAGAAAGGTATAAAGACCTTATGAGAGAGTTGAGACGGTTATACCCGGAATATTCTGTTAAGCTAATCGTCCTGATCATTGGCGCTTTCGGAGGTGCCAAGGTTTCACTTGTTAATAGCCTGAAAAGCATCCCTGCGTGTCAACAAAATGCTGAGGCACTTGCAGGGAGAATGCAGAAGGCGGTCGTCCTTGGGTCGCTCCGTGTCCTCAGGGTGCACGAGACTTTCGCCGGATCATCGTATTGAATTCGCGCAGACTGTAACCACCCATCTCACGGTCGTGAGACGTGGTTACAGCTGAAATTTTACCGCGATTTCGCTGGGAGCGGGTGCAATTTTTCAGATTAGCACCCGCTCCCGGCGAAATCCTGCGGTTGTCCTTATGACAAACTTTTAACTATATATATATATATATATGCATAATATAATTATATACATATTTTGAATTAAAACCTGAATGATTTGAAATTTTTTAGAATACCTTCATCGGTACAATTATTTTTTATGAAAACTTTGAATAATTCGAAAAGATTAGGAAATAATTCAAATATTGAGAAGATTTCAAAAAACATTAACAATATGTAGATTTTTGATTCTAATAAAAAATTTAGAAGCTTGTTTAGAATTTTGAAAGATTTCAAGAGGATTATTTTCTCTTGAGATTCCTAGGAAAATTAGAAATGATTTTTTATTTAATAATATTAATTTCAAGAGAATATTCAAAAAGATTTCAAAACAGTTTTTGACGTATTTTCAAGACTTTTTAAATTGTGAAATTGAATAAATAATTAAAATAATGAATAAATAAAATAAAATGAAAATAAAATAATAAATAAATATTCCTCGAAAGTTTTAGGAAAAATTTGAATCATTTTAGAAAATATATAGAAGTTTCAAAAAAAATTTGAGAAATAATTTCAAATTTGGAAAGATTTCAAAAAAGTGAAAACAAAACGTAGATTTTCTAAGATTACCAAACAAGAAGTGCATAAGCTTTTTAAAGGATTTGAAAGGTTTCATATTATCTTGAAAAAATTAATTTTAACAGAATATTTTAAAAGGTTTTGAAACAATTTCAAAGATTTTCAAAATTGTCAAAAAAAATCTGGAAGATTTACAGGCAATTCAAGGAATAATTCGAGTCAGTTTGAAAGATATTTAGGAATTTTAGAAGTTTTTAAGAAGTGACAATATTTTAAAACTTTGAAAGATTTTCGAAAATGTATAACATATTTTTAAATTACTTTCAAACTCCCACAAGTTCTAAATATCTTTTTAGTTGGACTGAAGTTTCCCTCAAATTTTGGTAAAATCTTTCAGAATGAATAAACTTTATTAGAAATTTTCTAGATGCTTTCTGAAATATCTGAAATTTTCAAAAAAATCTTTTTGAGACTTCTTGAGAAACCTAGGAAAATTATATTTATATAATCTTAAAGACAAATCGAGAAATAAAGCTAGAAAATAAATGTTCATATTGTATTAAAAATAAACAAGGACGTGTAAAAATTATTTTTTCGAATTTCTCCTTATGTTATTTTTTTCGAATAAACTAATAACCTGAAAAAAGAGATTTTTTGAGGATATTAGTTTACGATTTTAATTTTATGAAGCTCATTCTTTCAAGACATTAGTATCTTTTCACACATAATTTTCAGAAAGATTATTTTTATCGTGATTAATATAAATTAAGGGTAAACAGATGAAGTTAGCAAATAATTCACGTTTTTCCATTTAGACGCAGTAGCTTGTGGATGCGTCATGTTTTGCGAGGTGATGTGGCCTATTTACAAGTTTCACAATATTACTTTTTTATTGTTTTTATAAAGCTGTAAATCTTTTCGGTTGGAAAAAAATTCCGAGTTATTCTGGATTCTTCAGAATTTTCAATTGCCCTCAACATTTTTAAGAATTTTAGTCTGAAATAATAAAAAATTCAAGCACTCAAAGTCAAACTCTTTTAAATTTTAAACTTATCAAATTGAAGCTCAAAAACTTTCAATTCGGAATTTTTTTATTTAAAGGCTTGATAATTTATACAGTTTTCAATTCGTTCTTATATCGGAATAACTCCCCTAAAACGTTGTTGCGAAAAATTTATTTTTTCAAAAGTTATTAACAATCAAAGTTCTTGATCACTTTTTTTCAAAAATTAATTACTTGCGCATGGTTAATCGAAGTTAAATAATTGAGTCATGAACATTTTTGTTACGAAGCATACTTTAAGGTAAAAAATTGTTCGGTAGTGAGAAACATTTTTTTATCGTTTAAATAATCGTTTGTTTTAAACAATTGGAAATTAATTAAACTTCTCCACCTGCGAAAGAATTCTTCCACGTTCAAATAGATTCTACAATCTCTTCCGAAAATTTTTGTGGAAAAAAATGGTATTTTGCAGTGGTTCAAATATTATTGATTTTTTTGTGACCGCGCTCCGACCTCCAGCACTGGTCGAGCACGCACAATTATGTAAACAAATGCATAGTTTAGGCGTTTATTGGAAGAAAGTAATCGTTTTTCTTTCTTGGTAACTTTAAATTATATGACTGGTAATATTTAGTGATTAAGATTGGTCATTCGATATTATTTGTTTATTTAATAAACAAATTTTATAAACAAATCATAGTTTGGTCATTTATAGACAGAAAGTAATAGTTTTTTTGGGTGCAGTTCCGAATAGCTGAATTCTCCGATTTCCTTGAAACTCCGCATACTTATGTATTTCGACTCGCTCATTACGAATATGATAGTGAAAATTTGCGACAAGGTGATTTTCATGGTGAAACCATGAAAACCATAAAAATAATGGTTTTTCCGTTTATTCAAGCCAATACGCAAAATTTCGCAAAATCATTCAAGAAAAAGTTATAGATCTCATCGAGGTACATATTTTTTGTGAGACACATTTTTTTCTACAAGTGATAGTTTTTGAGAAAATTAATGATAACTCGATTTTTATGGAAGACCCATGAAAAGCATGGACTTTTGTGTTTATCTGAGCCAAGACGCAAAATATCGCTAAATATTCCAAACAAAAGTTGTAGATATCATCGAGATACACATTTTTTGTTTCAAACATTTTTATCTACGAGTGACAGTTTTCGCGGAAATTAGTGATATGTACATCTAACCGTCAGCTCTTTCCTTATTGTTCATTACCATGACGACAGGCCCTAAGTGGTGTTTCCACCGTTTCCAACGTTTCCAACGTCTCGTGGGAGCAGACGGCACCCCTGCCACTTGTCACAGAAATAATGTTGGTCAAAACCCTACCCCTTTTCAACGTCTCGTGGGGATCAGAAAGGCACCCCTGTGACTGATTACAGAAATAATGTTGGTCAAACCCTTGCCCCTTTCCAACGTCTCGTGGGGGCGGGAAGGCACCCCTGTGCCTGGTTACAGAAATAATGACGGTCAAACCCCTACCCCTTTCCAACGTCTCGTGGGGAGCGGAAGGGCACCTCTGTGACTGGTTACAGAAATAAATTTGGGGCTTATTGCACTGAAATATGTTACATTTCCTCAGATATATTACTAATTTTCTCGAAAACTATCACTCGTATAAAAAAATGATTGAAACAAAAAATGTGTATCTCGATGAGATCTATCACATTTGTTTGATAGGTTTTGCGAAATTTCGCGTATTGGCTTGAAAAAACGGAAAAACCATGATTTTTATAGTTTTTTTTATGGTTTCATCATGAAAATCGCCTTGTCGCAAATTTTCACTATCATATTCGTAATCAGCGAGTGAAAATACATAAGTATACGGAGTTTGAAGAAAATCGGAGAATTCAGTCATTCGGAACATTATCCGTTTTTTTTTCTAATCCTCTTCAAATTACATAAGTGGTGATGTTTAGTGACGAAGAATTGTCAATCAATATTATTTGTTCATGTTATGAGCAAATCTTATAAAAAAATGCATAGTTTGACCATTCACGGATATAAAGTGATCGTTTTTCTTTCTATTCGTCTTCAAATTACATAAGTGGTGATGTTTAGTGACTTAGCAAGAATGAATTTGAAATGGATCCTGAAATGATTGAAATGATTGACAAGTACAACGTAAAAGCTAATTTTTCCAGAACATCACAGAACATTTCCAGTGATATCACTTGAAGGAAATAATAGAAAATGATTACCTTCTGTCTAGAAATGGTTGAGATATGCACTTGTTCATAAAATAAACAAATAATATCAAATGACAATTTTTCTTCACGAAATGTCACCACTTATGTAATCTGAAGACGATTAGAAAGAAAAACAATCAGTTTCTATCTATAAATGGTCAAAATATGCATTTGTTTATAAGATTTGTTTGTAACATGAACAAATAATATCGATTGACAATTCTTCGTCACTGAACATCACCACCTATGTAATTTGAAGACGATTAGAAAGAAAAACTATTACTTTCTGTCTATAAATGACAAAACTATGCTTTTGATCATAAAATTTGTTTATTAAATTAAGAAATAATATCGAATGACCAATCTTAATCACTAAGTATTACCAGTCATATAAGTTAAAGTCACTGGGAAAGAAAAACGATTACTTTCTTCCAATAAACGCCTAAACTATGCATTTTTTTACATAATTGTGCGTGCTCAACCAGCACTGGAGGTCGGAGCGCGGTCACAAAAAAATTAATAACTTTCGAACTACTGCAAAATACCAACTTTTTTTTTCATCAATATTTTCGGGAGAGATTGTAGAATCTATTAGAACGTGGAAGAATTCTTTCACAGACGGAGAAGTTTAATTAATTTTCAATTGTTTAAAACAAACGATTATTTAAACAATAAAAAAATGTTTCTTACTACCAAACATTTTTCAGCATAAAGTATACTTCGTAAGACAAATTTTCATGACTTTTGAAAAAATAAGTTTTATGCAAAAATATTTCAGGGGAGTTATTTTGATATAAAAACGAATTGAAAACTGTATCAATTAAAACAAATTAATGCACACTCAGAAATAAAATTTATTGATTCAAAAAAGATATATGTAAATCAAAGAAAAATATCTGCTCTATTTAGTCCAAGCAAATAATAATAAGCAAACTTTATTTTTGGGGGGTTTTTGGGTTCCTGATATTCAGAAAAAAATGGCCAGCTAAATCGCTAACATGGCTATGAAAAATATCTGCAAAAAAGCAAATATGTGGTCAGTGAGAAAAAATGTTACTGAGAAATATTACCGTGACAAACCTTGGTTTGACTCTGACTGTCACCAAAGCAAAGCATATCTTTCTAATGCGTTTAAAGAAGCCAGCAGGGCGAATTTCTCGGATGAGGCTAATGTAAGTTGGTTTATGTCAAAGCTAAAAAACCGTACCAAGCACTGATAGTTTATAAAAAAGCAAGCTTTGAATCCAATATCCTGGCGAGCCTTGAGAGTGTCAACGACAGCAAAACATTTTGGGATACTGTTAATAGATTCAGGGGTTTAAAGATCAAATCTACAATCCTTTCTACAAAAGCTTGGGAAAACTTCTTCAGTCTGACAATGCCTCTCAGACGTCTGTCACTGTCATTGCTTACAGATGTGCGACATCCATTATTGGATAGCAGAATTACAGCTAACGAAATCTTTTTTTCAATTAACAAAAGTAAATTAAATAGGGCTCCAGGGCCGCATGAAATCTCACATAATTTTTACAAAAACTTGCCGCCCAATAGGCTTCTTTATCTTGATAAATTTTTCAATAAAATACTTGAGAATGTATACGTGCCGCTGGATTGGACAACATTTTTAACGCATGTGATACATAAAAAACAAGACCCGGCCAATCCCAATAAATATAGACCTATTGCCCTTTTGAACTCACTTCCTAAAATTTTTACGCAAATTCTATTGGCTAGATAAGAAAAATGGGAGTCAATGTGTCACATTATTCCGGAAGCCCAAGCAGGTTTTAGCCGAGGTAGGGGCTGTATAGATAATATTTTCACCTTGGCATCTGTTTCACAAATTTACTTACAAAAAAAAGAATAGACCTATCTATGCCATTGTTGTGGATTTCTCAAGAGCTTTCCCATCGGTCAATCATGCTCACATCTGGTAAAAACTTTTTGATATTGGGATCAGCTAAAAAATTATTAGAATTATAAAAAGTCTATATGAGAGAGCCTCAACTTGCATTATAGTGGAGAACGAGTTCTCAGAGGAATTGCCTCTTAACCTCCGATACCGAGATTTTTTTAGACAAAAAGGTCTTGTGGGACTCAGAATCATGGATGACACGGACATTATTGTGCTGATTCACGCGGATGATTTCATTATTTTTGCAGAATCTAAAATAGACGCAATAAGAAAACTCAGTGGTCTCCAGGAGTATTATAATATAAACAAACTCACGGTTAATAACAACAAAACTAAATACACTATATTCAAGAAAGGTCGGATCAGCGCAAAACTCCTAGGTCTGAAATATTATGGTATCTCTTTGGAGTTTGTTTCTTGTTTTGAATACTTGGGTACGATTTTTTCTAGAACAGTTGCTTTCAACTTAGCTGCACATGCAGCAGTTAGCAGAGCCAACTCAGCCTTAGCCTCGGCGTTCAATATTCTAACTAGGACTCAGTGCTCTTCATGGTCTTCCATTATTAAAATTCATGACTCTATTATAAAGAGTTCCTTATTGTATGTGGTTCACATTAACCGATTAAATTATCTAGATGTCTTCGAAAAAGCATAAGTCCGTTTTTTCAAAAAGCTTCTGCGCCTACCCAGACATACGCCTGACTTTGTTGTCAGATTGGAATTAGGTCTACCATGTGTGTCATACCAAATATTGAAAATGGCGCTGAATTGGGCAGCAAATATTTTCGATATGGAAGACTCGCGCTATCCGAAACTTTGTATGCTAAAACTAGTCGAAACCGCAAATAACAAACATTCTAAATATAACTGGCTAGGTCAACTTATTAGATGTTTGGAGGGTGCGGGAATAAGTCTCAATTTCATGGATCTCAATGGTGCCAATCTTATAACTCAAATCGATACTATAGCTGATACCGTGATTTTTTCCGTTCGCGGGATTGGAAAACAGCAACTTTAGTTATATATCAAATAGGAACCTCAAATAGGAACCTCCTCAAGGTTTATCATTAAGTTGACCTATAAAGCTGAAACAACTGTAATCGATCCACAACAGATTTGCCAGTTATGTAATCTAAGAGAAAATGAAGATCTTTTACACATCCTCGCCAAATGTCCAATCTACTCGCCCTTTAGAAATCATTACTTGCGCAACATTGGTATGATGAACGAGAATAATCTTCACCTATTATTGTCAAATATAAACCCTGGAATGCTTCGCTGGATATACAACTTTATAAGTACATGTTTAAAAATCAGAGCTTTCTCTCTATTCAAATAATACACTGTCTGAACTCGACCAGTATGACGTAACAACCTATTGTACATACGATATTATAACTTTTCTTTCATTTTGATTGTTATCTTAATTTTATTGATTTTTGTAAAAGTGGCCTTCCCTTGCCACAGAATCTTTTATTCTCAGAGGCAATGAATATACATACATGCATACATACTACTTGAATAGATGTTGAAGGTAGACATCACGTCGTCATGCAGAAAATTGTTTAAGAGAGACAAATTTTTTGATAACATATAAATTGTGGCTCGCAGGGGAGCGGAAATTTATAAAGAATGCGAGAGTGAAAAGTTTTAGCTTGTGACAAAGATTAATTGAAAAATTAACAAAAAATAATTATAGTCATTTAGGGTTTTCATTTAAAACAGTTGTTATAATTAGTTAAGCAAGAGAGTTTATAAAGAATAAACAATTTTATTAATGTTAGATATAGGTTTTTCAATTGTTTGAGGATACATTATGACACTGGTTGGCCTACATAATTTTTTATTCACAAACAAAAAGTCTAGATGATTCTTTCTTAAAAATAGAGATTTTTCAACAGCAACCGAAGAGTTGTATTTCTCATCAAATTGGGTGAATTTTTTATCAAGACGATGAATTTTCTACGGAAACCGTAGAAACCAAGAAGATCAATTTTCTAGCAAAAAAAAACGAATTTTCAACAGAATACATGCATTTTTGACCAAATAGTTGAATTTTCAAGTTGAAAAGATGATTTTTCAAATCGAAATAGAATTTTTGAAACCAAAAATATAATAGTTACATTTTTTACAAAATAATTCTACTTTGAAAAATATTAATATCTCAACGATAAATGTGATAGTTGATATTTCAACCGAGAAAGACTTAAATAAAAATAAAAAGCAGTTGAATTTAACCAAAAAATACGATTATTTGATAAAAAATAGTTGAAAATAGTTGAAACCATAACCAAAACAGATTATTTTTTAACCAAACAGTTAAATGTTTAACAAAATAGTTTAATTTTCAAGCATAGAGATAAATTTTCAACTAGAATTATGAATCTTCAGTATTAAAAAATAAATTTTTACCAAAAGAGTTCAGCTTTCATCCAAGCAGCTGAATTTTCAAACAAACATATGAATTTCTAACCTCTGTCTATCTAACCTCTGTCTGTGATACGAAATGCTCTAGGAAAGAAGAAAACGATTAATATAAATTCAATTCCATTAAAAAATTCTATTAAAAAATGGTCTGAAGAAAAATCGTCGATCTTTTCCAGGTGAATAATTTTATTGTTGAACGTTTGTTCGTATCTTGCATACTTTGTCCGTGAAATTGAATTTCATTATTTTCGATAACATTTTTCAAGGCTAAAAAAACAATGTGTCTGATAGAAAAATGGTTCTATGAAAATTTGTAGATATTTTTGAGATGACCAATCTCATTTTTCAACATTTTTCCGCATCTTGCATAGCTTTACCGAAAAAATAATTGTTATTGTTAATCATATGCAGATGACGTCCATCTTTCAAATTGTTTGCATGATTTACTTAAAAAATAGTCACTATCCGCTGGACTACAGTGTTTAACAACTTTTCCAAGAAACGACAAAACCGATTTTTTTTTCTGTTTTTACTTATTGACCCCGTTTTTTTAATTGGACGTGATGCACTGTTTTTGTTTCAAGATTCGCAATCTACATAAAAGAATTTATAGAAATGATATAGAAATCCTTTGGACTTTCCGTTCATCACAAAATTAGTGTTGGAGTGTGAGTAAGCGCCAAGTCAGGGTCCCCACTCTGCAGTGGCGAGTCGAGCGCACGGGCGCAAATACTTAAACCTCGATATCTCGGAAGCTAAGACCCATTACATCGAAACAAAAAATACGCCCCTAATGGATTTTGATGTACTTTCATCCTGTGAAGCCCCAGTCGAATCAGCGATGTCCATCTCGCGTCCTCTCCTTGTAAGTTCGTAACGTTAGTTCCACTTAGAGATCCTCTAGGGAGAGTTAAGACACGTGGGTATCGTTTCTGATTCGTTAGGTCCAACCGGAATACTGAAATCGTTCTTAGCGCGCGATTTTCAAATAGCAACCATTCACAATCTCGCAAACATGAACTGAGGTTAAGTTGTTCTTACAACTTTCACAAATATGTATTAGAATTTTGTGACGACTTCCGTATTCCGATTGGCCCTAGTCGAGTGGTGGGGGTTCGTGTGTCTCAACTCTACCTAGAGGATCTCTACTTCCACTGACTTACTCCCACCTCTGATACCAACCGTAATTTTTAGTCCGACCCCCTCTTTCTCTTAAAATGGTAACGTAGTTTATAGATGGCCCTATAGATCCTCTAAGTAGAGACTAGAGTTGAGACACGTGAACTCCTACCACTCGACTAGAGACTTCCGGAATAAGGAAGTCGTCAAAAAAGTTGAATATATGTTTGGAAACGTATGCCCGTAGTGAAAGTTGTAGCAAGAACCTAATCTCAATTCAAAGTAGCGACATTGTGATTGGTTACTATTTGTAAATCGCGCGCTAAAAAGGACTTCCGTATTCCGGTTGGCCCTAACGAATAAGAAACTTTTCCCACGTGTCTTAACTCTCCCTAGAGGATCTCGAGACGGCCCCTAAGCTAAAATTGACTGACAATTCAAAACAACCGTTAATTAAACACAGTTGGAAGTAATTCAACGGGAACACTGAATTATTAGCTTTTACCAAGGTATCGCATTCAAAGTATATACGATCCGAGTTGCATTCAATATCGTAATAATTATTATAACTGATCAGATCGTTAATATTCATTTCGTTCAAATAACGAAGAACTAATCGGCTTGACAGGTGGATCACAATTCAGCCCAACAGTCGGCGATACACGAAATGAGAAAGAAACAGTCTCAAAATAATGAATTTACCTTAGATTGTCAAAATGAGCCTACGAAGCTCATTTTTGTTACATCTCGAAATTACACTGATTTTGGCATACTTTTGAGGAGCAGAGTTTTTCTGTGTCCCCATTATGATTAATTATCAAATATATATTGGGGTTCCCTAACCACCATTGGTAGAAAAAAATTTGTTTCCGTGTTGAAAGATACCGCCAATCTAGTTCCAAATCTGAAAATAGAAAAAGCATATTTTTGTTTTTCCGAAATTTGGACTTTAAAAGGTGTCGCCGGGCATTTAAAATTTTCCATGTAATATAAAAATGAAAAAATCACTTTTTGGAGGTTTTGAAATAAATTCTGTGGATTTAGCAAAATGTTACGGGAAAGTTATAGGACTTGTAGAGGACTTTCCAACGAAGAATTCTATGCATAAATGATATCAGTTTGCCATCCTTGACACGAACCCACGGCACGACGAATAGTACCCCTAAATCCAAAAATGTCAATTGTGCACGAAATTTACACCTTGAGGTAATTTTCAATTATTTGTACATATTCAGCTTCTTTAAATAATTGTTTTTTTTTTTCTTAAAAAGTTGGCTTTTTTCCAACAGAATCAAAATAAAGTTTATACCTTTTTTCATATATTTTATACGTTTTCAATATCTCAGCATTCTCATTGAACAATAGCTGATTTGTTTGAACAAATTGAATTTGTTCGAAAAATTTCGAAAGGTTTCTATAAGGCTGTTGAAAGACAAATTGAGAAGACTTTTCGACTAATATTTAATTCTAAATACAACGGAAAAAAGGGAATGGCAAAATTTTCCATTTTATCGTGTATCAGTGGATTATGAAAGCATTTTTTCTGGAATTTAGTAAATATTACAAATTAACATAGCCGAATTCACAACGTATAAAATAGTAAAATTTACTCAATTATAAGTAATGCGGTTTCCGCGCTCATTGAAAACGTTAGAACGTAATTTAATCAATTTTTATAAATCTGAATTTATAAAATAAGCAGAAAGGCACAGAAATAATTTATAATATGTGATTTTGTACCACCCTAGTGGTCAATCATTCTACCGATTACCCTGTATGCTCTATTTCTTATGTTAAATAGATCGAGACCATTTTATATAGAAATCAAATAGATCGCAATAACAGGAAAAATAAATACAGATTCAATTCTCCTCACTTTTTTCGGCAATAACTGCAATAAGTGATGCTGTTATTGACATCGAGCATTGTTCACTCTGGAATGAAATAAAATACTCATTCGAGGAAGTTTTCAGACATACAGGTCAACGCCTGCAACGGGAGGAAACAATGGTGAGTCCATTATCTACAAAGAAACAAAGTAATCGTAGAAATTCGCTCCGTACACTCGCCATTTGCAGATCAGTTCTTTCACATGGGTGTCGACGAGGAAGGACGAGGCTGTCTCGGCCAAAACAGACAGCCAAGAGGAGGTCTATCCTGGCTGGAAACTAGCCAGAAGGCAAAAGCGAGACTCAACCTCGTAACCTTAGACTTCGCCTTCACCACAAACACTGTAGATAGTGCAAGTCGTGCAGAACCTATACGGCATACAGGGTACCGGCCCTGGATATACCCACTTTAAATCAAAACCAACAATAAAGCCAAGACTGCTTTTTCCTACTCTTCATTCCACATTCACAAATCACTCGCTCTTTATTCTCGCACGCACAATTTAATGTATCACTGAACAAGGGGCCGTGCATAAATTACGTAAAGGAAGATATTTTCAAGCCTGAGAATCACTAAAGAACGAAATTTAAACAGATTTTATTCTAAACACACAGAAAAAAAAACTGGGGCTTCGGTAATGTTGCGACTCAAGTGAAAATTGGCATCCTTTAGAACTGAGACTGCAACAGAACTATTTTAAAGGGCTCGTTTGTAGTTCGTTGAAATATCTGAGAAATGGCCAGTCACGGATAACGACGTTTGCATTGAAAAGCGCGGACCTATTTGAAATCAATAAATACTATGAATAACACAGCTCCACAAAAAAATCGACAAAATTACCCCTGGAATCTGAGTATGTCTATCATATGTTTTCGGGGTCGCTGAATCCAAATTCGGGGTCCATTTAATCCCATCACGTCAGGATTTTCCATAACCCTAAAAAATACGCCCAAAAATCCATTAAATTCTCTATCCATTGACCACACAATCCTAATAATCCCTTAAACCCTCAAACTCGTAAAACCTTAACCCCATGACCTCAAAATGCCATCACCCCAAAACCTCCAAACTCGGTAAAAAAGAGACATAAGCACGTTGAAGCCCTGTAATACAGTATGTTCGAGCCATGCATGCTTCTTGAGCCTTAAGCCCACATTCTTCAATAACTCAAGAAGCATGCGTGGCTCGAAAATTCTGTGTCCCAGGGCTTCAAATCTCATATGTTTCTTTTTTACCCTGTTCGGGGGTTTTGGGTTTATGGCATTTTGAGGTTATGGGGTTGAGGGCTTATGGGTTTAAGGGCTTATGGGGTTACGGTGTTATTGGGATTTAGTGGTCAATGGATAGAGGATTTATTGGGTTTTCGGGCCTATTTTGTTTGAGGGTTTAGGAGAGGAGACAGGAGATGTTTAGAGGCCAACTTGCAAAAATTTAACCTAAACCATAAATTCAAAGTCAAATACAAAAAAAAGTGATAAGTAGAAAATGGTATAGATAAAGAGTGAAAAGTTAATACAATATAAAATATTATTATTAAAATCACTGCACCATCATGGTAGACAAAAGAACTGAATTTTCCCAACTTATAATCCACAAAAACGAACAGTAACTATGCTAGTGCAGATATTTTGTGGACAGATTAGAAGGAATTAAAATAATCGAAAATGAAGCATGTCAAAATGAAATTAAAAATAACCATGACAACAAAAAATTGAAATTTCTAAACTTATGTTGGACACAGAGGAACAGAAACCATGTGAGCGCACACATTTTGTGGACGGATTGAAAAGAATTAAATTAATCGAAAATACAGCATGTAAGTATGGAATTAAAAATAACCATGACGGGTATGTCTACTGCTCGCATTAGGAGGAATTAAAAAAATGAAAAATATGTTCGCCTGCATGGAACACAACACAAGTGGCAATCGTTAAGGAAATAGAGAAGAATTGTTTTCGGAGATAAACCTATTCTTTCGTTTGGCACATCTCCGGATGGAAAATTAGCTCATAAAAAAAAAATAAATAATGTCACTTTTTAGTTGAAATGACATCGTTTTTGACCCATCTCTTATAGTTTACGCGACAATTATTGATAATAATAACAAAAAAAGTAAGTCGCCTATTTTGAATGTTCCCAAGGGCGGTCAAAAACACTTTTTTTCCCTAGAGGGCAACGATCCCCCCCATTTCGTTCCAAATCCGAAAGAAGAAAATCCCTAATTTTTGTTTTTTCGATTTTAACTGCTGCCGGTTTTGACTTGAAGTTTCCCATGTAAAATGCATGGGGAAAAATCTCTTTTTTCAGTTTTTGAAATAATTTGTTAGGGTTTGAAAAAATTTGGCGGGAAAGTATGGAGGCTTGTAGAGAATTATCCGACGAAGAATTTCATGTATCGTACATATGGGTTTGACACCCCTAACACACCCTTGCGAGTCCCTGAAAACAACCCTTAAAACGACAAATATTAATTCTTCATAAAAACGATCCTTTCAGCACTGTATTCTCATCTTTCTTCAGCTAAAATTATTAATATTGGTCTAGTGGAATATTTATCGACATTGCTTGATTAATTTTCAATTATTTAAACAAGTGGAATTTGTTTAAATTTTTTTTTCGAGAATTCGTTTTTTTCCTAAAAATTATTACTGTTGGTCTCGTGAAATATTTATTAAGAATAATTTATTAATTTTCAAATATTTAAACAAATGGAATTTGTTCAAATAATTTTCTTTCGGAATTTTTTTATCGAAGTTTGTTATTTATTCTTTAGTGGAATGCTTATCAACATTTGGTAATTAATTTGCAAAGCTTGAAACAAATTCCATTTGTTCAAGTAATTTTCCTTGGACATTTGTTTTTTTTTAAGAAATAAAGATTTTTTGTCTGAAATTTCGTTGACCAGGCAGTTTATTATCTTTCATAACATAAATTTATTAAAAAATATTTTGCAATTCTATAAAAAATAAATAACGATAATGAACTGCCGGTTCAACGAATTTTTAGAAAAAACATTTGTCAGACAAATGGAATTTGTGTAAATATTTGAAAATTAATTAATCAATGTTGTTAAATGTTCCACTGGACCAACAATAATGATTTTCATGTAGAACAAAAATTGAAAAAAATATTAACACAAATTCCAGTTGCTTAAATAATTGAAAATAAATAAATTATTGTTAATAAATATTTCACTAGAATAATAGTAATAATTTTTAGGAAAAAATCGAATTTTTGAAAAAAAAAATATTTAAGCAAATTCCATTCATTTGAATAATTGAAAAGTAATTAAGCAATGTTGATAAATATTCCACTAGACCAATATAAATAATTTTAGGTAAAATAGGGACGAGAATACAGTGCTCAAAAGGTCGTTTTTACGGAGAATTGATATGTTTGGTTTGAAGGGTAGTTTTCAGGGACTCGTGGGGGTACGTTTGCGGTGGCAAACCCATATGTCCGCTACATGCAATTCTTCGTTAGATGATTCTCTACAAGCCTCCATACTTTCCCATTACATTTTTTCAAACCCTAAAAAATTATTTCAAAAACTGAAAAAGTGTGGTCAATCATTGTACCCATTACCCTGGATAGGGTAGATTCTCTCTCTATCAATTGAAATTTTCGCTATAGATTAATTTACTTTATTTCATTAATTGTCATAAAGAGATTAATGTATCAAACTGGCACCTGCTGCATTTGCGGTGTTTGAATGCATATTTATACTGACTTTGTCGTAAGGTTATGTAACATTAACTTAAACAATTACTCACAGATCAAAACTAAATAAAAGCAATTGCTATAGATAAATGGATAAACGTTTATTTTTAGGCCTGCTGGCCTTAGAAAATTGACTTGCTCACACTTCCATTTTTTACAGAATTTTCTTACAAACTAACCCTTAAAACTAACATCCATCCACACCTTATTCTAATGCCGCACTCCTCCAACCAGTGTTCTACTCTTTCATTCGCCTTCCTGCACAGTTCACACATCCTCTAACCTCTTCTCCAATTTCATTCTCCTTCCAAAATCATCTGCGAATAACTTCTTTCCCAACCCCTACACCTGCCTCGTCACCACATTTGCCCTCCTCACTCTCTCTTTTATGTGACCATCCACTCCTCCATTTCTCCGAAACAAGAAGCTCAGGTACACAAACTCTTGCACCTTCTGCACCGCATTTCCCTTCCACTTCCACTCCCGTTCCTTATCCCTTCCACCTCCTTTTCCGAACACCATAACCTTGGAATTTTTCGCACTCAACTCTAACTTTTTCTTGTCCAGGTATGTTCTCAACCTCTTCACCATATCTTTTAAGGCCTCCTCGCTTCTTGCCAGCAACACTATGTCACCCGCATACGCGACACTATGTCATCTGCATTTTAACCCCTTCTACCCTAACTCCTCCTACCACTCCGGCCTCCAGCTTACTTTCCATATCGGCGATTGAAATCGCTAAAAGCGTTGGGCTAAGTAAGCACCCTGACCTTCACCCCCTATCTGTCCAGAATCACTCTGAACTTCCCTCCCCTCCTCTTACATTTTCTTCCGTCCCTACATATATCTCTCTTAACCTCTCGAACAGTCCTGTCTCCACTTCTCTCTCCTCCATCGTCTCCCGCAACCTGCCCCTATTCACTGAAGGAAAAGCGTCTTCAAGATACACAAAAACGCGTACACTCTCGACCTTTTTCTTCGCTAATTCTCTATCCACCACGTGCTGCAGAACGTAAATATTGTTGAAAGTACTCATACCCTCCCTCAAGCGCGCCTGTGTCTCCGGCAATATTTCTGTCCCCTCGACATCCTTCCGCATCCTCTCCGCCACCACCATCGCGTATACTTTATACGTTGTATTCATTAGTGTAATCCATTTATAATTTTCCCGCCTATCCCTATCTCCTTTCTTATACAGTGGCACTATTAACACCTCTCTCCACCATCCTGGGAATCCCTTCCTCCTCCATACTTTCTTCACTACCTCCTTCAGCCTCTCCCTAACCTCTTGTGTGCTAAACAGCCACTCTTCCGTCTCCACCCGTCCAGCCCTGCTGCCTTTGACCTTTTTCACTTCCTTATCTGTTTCTCTAGCTCCTCCTCATTCAACTCCACCATCTCTGTCTCTCTCGGCCATTTACTCTCATTATCTCTCTTCCTTTTATCTGAGCCCTCAAATTATTCTTTAAAAAACTCCCTCCACTCCTCACTCCCTATCTTCTCGCTTATCCTCACTCTACGCTTAATACCCCTCTGTATTGATACTTCCCAACTCCTCTTTCAAATCTCTCTCCTTTTCCGGTTCTTTCTTCTTACACATCAATCTGTACCCCTTCCTCATTTCTACGTACTCCTCCCTTTTCCCAGTTCCCTCTTTCCACTTCCTGTACTTCCTTTTCACCTTCCTTTTAATTTTTTTACATTCCCTATCCCACCACGGCTTCACCATAATGTTTTCCTCCTTTCTGAATACCTTCTTTTGCACACACCCTTAATCAATTTTGGTTATATTCTCCCCTTCAAAGCGTACCTTCCCTAAATGCTTCTGATACTTCTCTATCGCCTCCCTCGTCCAGCTTACCCGCTCCCCCGTCGACACTTCTTCCCACCATTGCCTTCCGCCGCTCTCTCCCTTATCCACAACGCTGATGGTCTGATCGTCTGATTGTCTAATTCTATCGTCCTTTCCACTGCGAATTTCTCCGTCTCCTTCCATCCTTGCATATTCATGACTACATAGTCTATCACTGATACCCCTACCTTACTTACTCTTCGTCCCTCTTCGTCCCCTGTTACCATAACATTTTCCACCACCCAGCCTCTATCCTCCATCAAGTCCCATAGAATCTCCTCCTCCTCATTTATTATCTTATCCATCTATCTCCTTTCGAAGCTCTCTCCTTCCCTGTAAAGGCCCTCTTCACTCCCCATCTCGCATTGAAGCCCCCCCCCCCCCCTACCACCATACCTTCCTCTCTTTCGCCTAGCAATTCTTTGACCCTTTCTTTAATTCTTTCGCAGAAAAGAAGAACCTCATGAATCAAATAAGTTTATACTGTGCATTTTTTTTACAAGAATTTTTCAGAATAATGATAATTATGTTCCATTTGTCTATTATTACGGAATTTTTCCTAAGGATAACACCCTTTTCCAGCTTGTTCAGAGCTAACATTATGGAAATTTTTGAAATACTAGTCAGTGCCAACTATGTTGTTGAACTGAGTTCCATTCTCTCAGGAAATTATTCTTTAGATGAAAAGAAATAACTCTGCAGAAAAGAGAAGTTTTCTTTATTTAATACTGCGATATAAGTTTTATTATTTGAATGTTTATAGTCACATCAGCTGCCAGGGTCGCTAGCGACTGTACTGTAGGGTTAATTATAAACTGTAGGGTACATGTGGGGTAGTATACCAAGGGACAGAAGCGAAGCTTTCTGAAAACACATCCAGACTCACTTCCTGCTTTGGAAATCGAACCCGCGCCAGCGTGGATGCCAAGGTTGCGGTGTTGGAATATAAGACAATCACGATACCATTTGCCACGATGACTCCATGTGCGATATAAGTGTATTTGCTTATAACAATTCAGATTTTTATAGAATTACAATATATTGTGACAAATTATTATTTTATTAAATGAGAAGAAATAATCCCGCAGTAAAGAAAATTTTGTTGGATATCTGTGTAGATAATAATTCTAAGACGTTAAAATAATAAAAAAAGAACATTTTAAGATTTTAGATGGAGCTGAATCTGCCTAAGTTGAAGTTATTTTATTGGTCGTTTGCACAAATATCTAGCTTCCGAGTCCGAGGTAAAAAAATGGTTCGAAAATATTTTGAAGTGAAACTTCTTTTGGGACGGGAGTGAATTGAAAAAAATGACCGAAGTTGTTTTTTTCACGCTAAGCATGTACGTGTTCTCTCTCTCTGCACTCTCTTACTATGCGATCTTCTCAATTCTCATGATGATTTTCTATTTTCTGTTTTTTCATCGAATGTGTATTTTTAATAATGAACAAGTTGGGGAAATATTATTTGAACTGTTTGAAACTTTGATACACACACGAAATATACCCCATCAATCCCTAAAAACTAAAGAAAAAGGCACCACTAAGCGATTATTAGTTTGTTAGGCATCGCTGAGGTTTATTTCGCGTGCATGTTAAATTTTTGAACAATTTCAACAATATGTGCCCATCTTACGGTGATTTATTTCTTGAGAAGTAATTGAATTCGGGTACAAAATTTTTTTTTCAGTTTTTCATGTTTATTATTAGAAATACTTATCCGATGGAAAAACAGAAAATATAAAAAGATTCCATCTCGTTTCATTTATAAAATCAAGAACAAATTAAAATCTGAAAATCAAATGTAAATCTGGACCAAGGAAACGAATGAATATCACTTCATTGCTCAGTAATCATAATACATGTTTGCTTGTTAAATAAAAACATCTGGGAGACTCAAAATACGAGATTTGTTGAGTGTAATAACTTGTTATCATAATCATTTTAAGAACAAATAAATGTTTGAAAGACTAACAATCGTTTCGCAGAACTTTCCACTTCACGCAAAAATATTTGTTATGGTTATTCAGTAATTACGCAATATTTATTTATGTCCCTGATTCATATATAAAGAGAAAAATTCGCGACTTGATTTATTGAACCTTACAAATTTGTAGGAACAATTTTCGAGATTAAGCAATGAGTTGAACGTGCAAGATTTCATAAGTTATGATTATGACGCGAAATTTTCTCAACTTTCAAACGGTCGTTCTTTCAAAGTCATTTTTTCATTCATTTTTAAATGTTGGATACAAATGTACCATAACCAGTGTATCAATGACGAGTTTATACTTCAGTTTTCATTCATGAATAATTCTTAATTTTACATAATTTGACGACGGAATCAGTATAGAAAATGCATTTAAACACCAAAAATATAATTTAGTTATTTAATGCATATGTCAAAATAATTTTTCAAAATTAATACCATATAAACTCATGAATACTTACCTATTTTTGGGTTTTAAAATTAATTTTTATACTATTGTACACATTATATCATTAATGGTATTATTTCTTTTTTATGCCACGTCATATTTCATTTTACATAGTCCAATAAATAAACAGTGAAGAAAATCATTGCAATTCTTTCAATTCCATGGATAGCGTACATTATTATTACTATTATTATTATACCATCAAGCCATTTCCCTTTCGGGGGGGTCCCTTTAAGAACTGTAAAAATCCTTGAAATCGGTTAAAATATTTGAAATCCCATAAAAACCCAATTAATCCTTTAAAATCCTTACATGTTTTTAAAATCTTTTTAAATAAATTGAAATTCAATCTCTTCAAATCGCTTCAAATTTTTGAAACCCTATTAAAATCCCCTAATATCTTCAAAAACTGTGGAAATACTTTGGTTATATATGAATTCCTTTTGATGCCTTTGAAATTCCGTGACTTTTTTGAAATATTTCGAAATTTCTTAAGATCCCTTGACATCCGTGAAAATCGCACTAAATTCCTTAAATCCTTCAAAATCCTTCAGAATTTCTAGAAATCTAGTGAAATCTCTGGAAATATAATTGAAGTCCCTTAAAATCTTGTAAACTCCTTTGAAAAAATGGATATTCTCTCTAAAATTGCATTAGATAATTTCTTGAAACTCTTGAAATATTTTGAAATCCCCCAAAATCTCGTTTACAGTGGAAATAATTGACACATCTTTGATATATTGAATAAAACATATTTAATGTAACGTAAGAAGAGGGGGGGGGGGGTCTTGCAAATTTTACTAATCCTTATAATGGGGGAGGAAGGCGATAATTTTAAAAATCATCCTCACGTAAAGGAAAGGCCAGGACATGTGCTATTATTGATAAATTGCAGTTGTCCTATGGAGTGTTTACAAAATCCCAACATCATCACGTGGAAATGCAACTTTTCTGGGGAAAAGCTATTATTCATTGGTCAGAATTTAATGAACTTAATTTTTTATTGTAATTGCAGAGCAACTGAAATTCATCTTCTATCAACTATTTCATATGGTTATAACTATAACTCCAAATGATGAATAAAAATACTTGGTTTCGGTCTAGTTGCATTTTTACGTGAACGTGATATGCGAAGAAGCAGGCCGCACGACCAAAATGAAACCTTTATAACTTCTTAATGATGATTTGTTTTGAATAATTCTATCCACAGAAAACATGTTTATGCCTTTCTCAACATCTTACACGCTGAAAGTTTTTTGTTGCTCAACATTCGCTCGACTCAATATAAACTTGATGATATGAATGCATGATTTAGGCAATGTCTCAAGTAAAAACTTAGATCTTTTTTTAAACACACATGTTCATTATTTATGTACTCTACCAGTCGTGCAACATCGTGAGAAATATTTTCTGTAAATTTCATTAGGAAGTGTTTAGCCAACGGCCACATTACTTTCAGTAAGAGGGAGGGGGGGGGGGGGGAAACGTGGGCGCGAAGGGCCCCCCCGGGGGGGGGGGGGTCAAAAGTTGCTTTTTGTAGAACTTTTTCAAGTGTGCCAATTATTTCCTTAAAATGTTTTCCTATCTGTTATTGTTTGCAAGAAAAATGAGAAAATTCGATTCCATGGAAAAAAATTCTCCTGATCACAAAAGTTATTTAGTCCGCATAAAACTTACAAGGTATATCTCGCGCTTGGCGCTCGATTATGTATTCACCTCGCGCTACGCGCTCGGACGTATTTACATCGCGCTTTACGCTCGGTTACTCTAGGCTTTTGAACTTCGTGTTCGACTTTGATGGAAAGAAAAAGTTTATTTGCAAATATTATAAAATTATGAAAACCTCTACAAGTGAAGTGATTGTTAAATTTGTTTTTTATTTTATAATGAAATGGAACTTTATTTACTCAAGGTTCTATCGACCTTAAGGAACACATTCTTATCCAGATACTCCCGCTTCGCGCTCGATATGTAATTTGGAAATCATTTGAACCTTGCGTTCCACACTCGGTTCTGTGCACCGTATGATAGAAATAAAAAAGTCACGACTCAAACAAAAACCACGCGTCCTATCAGAACATGACTTATAACAAATTTGTACCTCTTCTTTGGATGAACAAATTTTGTCTCTGCCATTTTTCTCGTAGCTTGTGTTATTTGTCTCAAAATTTAATTTTACTATTTCCAATGCTGTCTTTTACGAATTAAACAAAAACTACGCATCATATCAAAAAGTGAATAATGAAAAATTTGGAGATCTTTTTTGGGTGCATAATTTTGTTCCATTCATCTTTGGTTGTATCTTGCATAGTTTGACAGCAAAATGAAATTATTGATTTTTCATTATTTTTTTGTGTGATCAATATTTGGATTTTTGGTTTTTCAACAAATTTAAAAAGTTGTAACGAAAATATCGTAGGGTGTTTGAAAAGAAACATTTTTCCTTTTGACTTTTTTTCATATCGTGCGTTTTTCGGCATAAAATGTTCATTTACGCTTGTGTTTTGTAATTTTGAAAATGCTCTAACTCCGGTAATTTTTTCTTATCCGAAGAAGTCATTAGGATAAATTGTTCAAGTTTTGGATTACTATGAATAGCCGTACATAGAATTTCTGAATTAAAAAAAAAATGATCTCAAAAATTTTCAAAATGCTCTAACTTTTTGAATTTTGATCAAAGTTAGCTGGTTAATGAACTTGTTCTTTCTTTCTTGGCTCTAAGAAAGTGTGCTAAAGCACAACCCAATCTGATTATTTTTTCGAAAGTTATCGTGCCTACAGACAGACAGACAGACTACACACTACAGACAGACAGACTACAGACTACAGACAGACAGCCACCTTGGTAAAAAAATTTTTTTCCAGCTCAGGGGGTCTCAAAACGTGGAGATTTGATGAAAACCGACCAAGTCAAATTTTACATAAAACCAATATCTTCTCATTAGAATGAGAATGTAAAAAATTGGCAAAAAATATAAGTGTGGGTTTTTTGAGAAAATCGACTTTAGTCAAAAGTTATATGAATTTGAAGAGAAAATTTGGAGTTTTCTGTACAATAAAGCAAAAAATTCACATACGCATAACTTCGTAAAAAATTTGTTCTCACAAATCGCAAAAATACGTATTGTCTAAATTCCTCTAAAAAACAACATATTTTGTCCCTGAGAGATTCTGCGACTTCAAGTGTACAACCTGCCTGATTTAAAATGAATTTGGTTTACGTTAATAATTTTTGGCTACTTTCGACCCCCCGCACGCCAACCTTCCATTACGACCGTAGTTTGCCCGCCATCCCCCCTCTTACCGAAAGTAATTTGGCCGTTGGATAAACACTGATTGCACGTTCATTCTACGTTTTTTCGCGTTTCTAGCGAGTTCAGTTGCTAATATGTCTCCTTATATAATAAATCAAGATTGATTAAAAATATTAATATATCCAACATCACAGCAGGAAATTCTTTTAAAACAGGGAAAATTGGGTCATTCTTTACGAAAACAGGGGAATAATTCCTTTCAAATAAAATTAATTTAGATACCCATATAATATAACGCTTTAAATTCTTCAGGTTTTAAGTTTAAATGTATTGCATTTTTAACAGAGTATAGTCGAATTTTCAACAAAAAAAGATTTTAAACCCAAATAGATGTATTCTTAACCCAAAGTACAATTTTTCAACAAAAAAATATCAATTTTTAACCAAACGGTGGCGTGAACAACCGCATATAGTTGAGCTTAGCAAAAGAGACGAATTTTCAATAAAACAGATAAAATTTTAATCAAATACATAGTTACATTTTCAATGCAAAACGCGAAGTTTTCAACCTACAAAGATGCATTTTCGACCAAATGTTCGAAGTTGCGGACAAAAAAGATTAAAATTCAACCAAAACCAGTTCTATTTCTAATTATATAGTTGTATTTTTAAGCCGAAAAGACGATTTTTTTAGAAGACAGTTGAATTTCCAACCCGAAAAGTTGAATTTTTAACAAAAAAGTTAATTTGTAACCAAGAAATTGGAATTTTCAACCAAGAAAGATGACTTTTCTACCGTAAAAGATGAACTTCTAATCTAACAGGACAAATTTTTAACAGAATACACGATTTTTTTTACCGAATAGTTGAATTTCTATCATTGAAAGGATAAATTCGCAACCAAAAACTTAAAAAAAAATTATTTTCAACGAAAGAATAAAATTTTCAAATGAATAGTTAATTTTTTAACCAAATATATAATGTTATACCAGAGTAGTTGAATTTTTAACCAAAAGTATGAATTTTGAACAAAAAACTTTATTTTCATTACTGAACTAAATAGTTTAATCCTCCAAAAAATTGTTCAATTTCGAAGCCAATTAGATGAAATTTCTATAGAACAATTTGATTTTCAACCCAAGAATCTCATTTGTAGTGAAAAAAGATGAATCATGTACAAAACATGTAATAGTTGATATTTTAACAAAATAGATTCCAATTCAAAATCTAAAACCGTTCAATTAAATCAAAGAAGACGAATTTCTAACAAAATAGTTGAATCGCCAACAAAACCAGATTATTTTTTGACAAAAAAGTTACATTTTTAACCAGAAAGAATACATTTTTCACCAAGAATATTAATTTTCTAGAGAAATGAGAAATTTCTAAGAAAGTACATGAAATTTCAATCTAATAGTTGAGCTTTCAACTAGAAAATATGATTTTTCAACCAAGAAGATTAATTTTCAACCAGAAATGACGAATTACATCATAAAAATACATCAATTTCTAACCAAGTAGTTGAATTTTTAACTGAAAAAGATGAATTTTCAAACAAGTAGTTGAACTTTCCACTAAAAAAGGTCAATTTAAAATGAAAAATGGAATAGTTAAATTTTCAGTTTAAAAATTAATTTTCAACTAAAAATAACAAGAAGTTTCAACAAAATATTTCAATCATCACCCTAATAGAAGAATATTTAACAACAAAAAAAAGTAATTTTTAACGAAGTAGTTCAACTTTTAAGCACATAATTGAAATTCTTGACTGAAAAAGATGACTTTTCACCGAAATTGCATTATCAACAATATAATCAAATTTTCAGCCAAATAGTGAAAGTTTAAACCAAATGAGATAAACTCGGAATTAAAAATGTAATAGTAGACTTTTCAACTAACAAAATCCGCTTCAACCTAAAAAAATTGCACAGAAAAATCTAAGAGTAATCTTTACCCTGATTCTTGAGTAAAGATTACCTGCAACAAAAATTACCCCATGTGAGTAAACTTTTCCTGACGTCTCGGTATTTTTCTGCTTTCACCCACGCTTGTAAGGAACTTTTGACAGCTCTAACGATTCGGCAAGTCCGCCTTTATGAAGCCGCACTTATTTGATTTGCCTGTTACACCAACCATCAGCTAACTTCACATCAGCGATCAAAGATAGTGGCTTCCAATTTTCAAGACGTTGGTGACATCTTTTACGAGAACAAAAGACAGTTTCCGCACATCGAGGGTAATATTTGTGTTTTACCAATGCAAACAGGTAAAAATACGAAGTTACCTGCAACACTATTTACCCTAAGTTTTTTATGTGTGACTTTTAACCAAAAATATGTAGTTAAATTTACGTTTTGGGTTCCATCAATTCATTTCGCATTCAAGCGAAAAAAACAACAAAAAGGGGAAGTTTCTGGGAAACAGGGAAAATAAAGGGAATTCTTTAAAAAATAGGAAAAAGGGGTAAGAGTTTGAAGTCTGAAATAAAAAAGTTGAGATTTCATGAAAACAGACAAAGTCAGATATTACATAAAACTAATACCTTCTCATGATATAAAAGCAGAGATGAGGTAAAACATAACACCCGTTTATCAAATTCGTTCAGTGCTTATAGTTTACTATTATCAACTACTCTGTGATTTTTGTATTTCCCTGAGAGACGAATATCTAAATCAAAATAATAATCAAAATAATAGGGATCATTTTATTTCCGGTAAATAAATTGTGCAGGATATCACAGTGAATTTTCCTGTAAGATGGTACCGATCTTCGTTGCTGGTCAATTACACAGTAATTAATGTTGGCATATCGCACATACATCCTCGAAGGACCAGGAACATCAGGAGTTTATTACAAAGATATACGAGGGGCCACACTTGTCCTACGTGTACGTGCTCACTGTACACGTAATTGTGGCAATGTGGCATGCACGTGCAAGCGAAGTGTTGCATGTAGGCCCGCGTATTTCCATGTGGCATATGTGTGTGTGTTGGTACCTACACGCGTACTCGGCGCCTCGAGCATCCCAGCTATTTCCCCGGATGATGCATGCTCCGCAAACTATCCGGGTCGTTCGCAAAACGCGATATGTTATCATGGAAACGCGATAAGCTTGGCCGAAGAACGGAGTGGATTACTTTTTTCTCTCAATAAAATAAACCTTAACGAGTTCCAAAAATTAATCGTACTTTGATAAACTATCAGAACAAATTCATGTAGTGATGCATGTCGATCATTGTTAACTTTTTCAAAAATTTCGTCAGATTAAATTAAACCCTTGAACACCATACTCATCACATCGAGACAAACGATCATTCAGTCGAGATGATCGTCTCGTCTCGATCGAATTTTTTCATTGCAAATTCTAGATCTCCATTACATTTCAGTTCCATCTAACTATGTTTTAAGCAAATCTCGATTTCGTCCAAAAATGATCGACATGCATTACTAAATTCATGATAAATTCAGGGCCAAAACTTGCTCAATCAAACAAAAAATGAAATGTTTCATAAACAGCACCTGAAAGCTTGAAGTATTCCGAATTCAACGATTTGATCTATTCTGAATTGAAAAAAATGTTGTCAATAGCTAGAGGGCTAAACATCTCAAAAACATGGGGTTTTAGCCTCCTTTTCCAAGTTTCGAGTTTCACCTGTTCCGAGAACGAGGCTGACGTTAGGAAAAATCTGATAAAATTCACAGATACTCTTTCAATATATTTCTAAAAATTCTGAAATATTCAATAATTTACTTTTTGCGGAGAATTATTACAAATAACATTACCATATGAACAAATGAAGATAGGAAGCCCTTTGATGGTTCCACATGTACCGTTTTGTGATGCGAGTGCAGTTTAATCATTGAATTTATGATGAATCAATCTTACGCAAGAATTATCATGTGGGCCGGTACAGAACTGGCCATTTTATAAAAAAATCGCAAGCGTAAGTTGGACAAGAGGTAGAAAAAGGTACATTTTCGATGACAATAGTAACGGAGTCGGCTTGCTTCGCGAGTTACTATTTTCATCCAAATGGTATTTTTTTCTACCATTAGTCCTGCTATGCTGGCCCACGCGCCAACACTGATTAAAGTCAGAAATATTTAAAAGCATTTTTCTTGAGTACGAATTATTTCATAATTAATTGAATTATTAAACTGCTTTCGCATCACAAAACTGCTCATGTTAAGCCATTAAATGGCTTCTTATCTTTATTTTTTCAAGCTGAAGTATTTGTAAATAAATCTCCGTAAAAAGTAAATTACTGAATATTTCAGAATTTTGACAAATATATTGCATTAAAGGATGTTGAAAGAAGATCTGCAAATTGTTTCATATTTTTCCTAACGTCGACCTTGTTCTGGGAACAGTTGAAAGTCGACACTTGAAAAAGCAGGCGGAAAAACCCCTGTTCTTTGGGATGATTTGCCCTCCAACTATTGACAACCGTTTTTAAGGATGAAAGTGATCATATCTTTGAATTCGGGAGACGTTAAGCCTTCAGGTGGTTTTTATAACCACAGTAAATCTCAGGAATATTGCGTATCTGAAGTTGGATAAAAACATTGCAAACAATTGAAAATCACAATTATCCGACGACGGATAATTTTCATCTGCCTTGTGATAAAAATTATCTGGCTTCGGATAGTTGTAGTCGAGGTTGTAGTTTTCAATTTTTTGCAGCGTTTTTATCCAACTTCAGATTAAAATCATCTCTGGGATTTATTGTGAAATAATGCAGTGCTTTTTTTTAGCGAGTTGCAATCAAAAGAAGTGAGGGGCCCCGGCTTTTGGCCCCGACTTTAGAATATTTCACTTCAGAGCGTCAATCACCTGGCGGACTCTGATGGGACTAAGTGATTAGAATTTTTCTTATCATATGTACTGCTGAAGCAATCCTTTCCAGACAAGCGTAAACTACTTTGGTTCTAGCCTTGTTATACTACTCTGCCGTCCAAACTAAAAAGATACATAAGTGACATTTTTATGAAAAATAAGTCTTTGATATCGTTGGATTCGTAAGAGAAAGCTGCGTCTGTGTTGATAAAAAAGATTAATTATTAATATATACTGCAAAAAACGATGGTTTATGAATGAAAAAATTCGGAAAAGTAAAAAAATACAACATAAAAAGATACGCAAAGCACTTTGCGTGCCCTGAAATGTGTAAAAGAGTCCGAGTGCAAAGCAAATTTACAAACGAAAAGAATCGCTTGCCTTTTTTGAGACCTATGAAATAGCTCAAACTCTGATTGGACATCCAAGGGAAATAAGTCCTGGCTAGATTCGGCTACACACTGGTGACGATCGTTCGGGTAAGTTCGGGACAGGCGCTGAACACACAGTGTCCCTTACTTTTGTTTTGTTATTGTATTTTGAGGCTGTGCTCGAGCACTTCGCCAAAAGCATCTTCCGCAAGTGAGTTTTTTTTTGTCTTGTATTTTTGACTTTCCGCGACTAGTAAAATATCGCAAGTCCATTTTCTGCTGGGAATCGTTTAAAAAAATAAATTTTGTATTTAAAAATATGAAAGAGCATATTATTTTTATCTACATAGTGTATCTAGATTATTTAAAATTGTATGCGATATTAGAGTTTTTTGGGCAAACATTTTTTTTCTCGATATTCTCAGTTCGAGTGATATGGAATTATCCTACCTGGGGGCCATGAATAAATTAAATCCAGTTTTCTTCTGAAATTTTGGACTGCACTACACCCCTTTGTTAGGCCTCGTAAGTTTTGAACCCTTCGTTCCCCTATCTTGTGTAATTTTTGCTGACTAAATTTCTTTTCTGAATTCATTTGTAAGACGATTTTCGGAAAGAAGGTGTTTGGTAAAATATTACTGTTTCGTATGAATTGACAAAGTAGTTCAACTTTTTTAGTTGATTTTTCAACCAGAAAAGTTGAATTCAGAATAACAAATATAATAACTATTTATTTAATTTGCTACCAAAAATGGCTAAAAAGATCAATTTCACCAAAAAATGGAACAGTTAAATCTTCATTAAAACCAATTAATTTTCAACAAAATAGTTGCATTTTTTATCAAAGTGTACAATTTCCTATTCAAAAAGACGAATTTTCTGCAAAATAGTTGAATTTTCAACTACAATAAAATTTGTTCAACTTTTGTCTATTAGTGATTCCCATCCTTGATAGTCTATACATACGTAAGACGTAGTTTTCACAACTTAAGCCCCCCCCCCCCGTTCTCATTTTATACAACACAGAAAGTCCAAAAAAAATACTTTACGTAATTTATTCCCTTGCCAGGAAAATAACTTTCACGTGGTAATATTTTCTCACCATATTGGGTATAGTTAACATGTCAACTTATTCTACTTTCTTTGTTTCAATGCGAAAAAATATACTCCACCCATTTGAAAATTACTTGTAAGAAAAATTGCACGTCTATTTTGTCTGTGTATAGGAGAAGAGATATATTTTAGATCAACCTGAGAATCAAATATAAGGGCTCTTCAAACAAAACATTTGTCACACAACACTACTCCGATCTGGGTTGTTTCTCTTGCAATCACTCTAGGTGCAAAGCTTTACAAAGTCATCGAGCATCATAGCTTGTACACAAACATACAACCTGACTGAAAACACCATACTGCTCGAAAACTTGAATATGGGTTATTTTGTGTGGAAAATCGAATGATTTTGTATTATATCATACTGCAACATTGGAATGTGTACACTGAGTCACGAAACAGTAGTGTTAGCATTGATTTATTGTCATTTTTTAAAGAAAAAGCATGAAACTCCACCTCCAGCTTGTTTAGCAAATATTGAAAGAATATGAAGTCATATCTAGGTGGCAACATGGCGCGATAGAAATACTTTCAATTAAATAAAATTAAACTTTAATTAAACCCGTATTATTAATGTTTTTAGGATTGAAAGTTTCCATAATCCCCAGAAAAGACTATGAAGTTTACAAAACACAATAGGAAAGACATTCTTCCTATGTTCATTTTACGTATTTCTAATTTTTCCTATAAAAAATAGGAAAATGAAAATAAATTTTCATAATATATTCTGAGATAAAACAGAAAAAATCGTGTTAAAATAAAGAAGCGCTGGCGGGAATAAAACACTTATCTCCGCGGCATCAGAATGGAAACACTTTTTCCTGTAGTAAAACAAATTATGAAATTTAGGAGTTTGATCCTCCTCATGAATTTCGGCGCATATCACGTCATTCGGCAGCGAGTTTCCTATTTTAAATGGGAATTTTCGAAAACCACTATATTCAAGTGTTTTTCCTCTCATTGCACTTTCCTATTGATATCAAATATCAATTTGCTATCGAAAATATCAGTCTTTCCAACTCTAAGTGATTCTAGATTATCATCGACCTCTTGTAAAAATAAATATTATAATACAAAATTTTACAACCAATAGTTTCTCCGTATATCTGTGCAGAAACTAAATACACGACCCTCTCAAAACTGTTTGAAAGTTTAGGAAATGTCGAGTCATAATAATAATAAAAAAAAGAATTACAAAATAAATCAAAACAATTGAACAAAATAAACTAATTTTTTTAACCTTGCGTTCCACTCTCATCGTTCAGTCTAGAAGATTGTTCTTAAAAATAAATAAAAATGATGAAACCATCAGAAAATCGGACTCTTTATATTTGGATTAAGGTTACGAAAAATTACTATTATGTGCTTGATGAAAAATCATTGAAAAAATTTACTCGTGAAATATAAATGTCTGCGAAGATGAAAATAAGTGATTCGTAACATATAGTCGGGGAAGTGAAGAGGAGAGCGAGCATCCATTTTAGGTCCGTAAGATTTGATGATTGATTCTTGCACAGAATGTTCTCCTGATTCCGAATATATTGGGTGCACATGGCAAATTCCCGGTCGCTTTGTTGTTATTTTACATCTTCTGTGTTATGAAAGTTTTGAAAATATTTTTCCATTATCATTTGAAGAAGTGTGATATGCACCAATTTTGTTGATGGTATGCGTGAGTTTAATTGATATTTTTCGAGAAAAACAATAATATAGCGTTTTAATGATAAACAATTTCTACAGTGTATTTTTTACCCTTTCGCAATTTCTTTTTTTAAATCACATAGTACTCGTCGGGACGAAGAAAATTTCTCTTGGAATTTTTCGAATTGGACTATTAGTTTAGTTTCTATAAAATATACAGACTTTTCACATCTGTATGCAAGAGTGTCCATAACACAGCATCGAATTGAAAATTTTATTAAGTAGGATGTTTGCCTGCGTGCGCCTGTGTGTGAGGGTTTGGACGAGGTTTTAAACCTGCAGCTTCCGAATCCCCGCTGTCGCGATTCGATGCTGTTACTAACGCTCGTACCCACAGACGTGAAAAATTTGTATTTATTTCGAATGTTGTACAAATTAAACTAATAGCCCAATTGAAAAAATTTTAAAAGAAATTGTCTTCGTCTCGGCGAGTACTATATGATAAAAAAAAATGGCGAAATGATCAAAAATACACTGTAGAAATGGGTCTTCATTAAAACGCTATTTTTTCCCTAAAATATCAATTGAATCAAAATACATCATCAAAATTTGTGGATATCACACTCCTTCAAGTTATTATGAAATAGTACATTGTGTAACTAGTGGGGTATAGTTGCATATTGCGCACGCGGGCGCCGTTGGCGCACGAGCGCAGCGAGTGCGCCATGAGCGCCCAAGTGGCGGAATATGCAACTGTACTACACGAGTTGCACACACTATTTTTCATCACGAATGTGAGGAATATGCATTCTTTGTATTTTATCCGCACGAGCGAAGCGAGTGCGTAATATCGCCGGGGGGGAGGTGGCTGGGCGCGGGTCGGGGGGTTCGGGGGATGGAGCCCCCCGAGAGGAAAAACACCCCAATCAAAAAGATAATTTCAGGTGCCAAAGGAGAATTGGCCGTGTTTTCTCGAAACAAACGCACCTAACCTGAAACCTGGTGTGGGCATAAACCCTCCAAGGACTAGTGTGACGTATACGTCACATGAGAAATTAAATGAAATGAAAACATAATTTGTTTAGTTTAATGATAATATTAATATTATGAATTTGAAAAAAAATAGTTCTCGTCCTTGGATTGGAATATTCATATTATACTTACTTTATACTTACTTCTTGCATCCATGACACAAAACAAACTGTTGTTGACATTTTGAAGACGATAACGTTGAAGTTAGTAGAAGGTTAGTTGCGTTTGTTTCGTGAAAACACGGCGAAGCGTGTGATTTTTCTTACTAAAACACATCGGAGCGTGCGATATTTCTTCTAAAACACGGAGCAGCGTGCGATTATTGTATAACGCACGCTGTTCGCACGGCATGCGCAATATGTCACAATGCGCACGGAAAACAGATGTGAAATGTGGCATATTCCGTGCATGCGTGATGAAAAAATATTTTCAAAACTTTCATAACTTTACGAGATATGACATTTTTTATTTGAACACAGAAAATGTCAAATAACAACAAAACGACCGGGAATTTGCTATGTGCAACCGATATATTCGGAATCAGGAGAACATTCTGCACAAGAATCAATCATCAAATCTTACGGACCTGAAATGGATGCTCAAGTGCCGTTGGATATCAGAAAAATAGCATTCATTCATGCCAGTCATTCGCAAATGTAACATCAGGTCCCAACCATAGGAAGCTCCATTTTGAATTTGAAAAATCTGACCATTATTTTTTTAATTAAACCATTTTTGTTCCAATAAAATTAGATATTTAGATACATTTTTTAAATGTTGATAAAAACCAAATTATTAACTCTAATATTATCCTTATTAAAAGATAATAATGGTTAGATTTTCGAAATTCGAAACGGAGCTCCGGGAAACGGAGTTGTGCTTTTGGACATGACGTTGCATCTGATAAATAACACTGCCCGACGTGACTCGTGTGGTTTGAGAATGCATAGTCATTTCGCGTAGTCTTTGGGTCGCTGAAACCGAATCTGGCCATAAAAATGCGATCCTAGTGCAGGTTTTTCAGATATCCTAACCTAAAAGTGCAAAAAACACTGTTTTTGACATATTTGAGGTTATGTAGCAACGCCAATTTTTTTTCCTCAGAAAACTGTACAAAATATTCTGAAGCAAAAGTCTTGCTCTTTCAAATGCCGTTGAGTTGGCTCAAATATCTTTTTTTTTCTTTAAGGTATTCAATTTTTAAAATTTTGAGTTACATAGATTCTTTATGTTTTAAGATACTTTACTTTCCATGACAATGAGATTAGAAGCGACAGTCTACAAAACTTTAAAAACTCAGAAATTCGGACTGAATTAAGTGGGTCTCACGTTTTTGTAGTCGCTGAATCCAAATCCGGAGTCTGTTTGACTCTATCAGTTCAAAGTCTAGGTCGCTTAGAGTTTTTTCTCGATTTGATCTCCAAACCCTGGCGGACCGAACGAACGGAGCGGATACGCTACAGCGTATCCTT
>CAKNXH010001959.1:488569-521868 GCA_932178445.1 Andricus quercusramuli
AAGGATACGCTGTAGCGTATCCGCTCCGTTCGTTCGGTCCGCCAGGGAACGACCTGGACCTTGACCTGATGAGTCAAATATACTCTGGATTTCGATTCAGCGACCGCAAAAACGTAAGACCCACCTAATTCAGTACGAATTTCTGAGTTCTTAGGGTTTTGTAGATGGTCGCTTCTAATCTCATTGTCATGGAAAGTAAAGTATCTTAAAACATACAGAATCTATGAAACTCGAAATTTTAAAAATTGAATATCTTAAAGAAAAAAAAAGATATTTGAGCCAACTCAATGGCATTTCAAAAGAGAAAGACTTGTACTTCAGAATGTTTTGTACAGTTTTTTGAGAATAAAAATTGGCGTTGCCACATAATCTCAAATATGTCAAAAATCACTGTTTTTTGCACTTTTAGGTTAGAATAGCGGAAAAATCTGCGCTAGGATCGCATTTTATGGCCAGATTCGGGTTTAGTGACCGAAAAACTACGCGAAATGACTATGCATACTCAATTCACGCGAGTCACGTCGGGCAGTGTAATACATTGATGAAAGCAACGAATCTCGTATTTTGAGGTACGTAGAAATTACCATTCCACGAGCAAACATTTTTATGATCACTCAGCAATCACGTAATAATTATTAAACTTTTTTGTATAGATTTAAAGAGTAGGATTTGCTCTTGATTTGGTGAATTTTACCAATTTTCAGGAAAATTTGGTTGACTTGCGCAATGAGCTGAGTGAGCGTAAGATATCAAAATAATAATTTTGTTAGGAAACTTACTCCAAAGTCCAATATGTTTCAAATCGTTCATGCATATGCCCTCAAAATAAGTGAATTTAACGCCAAGTTATCCACAATTTCAAATATTTGTTATTTCAAAGTCGTAGATTTAGTTTCTCCACAGATATTCGCATTTGAAGTAAATGATGCATTTTTAAAAGGTCGATGCAAATATGTCCAAACTTTCAGCGCGCATAAACGATTGTTATAAACAAGTTCACTTATTTCGCGTTTTTAAACACGAAAAGTTTTTTTTTAGTGCGTGATCATTTCTTTTCAGCTCAAGAAAAATATCTTTTTTCAATGAATTGCCATTGCATGGAATAATGATCAATATTCCTAAAAAGTCTTGAGAATGATTTTCAGTTTTGGCCTTCTTTTAATTAAAGGTTTTTTTCTCGGCAAAATAAGTTGTTTCTGCATTCAGTTAATGAATGTTCTCACCCTCTACCCGTGCAGAAATCGCCATATATATTACCGATTACCGACTAGGACCTGATCCGATGTGTACTATCTGGTCCTGATAGGAAGAATTCTGTGGCCCTGACTCGTACCAGACCGGGCTATGTACTGTGACGTCATATAGCCTCTTCCCAGCGCCATCTTAAGCCATATGCGCTAGATGTAATATGATCTCGAACATAACCTTAATTTTTGTTCTCCTTCGTGGTGTTGTGTTGCAAATGTTCTGGGAGTTTTCGACCGTATAATATATTCTTAACACATTAATAATAAATGCCAAAATTAACGAGCACACCGTGTGTTCGCAAAAATCGTGCCATCAGCAAAATTCCATATTTACGCGATGAAAACGAAAGCAACGAAGGTTAGTCTTTTATGGTATTACATTTTTTATGGTATTATTACATTTTGTGATATATTTAATTGCATTATACTGGATCCAAGTTCTAACCTAAACATTCGATTTCCTCATTTTAGTCAAAAAAATGATTATTTGATATTTTTTTCGCTCGGTAGCTTTTTTTTTGTAAAACAAGTAGTTGCAATTTTGAGGTTATATTTTGGATTCTACGATTTAAGTTATGCATGTTATCGCTCCAGTGACAGGGTAAGGGATAATATTTGTGGATTGAAATGAAGAAATGTAATTTTGACAAATTCAATGCAACCGAAGAGGAAGTGCTGTCCCACATGAGCAACGTCTTCTGGAATGCAAAAGACTGGGACGGTAATCGGAAGCAGAGGTCCAAATAACCATTCTTAATTATTTTTAAGGTGTATTTAAAATAAAGCTCAATCCTATAAATTTGGCTTTTTATTTAATATTCTGTTATAATTATTTTGAAGGATTTTAATTCCTACTAGAAAAGTAAATAATGTGGCTAGAGTCGGGTAAATAATAGGGGCCAGATCGGGGACAGATCGGGCGTTTGATCGGGTCCCTAGATATGGCTCCGAGGTGGCTACGTGTTTCATGATGAGTCTGGCCCTGACTCGATTTCCACATCAGGGCCCGATATGAACGAGTCTGGGCCCGGTCGGGGCCACGGCGAAATTTCTGCACGGGTAATATAGAATTTATAGCCTGTCTCGAGAAGTTTGAAGAAAGACTGAATGATTAATAGTGAAAAGCGATTCAAAAATGATACAAAACTTTAAAAATTTGTCAATCCCCGATAACTTACTGCTAAGCTTTCCATGATATGAAAATTTCAGTAGACAACTAGGATTGCAGCAATTATTTCTAGAATTTCATAAACAAAAATTATTCTGTTCGATAAAATATTCTGATGAAAGCAATATGAACGAATATGCTCTCTTCAGACTTATAAAGTTAACGGTTATAATTTATCGGTCATAACTTCTCGAATTCTTGCATAATATTTCAAAATTCCCCCGAATGGCAAGAATAAACTAGCTGTGAATTCGATCTTGGGTGCTACCCTTTGGCTGTATTTATAATTTTATGATCCCCATTTTATGAGCACTTTGCTTTCTCCTTATGATTAAATAGCCAAAGTATTCGCTATAGAGGAAGCATTCACAATTTTGCATAAAAAAGTATCAAAAAGTAAAAAATGCTTCGAAATCTCAAGGATTGTTCAATTAAAAAAATATATTAATTATACAATTCCAGAATGAGAAGTCCTTTAAATTATGAATGATACATTTTTTTCAAAAATTATAAACGATATTATGGAGAAGATTCAAAGAGGATGGACTAGTCCCTCACAATTTTCAGGACAATTAACCAGAAAAAATGTTTACTACCCATCCCGAATTTGGAGAAGACGAGAAACTTCGAAAAATAAATAATATCAATGAAGAAAGATATAATACCTTTTGATTGATGAGAATGTAATTATAAAGATTTTAAGCAAAAAATTACTAAGCAATCAGATTCAATAAAAAAGACTTTCAAGGTGTAATAATTCTTGTTGCTTCCTCGTAATATTTCAAACATCTGTTTCATACGGAAAAACTTTTTTGATCGACATAATTCAAAGTTGGCGCATGAATAGAAAAGACCTTTTGATTATAAATTTTCAAATAGAACAATTCTGACAATTTTCGTAAGAAATTCATAAAGCTGGGAAAGAGATGGGGTACGACACAACTTTTCCCATCCCTTTTCCTGCTCGAAAAATGATCATTTCAATATGCTTCCTCAATGAGGAAGCAAATACTTTTGCTAACAGGAAGCAAAGTGCTCGTGAAATGAGCACCATATAATTAAAAATACTTTAATTTGATTTTTATTCTTTTTAAAAGTACTTTCTTCATTACATTTTTCTTCACTTTCTGTTTGACAACTTCGATGTTCTTCGCCAGAGTTAATTTTTTTTAAGTTCAAAATTACTTTCTTCAGAATTAATCTCTTCTTTTAATTTTTGAATTCTAAATTTTCCTAATTCTGTGTGCTTTCCACCCTAAAATGGTTATTGACTCATTACTTTTTCAAATTGTAGTGTTAATTTTGTATCCGCTTGTAAATCGTCTGCTTTCTTCTATGAACTGAATCATTTTGAATTGTCAAACTTTTTATATGAAATTATAATTCATCATTATTATTATAGCATTCAGCCACATATAAGATAAGCGTAATTCCCTTGGTTCTAGTCTCGTTATACTACCGCGGATCAAAGAATTCATATGGGAAGAGTGAGAAAGGGTAGTGTAGAAGGAGGTATACATTTTAGATCAATCTCGAATTCCTGTGTTGCTTATTTAAGCAATATCATCATACGTCTTAGATCATACAAAAATACGCAAAATGACTTATGATCGAATAGTAAAATCCGTACTCAACTTCAATCACATCCACCATGCAAAGCTCTCCACGAAGGGTCCATTAGTATCCAAGATCGTTCATTTCGAACATTAATTATCCGTTTTTGTTTGAAGACGCCTCAAATTGAATTGAAGAATTGAACGTTTAGATATATAGCATTGTGAATAACATTTGTTATAACATACTTATGTTTTTTTGTTATCAAATATTGAAAAATTAGAAAATTTCATTATTCATACTATGACGCAGAAAGCTTTTATTTCAGTCTTATTTTTATGGATATCTTCCTGCCATCAAAATATGTCTTATACATGTGCTATTTTTGTTTCATATATCTTTTTTAATCTCATAATCATGGTGAAGAATTATTTTTAAAGAAAATTTCTGACCAGAGCATAAGATTTCACATGGAAATTATGTTTTAGTGAAGATAAAATGAAAATATTCTTCAGTTCAAAGCAGAAAAATGATGTATTCTAATCGACATCCAGCAGATTGCGGCGCAACATTTCCCCTACCTTTTTTCTCTTGGAATACATTTTTTCAAATTTTTGAAGATCTTAATCGTTAAAACTGTAGATGAATATTTGAAATGGCTTCATAAATGAAAAGAGTTCATTTATTAAAAAATGCGGGGAAATTTCTCAGATTTGGAAATTGTTCAGGGAGGAGCAGGAAGGGAAAGAATTTGATTCCCTTTTGATATCAGCGGATATGTTGTATTCTCTGGATAATTTTTAATATACACGCCCTTTTTCGTGCAACTGTAAGCTAGTATAATCTAACCTCTAATACCTACCAGTCTCATTACAATTCAATTATCGGTTCCAAAAATGTAGATATTTCAAAAAAATCCAATTCCAGAATTTAATATGGCGTACCTTTAGTAATTAAAAAAAAATTAATGCTCTGAGCTTCGAATGGTGCTTATATAAAACTATTATTTCTTATTCGAAAGTACATTTTTCAAACAAACATAAACCTAAAAAAAATTAATTCGTGTGAATTTTTGCACAAATTGATTTTTTTAAGCTCTTGTTTGTTGGAAAAATTTACTTTCAAATATTTAATAAACAAAGACATTAAGCCATAGACCCTGTACCGCTATCTAGCTTTCGGTTGATTTACCGTTCTCAAAAACTCGATTTTTGGTGAACCAAAAAAACCATAATTTGAAGAAGTTTTATTAAAATCGAACGATCATTTGCAGATCCTGATATTTTTTACGGGTACTGATCCTTCAGTATAAATTGTTCAACATTGATCAGCAATTGCTTTGGAAATTCCTTATTATATTTTTTATGAAACTTATATAAAAAAACAACCGTGTACATATATCTGGACTGAATATTGAATTCAGCACAAAGAAATAAGGAGAACCTTTAGACAACACAACGGGACACAGGCGTCATTAGAAGACGATTGGAGGAAGACAGAAGCTTGCCGAGGGTTGAAGAAGGCCTCGTGCAATAAAACGATAAATCAGGCGAACGGGAAAATAAGGGGTAAAATAGAAAAAGCCCGTAGCGTAGATTTGGAACTGAGCCAGGGTGGAAGAGAAGCAGCGTGCAGTCGCTCCCTGTGGCCTCTGTGGCTCCTGTGGCTCCCAACATCCTTCTTGATCAGCGTCTCTCAAATAAAGGTTCTACGAATCAACCCAACCTTCTGGTAAATTGACTTGGACAACCTGTTCCTACTAAATCTCTATACCTTCTTTTAAACTCAATCATTCGCTTTTTTCAATTTTAAAAGAGATTATCCAAAGAATAAATTGTATCTAGTCAAGAAGAACAAATTTGGTCAATTTGGCCTATTATTTTTACACTGTAAAAATGTCTGCTGAAATTTCCAATATCTTGCATTGTGGTTTGAAAATTTTAACATTGCAATGTGGCCTTTCACGCAATGCAATTTCACCTAAAATGTATTGAAATTTTACAATACCGCATAGAGTCGCCGTTTTGTAATGTTCGTAATTTTACAGTATAAGTATTGCAATTTCACTTACAATGATGTGTTTGATATTTTACATTACGCTTGAATTGTAGAAGTATTGTAGAATTTTAAACATTTTTAACAATGTAGAAACAGTTTTTTTCTTTTATATATCGTCGCTTAAGTTCTGACACCACCTAATCAGTTTTTCTTATTTTTCAGGAGACACAAAAACGGTTTTATTCTGAAACTGCTAGTTGTTTTTTCTGAAAGTGGTTAGCATGGTGGCTCCCAGGTACTATTTAACTGATATTTTCATTCACTTTGGCGTGAAAATTTGCTTCGGAAAACGTAATGAACCCATTTTGGCCGAGAAACCTATTTGGCCCAAAATGTTGATTAGGCGGTGTCAGAACTTAAGCGACGATATGCATATTAAAGCTGAAATAGAAATGTAACTTTGGGGACTTATTCTTCCTATTTGTATCCCACTCTGTGCAATTTTATCCTGATCTATGCGAAATCTATTTAATTTGGTTTATTCATATCCTATAATCTAATTCAAAGCGGTTAAATTCTATCACTTTTTTCTCATAATAAAATCTAAACCTATATCTTATTCTGTCCGTTTATATGTCCTAATCTATTCTAAATTTGTTCATTTCTATCCATTTCTGTGTTAATCTATTTTAATTGGATTAAGTTGTTTCCATGTCTACCCCAATCTATCCTCATTTGAATTATGTCCAATTGTACCTAAAGCTATCTGAACATAAGTCTATCAATTTTTGTTGTCTATCCTAAATGATCCCATTATTTCTATACTACTTCAATATACTTGATGTATGGGGTTGTCTCATTTGCCATACATTTCTGATAATTTGAAAAGTCAATGATTGATCACTCGCATAATTTTGATTTTTACACGGGGAATGATTGGAAAGTAAATAAAACAAAATGTGATGAGACCAGGTAGAAAAGCATGTCATTTTGAGAAGGAGAAAATGCATGAAGGGATACAAATTGATAGAAATATTAGAATATGCAAAATGGTAAAAATCATGGTGACCGCTAAATTTTCCATTTTCTCCTTCCACAAGTATTAACTTTGTAACTAAAATTGTACTTGTTGAACTTTGGAAAGTATAAGTAACAAATTTAAATTGGTTAATTTTTACACGATTCAACTTGACTTAAAATAATTAAAATTTCGAAGGATTTAAGTATAAAAACGTTTTAATATCACAATTCTTGGCCACTAAATTTTTTTTTCTGTTTCAAATAAAGTTCGAATTCGTTTAATTTTCAACGTTCCGTAGTAGAAATTTTTCATTGTTGATGTTTCGCATCTGCAATTAATTTTTATATTGAACGATTTTTAAAAATAATTCAGTTTTAAAGGCTTATAATTGATTCTTTTTCCTTTATTTTTAACGGTTATATTCACGATGAATTATTGAATTATAATTTTTTATGTTATATTAATTGAAAATTCTGAAATTTCATATTTAATTTCAAAAGCTTCCGATTTGAAATAATATAATTTAATTTTCTCCGCATTTTGAATGATCCAATTTAGAAAAATCTGATTTGAAAATATCCCATTTTTATTGTTTTGAAATTGCCTTATTTTTGAAATTGTAATCTGATGAAATCATTCACTTCAGTAAACCTTCAATTCAAAACAAAAATTTTCAATTTCAAAAGTTTTAATTTAGGAATAATGAAAGTTCAATTCCCTTCCATTCGATTCGAAATATCGTCCTTCTTGAAAATTTCACCTAATCTAAAATTGTTTGATTCGTAATGTTTTAAATTCAAAATCGTTCAATATATGTTTTTATAAATTTTCAAGGCTTCAATTCTAAACTATTAATTATTGTTTCAAACATTTTTAAAATTCAATATTTGAACATTTATTTGATAATGAATTATTAAATTATTATTTATATTTCTAATGTTATGAAATAAAAGCCCAGAAACGGGTAAGCGCGTGTGTATCTATTGCTATTAATCTGAAAATTGAGAAATACAATAATACAGAAGACCCTTCAGTCACAGACATCCAGATGATATTGAAAACACAGATAAAAAAAGTCAATTAATTTTTAGTTACTCCTCAAGAAAAAAAATTAATCAATTACTCCATCGAGAAAGTGTTTTAAAAGTTTTTACAAATTCAACATAAAATATAAAAATTTAAATTTAATAATTGCATTGAAAAAATGTAATTTACTATTTTTTTTAAATCAATTATTATAAATACTACGAATATTTTTAATTTTTAATGTTTCATATCAATATAATTAAATTTATATTGATATCATATTACAAATTATTTCTTTTTTTCCCTTTAGATAGCAGAAAATTAAGATTAAAATATTTTTTCAAATTATACAAATTGTATATATATATACAAATAAAATTTACAAATAATTTGAATATTAATATAACAAAGCTTATTGATACCTGGGTGAGGTGTCTCAAACGTGTGTCTGGGATACTGGGCGACCTCTCAGAGTGTGCAGCCTTATCCTTGCACGCGGGGCTCTACACCGATAAACGAACCCTTTTCCCTAGCTGCTTGTGGGACGGATTGACTCAGGGACGACCTGCTGGAGTGCTATGATACCAGTATGGCGCCTGAACGAAAAGGTTACATGGCGCGACTGCATACTCTGTGGTGCGAGAAACATCCAGAGCTCTCGCATTTTTCGCATAAACGTCTACAAAACCGTGCCGAGGAACTCCGGAAAAGGGGTTATATAAGCAGCGTCTACTCAACCGCAGCCAGAACAAGCCGACAACAGAGAAAGAGAGGCGACACTGAGATCAACCACGAAAAGGCATCTAATAGAGGAAAAACGATGCTTCAGGACCCGGAGAAACATCAACATTCAGGTATCTTCCAAGCCCAAAGATCTGGCTGAACTGCATTACAAGCTTCATGGAGATTTTTCCGAAGAATCCGACCTCTGGACTATCAATTGTTTTACGAACCTGGAATTATTCGGTCTTCTTTCCCTACCCTGATAAGATTTAAAGATTTATAGTTATATGGCCTAACCTGTGAATAGGCCAGATCACCACGCAAAACATGACGTATTTAAAACCTACTGCCACTAAATGGAAAAACAAGAATTATTTGCTACCTTGATCCTTTCAACTTCACTTCAATCAAGTTAAAAATAATCTTTTTTAAATGTATGTGTAAAAGTATACTAATTTCGTGAAGAAATCAGCTTCATAAAGTCAAAACCTTGAACCAATATTCTCGAAAAGTTTCATTTTTCCAGATAATCAATTTATGAAAAAAGTAACATAAGGATAAATTCAAAACAATAATTTCCAGACTTTCATGTTGATTTAATATTGAGCATCCTCTGAAAGCATTTTCAATTGCGCGCTACGCGTGCGTGTAGTTTTTCGATTTGAATGGAAAATAATTTTTAAGGCAAAATAAAACTTTCGAATAATAATTTATTTTTCATTTTCATTTGTTTATTTGGTTTTAGGGTTATATAAATAACAGTTTTCTATATTTCCTAAAAAGCTTTAAAAAGATTTTGGAAAATTTCAGATATGTCGAAAACATATTTAGAAAAATTCTAACACAGTTTTTCATTTTACAGGATTTAAAAATTGTAGGAAAACTTTAATTTTCACTTTTCGGAATTCTTTCGAAGTATTCAAATATTTTTGATCTCTTTAAAACTTCAGAAATTCCTAAATGTCTTTTGAACTGACTCACATTATTCCTAAAATTGCTTCAAATTTTTCTAGACTCTTTTTTAAAAATGCTTGACATCTTTTGAACTGCTTTAAAATCTTTTAAAATATTCTGTTTTAATTAAATTTTCAATGTAAAAAAATGAATGTATATTTTGCCAGGAATCTTAAGAAAATATCTTCATGAATAAAATGAAATAAAAATTTTATAAAAATATCTTATAAATAAAAATAAAAAAATAAGTATAATTAAAATATCATAATAAAATATCTTGAAACCTTTCAAAGACATTAAAAAGTTTCTGCACTTCTTGTTGGGAAATCTTGGAAAATCTCCCTTTGTTTTTAACATATTTGAATCTCTTCAAATTTTAAATTATTTTTGAAATTTGTACAAAACTTCCATATATTTTCTGAAGACATTCAAATTTTTCCTAAAATGTTTGAAAATTATTTCAAAACTAAAAACAATAGCTTAAAATTGTTCACATTCTTTTCTTTACAATCTGAAAAAATCTTTTGAAATGTCTTGAAAAGTTTTTATATATTCTCTTAAAACTAATGTTACTAAATGAAAAATCATTCTAAGTTATCCTAGGAATCTTAAAAATTTAATTCTTTTGGAATCTTTTGAAATTCTTAGAAAGATTCTACATTTTTTATTCAAAATCTTTAAAAATCTACGTTCTTTCAATTTTTCGAAATTTTTCTACTTATTTTTTAATTTTTCCAGCAACTTGTACATATCTTTTAAAATTATTCTATTTTTTCCTAAAATTTCTTAGACATCTTCAAAAACTAAAAAAATTGCCTTATAATGTTCCAGATTTTTTCGATATTTTCAAAAATATTTTGAAATGGTTTAGAATCTTGTCCAATTTTTTTCAAAAATTAATTTTTTTGAAATAAAAAATCATTCAAAGTTATTCCACGAATCTTAGAAAATTTGTGTTTTTTTTCCGAAATCTTTTAAAATCCTTAGAAAGCTTCTAAATTTTTTGTTCGAAATCTACATTTTGTAAACATTTTTTCTCAAATAATCTTAGGGACACACTTGAAACTCAGAGATTAGAATATATAGCCTAATTGAGTTTATCAATATAGAAACTTACTAACAAATTGTGATTCACACATTTTTTACGCATTATTTTTTATTTTTCTGATATAAACCTGCCAGTTGACGTTTACTGAGGCCTTGCCGATAACTGGGCGATTTACATTATTAACAGTCATGACAATTGTATTTTTTATATTTTACAGATAACATAACATAAAAAGTACTGAAAAGGTATTAAACTTGCCATAATTGTGTGTTCTGTGAAACATAAAAAAGGTTACGGATCGTATGCCAAAAAAAAACTTTTATCATATTGATTGTTCTCGTTTGTTAAAGTATTTTCTTATTATCATTGATTTTTGTAAATTTTCATAAAGTAAGTTCTCTTTTTTTGCGCTTCAGCAATATGTATGGGTGAGGTGTTGTTTAAATGTTAATTCAACAAGAAAGGAATGTTAGAAATATCCCTACTGACATTCCTGTTTGGTCGAATTCCCATTAAAACAACACCCTACATATTACGGTGGGCCGAAAATGCAAACTTTTCGAGAATCAAAAATGCCTAGTGCTGAAAAACTGATAAGTTTTTATTACAAGTAAAATTCTCTGATGTTTGATATATTCTATAATGAAACCTTCTACTCTGTTACAATTTATATTCATAGAAAAAAATTAAAAATTTGAGAACTCAGAATAAGCATGTAGGTGTTTCCATATACAAGACTTTATATTGAATTTATAATTGTCTAAAATTGATAGCCGTTGATAAATTGTAACTGAATTATTAAATGGGTTACATTGAATGTCAACATTTTTCGCAAAGTCGGTAGTGGGATCAAAGCGAGTAGGAGAAGTCGCGATAGGTGGTAGGGTACTGTACTTTAAAATATAAAGAGCGTGAAACACCGCGAAACTCGATCAATTACATCACGAACCTGAACAACTATAGGACTTCAAAGTCTCGTTCACCATTTATTTCGAAAAAAATCGACAAGAAAAGTTCACTATTCTCAAATTAAGGGTTGGGTTGTAGTACAGATGAGTATATTGTGAATATAGACCAAATTTACCAGTTAGCCTACCTGAGATATATTTGAACAAATGAAGATCCATATAAGCAATCTGTTCCTTGCATTCGCGGTCTTGTGCATTCTTTTTGGTAAGTCTATATAGCTAAAACCATTATATGAATTAAAAACATTGCAAGTTTCCAAAATGTGAAAGAGACACAATAATTATTATTCTTTCGTGGAACGCATGAAATTTCAATTATTACTTTATTGTGAAAGTACATTTCAATTGGGAAAGATTATTCGACATTTTTTAAAAATCAAAAAAATTTGAATTGAACATTAAAATTATATATTTATTTCACAAATATATTCAATAACGGCATGTATCAGGTATAAATACATACAAACATCTTTTGTCTTTGCAAGTTCATGTCCACAGAAAATGACCTGTCGATTTGAAACTTTCGTAAATTAGATAAAAGCAACCACAAAACGTTTATCTGCTCTTAAATGATACATGTTTATAATCACAATTTTTTTTTTTAATTATAAAGATCTAGGACGGATGAACATTTATAGTTCCTTTATTTCAATTTCTTAATGTGTCTGCTCAATATATCCCCTTCACAAAAAGAAAAAACTTCAAATTAAGTTTTTCGTCTTTAAGGTTTTTGTAACTTGTGATACTGTAGATCAATTTCGTAAAACGAAGAAAAGTAATTTATGTCTTAAAATTTTATAATTTTGATAAGATTCACAGATCCATCGGTTGTGGAGTGATATACACAGTCCACACATTCCTCACAAGAGTTGAAGCATCTGCTACAGAAATCTCTATCTTCTTTTCCAGAATCCAATGCTGTGGAGATAGTACCATTGCGCGAATTTCACGTGGAGCAAAATAATTTTGACGAAGCGGTTAATAGTCATCGTATATTCAATGAATGGATAACTTTTGAAAAACGCCTTAAAGCTCGATACCAAAGCAGGACAATTACTGTAGTAAGTGCTCAAGGTGAGAAATTAACTTTTAAGTTTCAAGCAGATCGATGGGGACGTCTAGTTGATGTTCAAACAGAACCTGTGCAAATTGGTCCAGCACCAGGTAGAATTATCACCACGCATCTTGCTACTTTGTGTCAAATACAATTTTTGGTATACGTCAATGACGAAGGATTTATAGTCGGTGCTCGTCCTCCGCCCAGGCAACCAAGAAGAGAAGGGTCACAATCACCTACATCAAGTCAAGGAAGCACTGGAAGCCCCTAGAGTTGGCTCTGCAAGCATTGGAAGCAAGAGTCCTTTTTTCATTCAAAAATATTGACTTGTACCTAATTGTTTCAAAATTATCTAGCAGATTGATCTGTGAACTTTATTATCAGTGATTGTCGTCTTCAATATTTTGTATGATCTAAAGAATAAAACAAAGAATCAGACTTACCTAGTTTTTTTTTCAAAAAATTATATTTTTGTGTGAAACGAATGCTATGCTATCCAAATGATTTTTGGCGCTTTTAATTTGAATTTGTCAATTTCCAAGTCGATATCTCATTACATTCACACGTGTAAGTTATTTCGAAAAAATGTCGCTAAGGTATAAGAATCGGATTAATAGTATATGGCCTTGATGCCAATGTAATTATAGTATAGGTGCGTTCCGCTAAAACCTTCACAACGGAATTATAATATTTTCTTCATTCCATAATTTTGGGCTTTTTGGGCTTTTTTGGGCTCTCCAAAATACAAAAATTGTTTCTGAAGAAACAACCTCTATCTCCTGAAAACTATCCTCAAAATCACAAAACCAAAAAAGATATCAATCAAAAGTCAATGATTTTTCGCGGTTCACAAAACACTGCCAAAAAATTTTCCAACTGAGAAAAAATCATACTGGTCACCTGGGCAAAACTCTAAACTATACCCACAACCGTAAATTGATAATCAAAAAACAAAAAAAAAACACCCCTAACACATTTAACCAAACCCTGCTCGGCTGCCTTCAACTAAAAAATCCATAAACATTACAATTAAGGATAATTAGCACCAACACTTTCCCAAAATTCTTTTTCATACGCTCACTTCTACAGAGACATTCAACAACCCTTCAGAACTACCCTTATCACGTTTAACGAACCACGTGTCAGCTGTCTACAACCGAGACCGCCATAACAATCTAAAATTAATAATATTCACCCAAACTACTTTCAAAGACTCTCGTTAATAAATCTATTCCCACAGTAATATTTCACATCACCTAGGAACTACCCCTATCACATTTTACGGAAGAAGTCTCTGCTGCCTTCAAGTAAAACCGCCAACACAATCTCATATTGAAAATAATCATCCCAAACAACCTTCAAAGACTTTAATTAATAATTCTATCTCCACAGTAATATTGCACATTACCTAGGAAATACCCCTATCAGATTTTACGAACCAAGTCTGAGCTGCCTTCAGCTAAAACTCCCAAAAAAGTTTCAAATTAAAAATAACCAACAAAGACATCTTTCCAAGACTCAAGTCAATATATCTACCTCAACAGTAATATTCCGCATCCCCTCTGAACTGCTCTAATCACATTTAAGAAACCAAGTCTAAACTGCCTACAACTAAAACCTTCAAACAAATTTAAAATTAAAAGTAATTACCCTAGACAACTTTTAAAGACTGTAGTTAATATTCCAGTGGGCACGAAATTTAAGAAAGAAATTGGTACTGTTTAATATCTATATTTTCAATTAGGGGTAGGTTTTAGTGTTATAGGTTGCATTTGGACAATTTAATTCATTTTTAGTGAGCCCAAAACTAGCTCAGACCTATGTTATATGTTTTCTCGTACTTATTCCATAGATTTTTCTTCAGAGTTTTTTCAGGGTTAGGGTTGATTTTTTTAAATAAGTTTTGTTTATTTTGGGGAGAACAAAAAAAGCCCGAAATTCGGATAAGCTTACATCTCAGCTTGGTACGTAAGTTATTTTGAGGGTAGTTTTTAGGAGATAGGGGTTATTTTTTGAAAACTAATTCTTGCATTTTTCAAGAGCCCAAAAAAAGCCCGGAATTCTGATATGCTTTCATTCAGTTTAGGTACATATTTTATTTCGAGGGTAGTTTTAAGGAGATGGGGGTTATCTTTTGAAAATTAATTTCTGCATTTCTCGAGAGCCAAGAAAGTCCAACATTCTGGCGCTCTTGATTTGAAATTTTGTTGTAATTTTCTGTAGTGGAGGTGCTGGCGGCCAGCACCTCCATCCCAAAAGTCCGTTTATTTGAGAAAAATAAAAGAGCCCAAAAATCGATATGGGTCCCCAAAAAGAGCCCAAAAGAGCCCAAAATTCTGATATACTCACATTTAGTTTGAGTACATATTTTATTTTGAGGTTAGTTCTTAGGAGATAAGGATTGTTTTTTGTGAATAAATTCTGCATTTTTGGAGAGCCCAAAAAAGCCTAAAATTCTGGTGCTGTTGATTTAAGACATTTTGAATATGAAATATAAAAGAGCACAAAAAGAGGTATCGTTGCCCATGAAAAGCTTCTAAAAAGCCCAAAATCATGGCATTGAGAAAATATTCCAATTCCGTTGTGGAGGTGCTAGCGAAACGCACCTCAAATATAATTCATTTTATATTAACGTCCCAGTGGGCACAGATATTGAAGAACATCGTCAGAACGGCTCAGAAACATCATACGTCAGTCCAAATAATGCTTCTTAAACATACAATGTTCCACAGACTTTTTAAAGACGTATTTGGAACATGAAATCTTATATCAAGATTCTTATTTCTATTTTTTAGGATAGCGTAATTTCGGGCGTGTTAACGAACTAGTGAGCAAGAGATCAAAAGCGAGAGTTCGAGCCATTTTTTCCATCCACTCTTTCATTATGATAAATTAAAATTTTCGAAGCATCTTCAGGTTTCATTCGTGTCCGAAACTATGAATGTTGCCGACGTTTTGTGACGTTTCAGGTTATGTTGTTCTGATATATGTATTCTCTACGATGCCTGTGATTAGTCATAGCGCCCCATGGTGGGGACTGGTTGAACTTGATTGGCCAATTATGGGCGCTCTGGCCGATCACAGGCATCGTAGAGAATACATATATAAGAACAACATAACGTGAAACTTCAGTTTCAAGTCAGCCCTGAAGAAGTGAACTGCAATGTTCACGAAACGTCGGCAACATTCATAGTTTCGTACACGATTGAAACTCGAGAAAGCTTTAAAAATTTCAAATTTTAATTTATCATGATGAATCATCGTGAAAGCAATAAATCTACTATAAAAAAACTACACGGGGAGAGTTTTATTACTAAAACTAACACTTTTAGTAAGCTCAGGTCTTCTCAAGCTAAGCTACTAACATCTTTAGCTTTCTTAAAACGGTGTAGGGACAATAACATCGTCTCAAAATTCTTACAGTTGAAAAACTATTTGGGAACATTCTTAAATAGCTTCTAATTTTTTTTTTCAAAACTTGTACATATATTTTAAAATAATTATAATTTTCCTGAAATTAGTAAACAATTTTCAAACCTAAAAAAAACATTTTAAAGTCTTTAAGATTTTTTTCGATATATTTAGAAATCTTTTGAAATGTTTTAGAATCTTTTTAAATTTTGTTCGAAAATTAATTCAAAAAATTAAAAAATCTTTTGAAATCATCACGCGAATCCAAGAAATTCTTTTTTAGTGTCTTGACATTTTTTTAAATTCTTAGAAAGCTTCTAAATTTTTTGTTTGGGATCTTCAAAAATCCACATTTTGTTAACATTTTTTTTTAATCATACTCAAGAATACACTTGAAACTAAAAGTTTCAAATATATACTTCATTGAGTTTATCAATGTTAAAACTTACTTGCAAATTGTGCCTAACACATTTTTGATGCATTATTCCTTATTTTTCTGCTATAAATCTGATAGTTGACGTTTCCTGAGGTCCTGCCGATAATTGAGCGATTTATCTCATGAACAGTCATGACATTTGATGAGCGGAAATCCTAATAGTGTTAAGTGCCATTTTCCGAATTTTTAGGGCTCCTTTTTGCGACTCACCACTACTACTGCAATTAAACTTATTTCAATAGGATTTTCATATCAAATTGTCTGTTGATGAGTGAAGATTTATACTTGTGATGCGGAATTCCCGTTTTCTTTGAAAAAAATTTTTTTTTTCAATGTGACACTAAAGTAGTGTGAACAATGTGATGCTTTCAAAACATTGTCATTCGTGAAAATATTGAACCGGAGTGAAATCTTCTCTGCCTCGCCAACCAGACAACGCTACAGTTGGTCAGATCAACGAAAGATGGAGCATAAGGCCTAAGACGTTTAATAAAATCGGGCCCGTTCAAAACAAAAAACGAATTTTCCATAAAAATCCATTGGACTTGAGAGAAATAAGACCACAGGTTAGTGTTATCCTAAGTATAGAAAATAATTTCATGAAGAAAAACTTATTTCTAAAAAAGTGGCACTTAACACTATTATGATTTCCGCCCTTCATTTTTATTTTTTATGTTTTTCAGATAATATAACATTAACAAAAACTGAGATTCAATCTTGACATTAAAGCCATTATTTATCAATAATAAATTAATCTAAATTAGGCTCAAGTGATTAAGAAGGTCTGAATCTTGGTGTAATTATGTGTTCTGTTAAACATAAAAAGGCTTAGTATCAGGTGCCAAAAAATGAACCGAAATTTTTTTTTTATATCCTTCAATTTCTTGACGATAATTAAAGTTTTATTTTTGATTCTCGCGAGCATATTTTTAATGCTTCAAACACGCGAAGAAATTTTTAAAGGTATTTTCCAAAAAATATTCAATAAGTAAGCGGGAAAATCTTCCAAAGTAAAGTTATTCTCCTTGAAAATGTGTTCAAAATGCTAGGCATTCATTGTATGATATTTTCAACCAATCATTTAATATTTCTAAATCAATGAGAAATAATATTAAGATGGTAGAAATGACATACTTCAGACCAATCAGTAGAAATTGGATGTTAAAATTTCTTTATTGCTGTCGACGTTTCGAAAACTGTAACGTTTTCCTCATCAGGACTTTGAAGTTCATGTTTCCATTTTTAAAAATTCATCACATTTTTTATTCAGAGAATTACATTCCTCATCTGTATAAATATATGTAACATTAATTAATTACACTCAATATCATTTAAATAGTTAAAAAAAAATATATATACTTCTTGGCTTCCGTTTTCGGTACCGATCGCGAGAGAACTGTTTTGTGTCAAGTGTTGGTTTTTTTGGCTTTGGTGAAGGGAATCAGCGTGTGTGGAAGGAGAAAGGGCATTGAGTGCGGAGATCAGGTGTGAAGGAAGAAGGGTGAGTGTAGGCAAGGGTGTAAAGGTTGAAAGTGAGGTGTGCGAAAAGGAAATTGGAGTGTACGAAAGTTTTGAGGTTAGGAGTGAAAAATTGTTGTCGTGCAAGGGGGGTAAGAGGTAGGCAGGTGAAGAGAGGGTAGCGTCGTGGAACAGTGGGTAAGGTTGGATACTGGGATGTCGACGGTAAGAAGTCCGCAAACGGGCGCCAGAGGTCAGGCGGGAGATGAGGCAATTGCTGACGAGGTTGCGAGCTCGGTTAGTGGAGTGAAGGGGGAAGATGACAGTAGCGGTAGCGGTCAAGAGACGTTTAAGACGCCGACTAGGGTGGGGATGGCAGAGAGAAGGGATTCAGGTACGGCCCATAAAGGCGGGAGGCCCTCTAACCTACAACGCCGGAAGAAGCTAGGCAGCGCGGGCTCGAATCGAAGTTTAGACGAATGGCGAAAAAAAGGAAACGTGACCAGTAGTGAGGGGGAAGACAAAGGAAAAAGAGAGGAAGGGGACGATGAGTTAGAAACGGATAAGGAAAGCAAGAAAGGCAGGAATAAACTCACTAAACGGAAAACAACAGATAGAGATAGGGGGGACGGAGGGATGTTTGAAAAATTAGAGGCTCTCATAAAAGGGTTTAGAGAGGAAACAAGGAGAAGTTTGGAAGACATGAATAGGCAGGGAAATGCTGTAAGGGGGGAAGTAAGGAAAGTAAGAGAAAAGTGGGATAAAATCTGGAAAGAGGAGAAGGATAAGGTATGGCGTAAGCTAGAGAGCATAGAGAATAGACAGAAGGAGGATGACGAAAGGAGAAATATTGAGATAAAACAGCTGGAAGAACGGGTGAACAACTTAGAATTGAGGAATGAGCATATGGGGAAAGAAACAGAGGGTGCGGAAATAGACATAGGGAGTAATAAGAACGTGCAAAATGAGAATGAAAGATTGAAGAAGAGACTGAGTGACATTGAAAGGAGATTGGAAGGGGAAGAAAAGGCAAAGAGAAAAAATAACATAATTATTAAGGGATTGACAATGGAGAGTGAAACAGGGGAGGCGGAAATCATAAAGCTTCTGAGAAATATTGGAGTGCAGGTAAGGGTAGAAGGAGTTAAAAGGATAAGAGGGACGAACGAAGGAAAGGAAGGAATGTTTGTAGTAAAAGTAGGGAGTGAGGAGGAGAAAAAGAAAATTATGGAGAACAAAAAATTATTGAAAGGAAGAAGGGAAAGAATTGAAGAGGATCTCACATGGAGGTAGAGGAAAAGGAGATGGCAAATAGACCAGAGGGCATGGATAGAGAGGAAAAAGGGGCACATGGTATGGATAGGGAGAGACAGATTATGGATAAATGGAGAGGAATGGTTCTGAGACGAGGAATCAGAAGAAATAAGGAAGAAGGAAAAAAGAGTTGAGAAAGGTAGAAAAAAGGAAGATACAAAAGATGTTAGCGAGCAAACAGAGGGGTTTCCAAAAAGCAAGGCGGAAGAAAAGTAAGGAGGATAGGAGAGGGAAGGGATGGGAAAAACGTAAAAATAGCTTTCTGGAATGTGTCAGGCTTGAAGAACAAGAATGAAGGATTTTGGCGGGAGTTAGAAAAATGGGATGTGATTATGATGAGTGAAACATGGGCAGATGAGAAGGATTGGAAGGGGATGAAAAGGATGCTACCTAAAGGGTATGTGTGGACAATGCAAGAATCGAGAAAGGAACACGTTAAAGGTAGAGGGATGGGCGGCATGGTCTCGGGGGTGAGAAAAGAACTGGCAGTAAAAGGGAGAACAGAGGAGGATAGAGAGGAAAAGGATGGAACAATGGTAAGAAGGATTGTAATTGGAAAAGTCAAAATAGCGGTGGTTTGTGTATATAAAAGAAGAGGGGAAGAGGAAGGTTGGAGAGAAATAAGGAGGTGGATGGAGGAAAAGAAGGAAGAGTTGGTTTTGATAGAAGGTGACTTGAATGCTTGGACTGGCGAGCAAGGGGGAGGGACTTGGGATGAAGAAGAGGAGGCCTATATAAGGAGCTCCAAACATAGGGAGATAGACAGGGAGGGGAGGAGGTTACTAGAAGTAATAGGAGAAACAGGATGGTTCATATGTAATGGCAATATGAAAGGAGATGAGAAGGGAGAGATCACATTTGTAGGTAAGGGAGAGACGGTTATAGACTACATCCTGGCGGAAGAAAGAATGAGGAATATGATATGCAGTATGAAGGTGGGGAATGAGATAGGGTCCGAGCACTTCCCAGTAATAGCGACACTGAAAGGTGGCGTCCACAAGCGCGGTAGAGGGAGAAAGGAAAGAGGGGGGGAAAGGAATGCGAAAATGGGAGACTGGGGGATAGATAAATTAAAAGTGTTTGAACAAAAAATGGAAAAGGAGAATGTTAGATATGAGAAGGAGGAGGAAGTAGACGTGTTGATTGAGAGGTTGAAAGGGTCGATTGAGAAGGTAAGGGATGAGATAGGTGCGAAAGAAGGAAGAGAAAAGGGAAAGAGAGGCTGGTGGGATGAGGAATGCAGGGAGAGTAAGGAGAGAATGAAAGAGTCTGTAAGAAAATGGAGGAAAGGAGGAATAGAGAAGGCGGAGTACAACAGGAGAAAAAGAGAACATGAGAGGATGCTGGAAGGGAAAAAGCAAAAAGGAAAGGAGAAATACAAGGAAGAAGTAGAAAAAGCAATCAAAGAAGGGAGGGTTTGGGATGTGATAAACAGGGAAAGAGGAGGAAGGAGGGGCGTGAATGAAGAAATAGAAATGGATGAATGGACGGATTATTTCAAGGGTCTGCTAGGGGGAGAACAAAATAGGATCGAAGGGGAAAATAGAAAGATAGTCCAGGGAGAAAGGGAGGAATTGAACGAAATAACAAGAGAAGAAGTGAATGAGGCGATAGATAGACTAAAAAGAAGCAAGGCTACAGGAGAGGATGGTATGGAGAACGAAGCGATAAAGTATGGAGGAGAAGGGACTAGGGAAGGGATGTGGAAGATCTGCAACAAGGTCTGGAAAGGAGAAGGGTGGCCGGAGGAGTGGAGGACAGGGCTGGTGGTACCGCTTGTCAAGAAAGGGGATGGTAAGAAGGTAGAAGAGTACAGAGGGATCACCCTCATGCCAGTGGGTTATAAAATATACGCGGAAATTCTAAGAAAAAGGTTGGAGAGTCAGATAGAAGATAAACAAAGTATCCCACACAATCAGACGGGATTTAGAAAAGGGATGGGAACAATAGATAACATTTACGTACTCAACTACTTGGTTAACAGAAACTTAGGGAGAAAAAAAGGGAAATTAGTAGCCTTGTTCGTAGATTTTAAAGCAGCTTTTGACTCAGTGAATAGAAAAGTTCTATGGCAGGCAATGAAAGAGAAGGGAATAGAGGAAGGGTTAGTGAAGAGGATAAAGGAAATTTTTACTGAAACCAGGATTAGGGTGAAGATAGGGGGGAAAAAGGGGAGGTTTTCTGGACAGAAAGAGGTCTTAGGCAAGGGTGCCCGTTGAGTCCGCTGCTCTTTAATATGCTGCTGGCAGACTTAGAGGAGAAGCTAAAGGAGAAAGGGAAAGGGGGGACGATTCTAGGTAATAGCAAACTGTACTCTCTAGCATACGCGGACGACGTAGTTCTATTAGCAGACGATGAAAAGGGTATGAACCTAATGATAAAAATTTTCGAAGAATATGTACGAGCAAAAGAACTGACGGTGAACGTAGGGAAGACCAAGGTGATGTGCTTCAGAAAGAGAAAGACCAAAATAGGTTACGGTTGGAAGATGAACGGACAAACAGTGGAAACTGTGGAGGAGTTCTGTTACTTAGGTTTCTGGTTTGAGGCAGGAGGGGGAAACGAGGTGCAGGTGAGGAAGAGAATCGAATGTGCGAGCAAAGTAATGGGCCAAGTATGGGGTATAGGAAAGAGAAGGTTCAAGGACGATTGGAGAATGAGGGTCTGGTTGTTTGATGCGTTGGTATGGGCGGTATTGGGTTATGGGGTAGAAGTCTGGGGATGGAAAGAACATAGGAAAGTGGAAAGTATGCATGAGAGATTTCTGAGATGGGTAATGGGGGTTAGTTGGAGTTGCCCAGGATACATGTTGAGGGAAGAACTAGGAAGGGAGAAAATGGTAACGAGACAAATTAAGAGAGCCTGGAGGTTTGAAGAGAAACTGAAAAGGGGGGAGGGGAGCAGGATAGCACAAGTATGCTTGGACGAAGTTCGGAACAAGGAGACGAGAGGAAATTTGGGAAACTCGAAATGGGAGGAAGAAAGGACAAAAATGAGGAATGTTTGTGATATGCAGGAAGGGGTTCTGGATTGGCAGAACATAGAATTAGAGCTATTAGTAAGACAAGGAGAAGAGAGATGGAGAAAGATTATGGATTCGAAGTACAATAGATGGTATATGATGGTCAAAGGGTTGACGGAACCAGAATATTTGCAAAAGATGAAAAAGGAAGACAAATGGAATAGGGTGGTACGGTTTAGAATGGGGGAAGGAGTGAGATCTTGTAGATATTGGATGGATGAAGAGGATAATTTGTGCAGAGTATGTGGATACGAGGTGGAGTCATGGGCACATGTGTTAGAGAGGTGTACAGGAGAGGAAGATGGACAGTTGAGTGTGGGTGAGTGTGTGAGATGGATCTTGGATGGTAATGGACAGGGAGTGATGTGGATGAAAAAGCTGGAAGAAATAAGAGAAAGCAAGGGAACAGGGCAGAGCCAAACGGGTAATCCTCTGTGAAGGAAAGTCACTAGAAAAATGGTAAATTTTAAATCGTTGAAAATGCAATTGATGGTAAGAGAAAACGGAAGCCCTGGAAGGTCGCTCATGCTTAGATTTGTAGAAAGTTAAGAATAATAGTATTAATATGACTGTTATCATGTAAGGCGAAGATTTAGAATATAAGCAGCGAATAAGTTAGACTAAGGATGAAATGTAAAGATATGTACAGGGAGCGGAGGCCCTCAAACCCGTAAAAGGGAGAGATTAAATATACATACATACATATATATATACTTCTTAAATACTTTTTAAATAATTTTTAGGTTAGAAATTAAAATTGATAAAAAATTTTTACCTTATAGGCTTCATTTTTGGAAAAAAAAAATTTTGTTACATCTTATAAAAATTTACTTACATGAATATTCTTCTAAATTCAATACATTTTTTCATTAATAGCTTAGTTAATTTAGTGAAACAGTCGGAGCTTCTGTTTCGCTCCATTTTTGCTACGATACATTCAATACAGAGAGGAAGAGAGTTCTTAACAAAAGATGGAATACGCAATGACGTATCAACGATTTATAATATAAGGTACTATAGTTTCTATATAGATCTAATTACAATATTGAATTTGAGCGTTAAAAAATTTTCTTAATCAATGTATATAAACCTATAAAGTGTTATTTTAACTAATAAAAATTTAGAAAAACAAAAAAAAAAAAAAAATTTTTAACTTATATCACTCAGACAAACAACAGCGCTTTAACAATATCATTATTCTAACTTATTTCTAAATCAATGAATTGTTAACTTATAAAGTACATTTATAAGGTCACTTATAACTTATAACTTATAAACACTTATCAATCTCTGATGACAAAACTTCGGTGATATTGATTGTTTTCGTTTGTTCGAACTTTTCAAAAAATAAAGTTTTCTCGTAAAATTTTATAAAATACGTTTGTTCCTTTTAGCGCTTGAACAATATGAGTGCTTGGGGTGTTATTGACATGCGAATTCAACTATTGACATGAAAAAATTTCCTATATATTAGGGTGGGCCGAAAGTGGAACATTTTTGTGAATCGAGAATGGCCAGTGCTGGAAAACTGATATGTTTTTACTACAAATAAAGGTCCCCGATATTTGGTGTATTGTTAAACAATTTTCTGTTTTGTTATAAGTTATATTCATAGAAAAAAAATTTAATTTGAGAACTCTGAATAAGCATGTAAGTGCTTCTATATAGAAGAATTTCTATTAAATTTATCTTTGTCTGAAATTGATAGCCATTTATAAATTGAAACTGAATTATTGAATAGGTTACATTGCATGTCAACATTTTTCGTAAAGTCGGTAGTGGGATCGAAGCGAGTAGGAGAAGTCCACGATAGATGGTAGAACGATTGGTGGGAGGTTACTGTACCTTGAAATATAAAAAGTATGCAACATCAGGAAATTCGATCAAATGGATCAAGCACCTGATAAACAATAAGTTATTGACTTTGCGTTCACTATTTACTTCGAAAAAAATCGACAAGAAAAGTCACTACTTTTAACTTTAGTGCTGAATAGCAGTACAGATGATTAACCGGATTCTGCGAATATAGACCAAATTCACCAGTGACCCTACACGAGATCCGTTTGAAAAATGAAGATCTATATGAGCAATATATTTCTTGCATTCGCAGTCTTTTCCATTCTTGTTGGTAAGTCTATACAGCTTAAACCATTAAATGAACGAAAAACATTGAAATTTCCCAAAATGTGAAAAAGACAAAATAATTATACTCATTCGTCAACACCGTGAAATTTCAATTGTTACTTTATTGTGAAAATACATTGCCATCAGGATAGGTTTTTCGACATTTTCGAACATAAAAAAAATTTAACATGAACATAATATATGTATTATTATATAACATAGTGTAACATGATATCGTTCAATTTTATCGCTTTAACATTGAAGCTATATATTTACTTCACAAATATATTTAATAACTGAATGAGTTATGCGCAAATACATATAGACTGACATTTTTTATTTGCCAAGTCTTGTTTACAGAAAATGAGCTGTTGATTTGAATCTTTTGTAAATTAAATAAAATGAACCAAGAAAACGTTCATCTAGTCTCAAATGTTGGATGTTTATAATAACACAAGAATGTTTTTCTTACATTACATACATTTAAGACCAGATGAACATTTTTAGTTACTTTTATCCAATTTCTTAATCCTTCTACTCAATGCCTCATTTTGTATGGACATAAGTTTATCCAAAAAAATATCAGTTATATGGAATTTTTCGAGACCTCCCTTCAGCACCCCTTCACAAAAAAAACTTTGAATCAAGTTTTCCATTTTTTAAGTTTTCAAAACTTTTGATACTGTGGATCAATTTTGTTGCTCAAACAAAGAAATTAATTTATGTATTACAATTTAAAAATTTAGTCCACACATTCCTCGCAAGAGTTGAAGCGTCTTCTACAGAAATCTCTATTTTCTTTTCCAGAATTAAATGCTGTTTATATAGTACCAATGGGTAAATTACGCGTGGAACCTGATATTTTTGACAGAGCGGATCATCGTGTATTTAATGAAAATATAAGTTTTGAAAACCCCCTTCCTGCTCACTTCGGTCGCTCGACAGTTGAAGTAGTAGGCCCTGAAGGTCACAAAATAAAATTGGTGTTTGTAACAGATAGATGGAGACGCCTAGTTAATGCTCAAACAGAACCTGATAATATTACTCCAGCACTTAACAGAAGTGTCACTACGCATTTTGCTTCTTATTGTCAAGTACAATTTTTGGTGTACGTGAATGACGAAGGACTTATAGTTGGTGCTCAGGCTCCACCCAGGCAACCACGAAGAGAAAGATCACAATCACCTGCATCAAGTCAAGGAAGCATCGGAAGCCCTGAGAGGCTCTGAGAGCAGTGGAAGCAAAAGAGTAATTTTTTCATTCAAAAATGTTGATTTGTACTCAATTGTTTTCAAATTATATAACAGATTTATCTGTAAGCTTTATTATTACTGATTTTTGTCTTCAATGTATTGTATGATCTAAGGAATAAAAGAAAGAATTAGATTTACCTAGTTTTTCTCCAACAAAATAAATTACCGGAGTTACAGCATTTACAAAATAAAAAAAACTGAAATAAAAATTTGAAGACAAACAGCTCACAATATAAAAAAAAGTCAAGAAAATAAACATTGCTTTTTGAACATCCTATTAGATTGTCATAAAAACATTCTGAATTTTCTTGGGAGATTGAAACATTAAATTTTAACCACACAAAAAATAATAAAGAATTTCATTTTGCTGTCCAAATATGTAAAATACGACAAAAAAAAGAATGAATGAAAATTATGCACCTTAGAAAGATCTGCAAATTTGTTATCAATCACTTTTCGCTTGGACGCGTAGTTTTTGTTTTATTAGTATAGAACTGCATCACAAATTCAAAAAATTAAATTTTTGGACAAACGACACAAGCTGCGAAAAAACCCATGGTGGAAAAGCTGTTCACCCAAGAAAGAGCTATAAATTTGTTACACGCCTTTTTCCGATAGGGTGCGCAGTTTTTGTTTCATTCGTGAAAAATAACATTGAAAATAAAAAAATTTAATTATTGGATAAACGGCGCAAGGAGCGAAAAAAATTAAACAACAAAACTTATACACTCAAAAATGGGCTATGAATTTTTCATTGAACATTTTTTTAGGAAAAGCATAGTTTTTGTTTTAATGGTAAAAAATATTTTTATTGAAAAACGATACAAGGTACGAAGGAAAATTAATGGACAAAAGTTCTTCGCTCAAAAAGGATCTACGAATGTGGTATTAATAACTTTTAGGTAGGAAGAGTAGATTTTCTTTCAATCGTAAAAAATAAGATTAAAAATAAAAAATAAAGAATTGTTGGAAAAACGACACAAGAGACAAAAGGAAAATGAAAAGAAAAAAATTTTTCAACCAAAAAAGATCCACAAATTTGTTATGAACTTTTGTTATAAGAATTGATTAGATGTAAAAAATTAAGTTTTTGGAAAAACGTCACAAGTTACAATATAACATTTTATTTAACAAAATTTTTCACCGTAATTGTATGTTAAAATTTGCCTAGAACCACTTTTTGTCAGGATGCGTATTTTTGGGTTAAATCGCAAAAAACAAGATTGAAAATAAACAATTTTAATGGACAATTTACAAAAGTTGCAATACAATTTTTAATAACAAAATTGTTTGTTTTTTATGGAATGCGCATTTTTTTTAGTCATAAAAACAAGATTATGAAAATGCGTCTGTTTCAATACCAAGGCATATTATGAATTGTGATAATAATTATACATTTGTTGAAATTATGTACATTTTCAAGGTAGCTGAGAATAAAAATTATTGCAAAATAAGGAACAAATATTGATCTAATCATAACATATAAAATTAGCACTTTATTTTACAATATTTGATGAAGCAATAGCAAGCCGAATTACAGAAATAAACATAAGATACATTTGATAAAATAGTGTTGAACATATAATGTAGAGAAGTTCGCATTTCAGATAAAATCGAGTGCGAGGCACAAGATACGTGATAAGAATGTGTTCGTAAAAGCCAAAGGAGCTTTAACAAAAGCTATTTCACTATCACCAAATTACAGTTGTCTATGCTTTGACCTTCAATTTTGGAAAGTCTGTGCACAAATGGGGGAGCAGTACAAAGGCCGATCGCAAAACGTGAGAACTAACAGACGCGCGACGTAGGAGCACTCAAACTTGCGAGCTTTTTTTGAAATGCTCTCTGTGCAAATGATCCTTGGCGCTTCTAATTTGATTTCGTTGGTTTTTAACTCGATACCTCATTATATTCAGACATTGACAGTAGAGAGGATCCACCTTTTAAACTGTAATGCTGCTAAAGCAATAAAATTGATGATACTTACTGCAGTTATCAGCGAAGCAGTAGTGTCTTATGCATAAGGGCTGTTGACAAGCAAAACATAACTGCGGAAACAACAATTGGCTAGACCCCCCGTGGAAAGAAATCATCGAAAAGATACAGGAATAGCTATTTGTGATACAAGTGCGCAAAATAGGCGATTGCCAACGAGTGTAAATTTGTCAGCATGAGCCGGAGGATCGAAGCAGGAGTGCGCAGAGCTGAAGGCGTGCGCACGTGTATCACACTCTATTTTTTGCGACAACCTTCCGAGAAAGTTGCTAAAAGGTGGTAACGAAAAATAGTAATTTTATATTGGGTATAGTGGAGTAAAGAAATTTTGTTAGGAAAAAAAAATTTTCAAACAAATTTTTCAAAGAAATTTTTGAAAAAAATTTGAAAAAAAAAATTTTGAAAAAAATTTGATAAAAATTTTTGAAAGAAATGGTCGGGAAAAAAATTCGGTGCAAAAAAATTGTTGAAAAGAAAATTTTGTGAAAAAAAATGTTTGAAAATAAATTTTGTGAACAAAAATTTCAAAAAAAAAGTTGGTGAAAAAAATTTTGCACAAAAAAAATTGGGAAAAAAAATTTGTGAAAAAAAATTTTGAAAAAAATGTATGAAAAAAAATTTTTGGAAAAAAATTTGTTGAAAAAAAAATGTTGACATTTATGATTTTTTGCCTCCCCCCCCCCCCCGGGGGGGGGGGCTACGAAACTCTGAAAACAAAACTTCATTCATTAAAACACTGAGCGCTGCTGTTGCTACGTTGCCCCCGAATTGTCGCGATGCGGAAAGTTGCTTATCTGCAAAGTGCGCATGCGCGTACATTTCGCTGATGTGGAAAGTATATAAGAATCGAACTGCGCATGCGCCAATATTATTCCCGCATTGTTATCCGGAATGAGTCACTTCGCGTATAATTTAGCTAAACGGAACGGAGCACTTTCGAGGTGGGTCTTGCAAAAAAGCAATTGCCCCTTTATGGTTCGAGAAAACCGACCTACAAGTCTAAGTGTTTATAAGTTGAAAGTCACTTGTTCATTAGGAACAAAGTTTTTCTGAAGTTCACATTGTGTGAGAAAAATTTTGCATATTTTGAGATGACTGATTGCAAAGCGAAACGCCTCTCATGTGCTCAAACTTGCAAGAGAAAAACTGAACGCGATAAAGAAAACAAAAAATATTGTTCATTTTTATTGAATAACGGAGTGATAATAAGGAGACCGACCATGCTGTACAAAGCGCCTTGAAATTTGACTGCGGCATCTGCACCTTAATTGAATTAGTGGTACATGCGCACTACGATATACCATCTCTTCTTCACGGAAGAAATAGAGATAGTAAAGCGCAGTGCGCGTGCGCCAATACTTTCGACGCCTGAGGGAAGGCAATAAAGGCGCAGATTGCACCATTGGAACGCATATATGGAGATCGGTCTCCTTATTATTACTCCGTGATATGGATATTTGAAAAAAAAGTGAGAACACACAACTGATTATTCGGGCTGTAAGTGATGAAGCTGCAAAAGTTATTGAGCAAATCTATGAACATGAATATAAGGTATGTTTTTAAGCAAACTATAATGATTTTACTTTTACACTCGGTTACCATTTTCAAAGCTTGAAAATGACTGAGACAATTTTTTGAGATGTTGCTGAAGTTCCTTTATATGTGCAATGTAAACTTGATTATTTTTCTCTCATAATATTTAATACCAAACTCAGTGCAAAAAGTATAAAAGTTTTAAATCATGATTGTATTCACTACATGATTGAAAAAATTCAAGATTTTGTGACTATTTTGCACCAAGTTTTAACCTAAGGCATCATCTAGGGGAAAAATTCTAAAAATATCTGTGAAACTTAGAAAAATATTCTGGACACTTACCTTTAAAATGAGCCAAGAAAATTGAAAGAAATATTCATTGTTTCCAAAGTTATTTCCATTTTTCGGAAACGTCAAAACTGGACTTTTCTGTGCAATATCCTTTCACCAAATTGACATTTTCCTTCAAATTAATTTTATTAGACGCAACATTCTATTATCTTTTGTGTTATGACAAGGAAAAAATTGTCATGTTCCTATCAAATCAGCATACTAGAAGAATCTCATATAATATCAATTATCCTGAGATTCATGCATATATTTTCCGCAATATTAGAATATATAATTTGTATTTCAGTGTAAAGAGATTTCTACAGCAATAGAAAAAGTTTATCATGAAGACGTTGTATACACACGTGTATGTTTTAAATAAAATAATAATCAAAATTAATTTTCAATATAAAACATTTCTATATTCTTATCCTGGACATTCAGTTTAAATTTGTTAACATGGGGTTTTGAATGAGAAAGCTGGGTTTTCGAAAAGATGACAAAAAAGTATTTGTTATCAACTGTTTGTAAATTGAAGTTTTGTCACCTCTCCAGGAATATTAGAGGAATAATTTTTACGCACTAACTTTTAATTTTCATCCTTTATGATATATAATCCGGAATCTTTGTGAAAAATCAATATTCATAATTTTTATTGACAAATTTTCGAGAAAATTTCGGTAACAACCCTAAACTCTAAAGCATTCAAGAAACTCAGAAGAGTATGTTTCCAAAAAATTTTATAAGTTTACATGAAACTTCTGTAATTTTTTATTTGTTTCAAGCTACTCTGACAATACAAGCGAAAGAACCAAAACTAACTTTTCGTCATAAAAATCAGGCGTTAATGCGTTAATATTTGAAAACTCGAATGCGCCAAATTAGCCGCTGCACCGCATTCGCCACCGTTCCCCTATTACTTGAATAGATGTCTTAGGTAGACATCACGTCGTCATGCAGAAAAATGTTTAGAGAGAATAATTTTTTTATCTTTCACGCTATTTAGGACTGTGAAGTAATAATTTAAAAAAAATCAAAATGGAGAGCGCGAAAGATAGAGCAGTTAAATCAAATAACGCGATGGTGTTACATTCTTAACTCTATTGAAATAATAAGGTCATATTTCGAAAATTGTAATTGCGACGTAGCCGACCTCGACTTGAAGACAAAGCCTTCTTTTTGTTTGAACAAAGTTAAGAAAAATGAGAATTTGTTAGTCTATCCAAATTACAATGGATAAATATGGGTTATAAATTAATTATACACGTCATGGTCTTTACGCGCTGCTTTTAAACAGATTTCTGTTTTCGTTTTGAAATATTTTTTTCGGTTGTATATTGTCCTTATCTTCCATAGAAAATTTCAATTATTTTGAAAACTTAGCAAATATTTTTTACCTTTAATAATCATCAGCTTGAATACGTATGAAATTAAAAAATAAGCCTAAAGAAGGTTATTTCAATTATATAGCTTTTTTCTCATGAAAAAGATACTTTGAGGTCTCTCCAAATCAATATTAGTAAAATATAATTAATTATTACTAGTGAAATTTTATAGATTTCACTGATTATTAGATAATTGCAAAATCGATTAGTGTAGATATTTTCTGATTGATGGTGACAAGCAACTAATTGCTTGATAAAAATTAATAAATTCACTTTGCAAAACAACATAACTAAGATGGTAAAAATATTAATAAGTTTCTGATTGAAGTGTAAATTTTCCTGTATGATGAAAACGTATGTAGAATGTAAATAAAACTTCATTGTTCGAAGTCAAAAATTTTGTGTAATAGTTATCTTGAAATATAAAAAATTTAATTTAAACGGATAACGGAGTGTGCACCCTCTGTTTCCATCTTAAGATATGCGCACTCGCTATATTGAGAACATTCATCTGAAGAATGATGCCTTGGCGCATGCCTAGAAACCCTTCTAACAGGTCATAGGCGTAAGAACTAGCTATACTATATAATAAATGATATGTGATTGTGAAATAATAATTTGAGAATCGAATGGTACGAAAGTCGAAGTAGCATATAAATTTACAGATGAACATAGATATAAATGGTCAAGCGCGATATATAAGTACCTACACTTAACATAGTGAATCTAAAATCATGTTGGAAGATTCATTGAAGAAATCTAAATCAAAGACTTTGTTGAGACAGTTTTCGACTTTTTTTTTAAAGAAAACCATTTCGGCAAAAGTACGCTAATAATAATTAGGTTCAACATCATGGCATTGAACCAACTGTTTAGCTATAACTTTATGATTTTTGTCTACATAGTTGATGTTATTTCTATGTTCCTATTCTAATGCGTAGAAGGCGTTCCGTTTCTCCTATAAAGGGTGTACACTCTGTTACCTCTTCAAATTCAATTTTAAATTTTTGAACATAGGTATTATAAAAAATTTTTAACTTTGAGCAATGATGTATTATTTAAATTCTAGATACTTCTTCATCATAAAGGTGAATTTACACTTTTATCAAAAACTTATAATTATTTTCACAATCTTAACTTACATTCTCATAAATACGTATTTCAATTTCATTTTCGAATAATACATTTGATATATTACAGGTCCTTTTCATTGAAAAAATTAGCATCACTAGACATATTGAGAACGACTATTTAATATGTTTTTTGAAGAAATTTCGATTTCAACTATCCGTATTCCGTATATTATATAGTTGGTTTCAAAATACTGAAAACCCATTGGAGAAATGTTAAAAGTATGGTTCTTAAAGCAGCCAATCCCGATGCAACCGGAACGTGCACGTCATCCGCGTCTGCTCCTTCTGTCCTAGAAGGTCAGCAAGCGCCAGTTACGCGAGATAACATCAGGCAACACTGTTCCTTGGAGTTAGGTCTCTAGGCGCGGATGACCTTACGCGGCAGACGGGACAGTTGGAGATGAAGGTTTCACCTCTGGATACTATTTCAGAGCTACCAATCTTTGTAGAATGTTATGAGGAAGAGTGTCGACGGACCAGATGGAGTGATCCCAGAAGAACAGCCTTTGGCATCAGGTTCGCGATGGAATGGGCCTGACGCTGGCAAGCCGGAATATTGTCGAGTTGGCTAATGAATGAAGCTTCCATACCTCCAAGACAGCCGATTATGAGCACTACAAGATGGACTTTGTAGCCTTGGTACAGCCTGCTCAGCTCGAAAAGAAGTGCTTTATATTTCACCCGTTTTTCTTCCTCCTCTGCCGTGATATTACCGTCCGCTGGTGCCGAGAAATCAATCCCGTAAATGATCTTGTTCTTCAGATCTTGGAGGACAATATCAGGCTTCGTAGCACTGATACGATGAGTGGTGGAGAATGATAAATTCTAGTAGATCTTACACTGATCATTCTCCACAACGGATTCGAGTTCCCCCTGGGCGTATAGCAAGATGGGAGACACCATATAAGTGCCTAAGATAGTAATATAACACTTTTAAAGCCGCATTGTGTCTCTCTATATACCCGTAGCGTGCATATTTAAAGCATCCACTGAGAACATGTCCAAGTGTTTCTGGCTCTTGCCTGCACGCTCGGTAGTTGGTCTTAGTCTCCGATCTCAATCCAGCAGACTTGAGAAGGTCGAGGGTTGATTTATCCCATCTGCCAATGACAGTTGGTTCTAATGGGTATACGTATAT
>CAKNXH010001960.1:1263-59382 GCA_932178445.1 Andricus quercusramuli
TTTTGGATGATAATTCAACTACATTTTTTAATATTTGTTTTTCTGATTTAAAAAATCATCTGTTTAATCAGAAAATTAATCTTTCTTGGATGACAATGCAACTGATGATTGGAAATTAAATAATTTTTTTTAAAAAGTCATCCTTTTTATATAAGAATTCAACTGTTATTATTGAAAATTCGTCTTTTTGGTTGAAAATTCAAGTATCTTCGTGGAAAATTTACTCCTTATTTAAACTATTTTGTTTGAAAATTTTGTTTGAACCACCTTGATAATAAATCATTTTTTTATTGAAGATTCATATTATTAGTTGAAAAAATCTCTTTGGTTAAAGTTTGACTATTTAAGTTGAAAACTGATCATTTTCAATATAAAATTTAAACTGCGTGTGTGAAAGTTGAACTATTCTGCTGATTTTTTTTTTTAATGAAGCTTTATCTCGTTGGTTGAAAATTCAACTATTTTGTTGAAAATTAATTTTTGTGCTGAAAACTCCTATTTTTCTGGTTGGAAATTCAATTTTTGTACAGAAAATTAGTCTTTCGGCTTCGAGGTTCAACATTTAGGTAAACATTTTTTTCTTTCATTACTGAAAATTCTTTACTTGTTGAAAATTCGTCTTTTGCTTTTAAAATTAATTTATTTTTATTTGTATATATTGTATATAGTTGTAATATCAAGTGTTACACTTTTTTGTTGCGAATTTATCTTTTAATTTTGAAAATTCAACTATTTTTTTGAAAATTTAATTTTTTTTAGAGTATTTAATTATTTTGTAGAAAATTTAAGTATTTAATTAAGAAGTCATCTTTTATCGCAGAAAAGTCACCTTTTTTTGACCTCTCGTCATTTTCTCTCCCTTTTTCATCTCCCTTCAATTTTCTATGGTCCAACATATTCCTGCAAACATCAATTTTGTAACTCGTTGCAATTAATCTAGAATTGTTTGGAATTAATAAAAAAAACCGTTTGGAATTCATAATAAATTCTTTCGAATTCAATTATGTATGACGAAATATGCCGGAAGAGAAGATTAAAATCCGGCAAAATATGCCGGACAATAAAATAAAAATCCGGCATATTTTGCCGGAACAGAATACTCGACCTATATAATATTCTTCAAATTCATTCATTCACAGTCAACTACCAATTTTGACAGTTATTAGTATACACGTCAGTTTGACATCTTACAAAATTCTGTTTCCACTTGAAGATGTTCAGATTGGAAATAAATTCTTCAGTTTGAATTTGAATATATAATTCTTATCATGTTAGTTTGACATATACCAATCATTTTTATCTCACTTTAGGATCATTCAAAATTGTATGCAGTATTGGGGAAGTTCTTTAAAAAAAGGTTCCAATTAGATCTAGAGTTACTTTTCTGAAAATAGTAAATTGTTGCATTGTAGTCACTGGGAGGTGCTTCGAAATAGAAATTTTCTGATTTCAATCTGACAGCAAATTTTAATTGAATGAGGAAATTCCATATCTGTGTTCGCTCGAATAGAACTATATTTCATAAAAATATAAAATTCTTTCAACATTTTACCTAAAAATTATAACTTTTTTCATGTTAAAAATGGCAATTTTTGCACATTTAGTTTGATGCAGCAAAGAAAGTTTAAAAGCAATCTATTTTCAATTATGAATTTCTTGTGTGTAAAAGATGCCTGAAGGAAAAAAATTATGATTTTACCTATATAAAAATTACTTGTTCAAACCAGAATAATTGACAATTTTATGCAACTTCAACGGTGGAGGGGGATGGCCTTTCACCGATTTAGTGTGTTTTATAAAAATTTCGAGAAAAATAAATCAATACTAAAATTTTTACTGTTCACAATTAAAGACTTTGCAATTTTAAATCTATAAAATTGAATATTTTTCAATTTGAAGCATTTGCAACTAGAAATTATGTAATTTTGATGCTTTATATTCGAAATTTCTTCCACTTGGAAGATTTGGAATTGGACAATCTTTACTTTTATTTTCCAAAATCATCAAAATTTGAGAACTTTGATTCAAACATCATTAAAATTTCAGAGTTTTTAATTGTAAATCTTCAAAATTGAAACATTAAAAAAATGTTCTAAATTGCGCACCTCCAATATTTATACCTTGAAAACTGAATAATTTTTTTTCTATATTTTCAAAATTGAAGAATTTTTAATTGCAACTCTCAAAAATGGGCAGAATTTTGAATTGTGAATATTTAATAATTCAAAAGTTTTTAATTTTACAATTTAAAATTCAAAATTCTGTCATTTTGATGATATATGCTACAAATTTTTTTAATTCAGAAGATTTGTAATTGAAAATTTAAACCAGTTTCAAGTTTTCCCATTTGGAAAGCTGTAATTTTGATGATTTACATTTCGAATTTCTTCAATTTGGAAGATTTAAAATCGAAAACTTGACTATTGATTTTTAAAATCATACAAATTTAAGAATTTTGATTCACACATTTCCTACATTAAAGAGTTTTCAACTGTAAATCTTCAAAATTGAAGTATTTAACAAAAACATTTAACACAATATCATTTTAAATTATGCACATTAAAAACTGAAGTATCTTCAATTGAAAATCTTCAAGATAGACCTATTTCAAAAAAACGTACCATATTTTATGATTTCAAATTATAAACACTTAAAACTAAACAATTTGGCAAATTTTGAATTGTAAACATCTCCAAAATGGATCAGTGCCTAAAGTGAAAGACATCAGTAAGACTCTGAATTCCAAAATTTCTTTTAAAAACATTTTATTACGATATAAATTATCACACTAACATATTAATTTTTTCCTTTGTTTCCAATTTCTACTGGGATACAATATTATATTTCAACGCAAGCTACCAGATTATTGGAAGCTGAATAAAATTAAATTGAAATAAAATGAAATTGTATGAAAGCCGATGCGGCTATTTTACTATTTATTTCCATTTATGATTATTAATTATATTTCATAGTACTTCAAATTTGGTCAGATGTTCTAATTTTTGCTAATAGCTTATAATATAAAAAAATGTAAAAATGTAAAATGAAAAATCACAAAATAGAAGACTGAAAATTATATCGTGTGAAACAAAAAATTCTTGTCAGCTTTTATATGACTTAAGTCATTTATTTAGATTAAAATCATGTCAATTTAAACACTTTCAAATCGCTTCAGAATTTCTTTAGGATTTTAAATGTTTCTAATCTCTAGAATTTAAATGTTTCTATCATCAATAACTTTTACGCTTTCCAATTTTAAATAAATCTAAATTATTCAAACTTGAATGCCTCCAATTTACCGTAAAAAACTTAAAATTAATCAAATCTACTTGGAATAACCTATGGTATTTAGAATCCTTGAAAATCTTTGGAAAATTCCCTGAAATTTTGTAAAGCTCTTAAAAATTCTTTGGAATTTTAAAAAATACCCAAAGATCTTCAAAATCAGTTCAAATTCTTTCAAATTATTGAAATCAGTGAAAAAATCTTTGGAATTTTTTCAAATATCCTAAAATCTTTCAAATTCCTTAAGATCTGTGGCAATGAAATTATTTGAAAATTTTCGAAATCCTAGGAAGTCCCTCAATTGTTGTACATAAGTTCTTTGAAATTCATTAAAATATTATAAAATCCCGTGAAATTAGATGAAATCTGATGTTTTCTGAAATCCTGTAAAATTTGTATAAAAACCTTGTAAGCTTTTAAAATCCCCCATAACTTCTGAAATTCGGGAGGATTCTTTAAAACCTCATGAAATTCATTTAAATTACTTAAAATCAATAAAAGACTTGGGAACTCCTAAAAAAAATTTAATCTCTTGAAAATGCCTTGAAATCTTTTAAAATACTCAAAAAGAATGCAAATCCTTTGAAATCTTTCAAAATTTTTTTAATTCTCTGGATAATTACTTGGAAGTTTTAAAATTACATACAATTTTTAAAATGCCATGCAATTATATAAATTTAAAAAGATGTGATAATAATCTATTAATATGGACAATTTTTGAAAAAAGTGTAAATAACTAACTTACGAAATAGTTACAAAAGTCCTAGTAGTCATTTTTGAAGCAGAATTTGATAATTGAAAAGAATTGAAAGAATCAGTGCAGTAGTAATTTTTAGGAATATATCGACAGCTGTCAAATAAAATATAATGTATGAATTTTCTGTAAAATAAGTTATAAAATTGATTAGCAATTAAGTATCATAATAAAGATAGAGGTTATGTTCAAATGATAGAGAGTTATAGTCACTATATATCAATTCAAACGAAACTTCAAGAAATTTGTGTAGTGAATTAAAATGAAAATAATTTTTTTTAAACTGTTAGCAAAATAAAATTTATATATTGAAAAAAAATTTTTTTTTAATCATTATGAGAGCAGGATGGAAAGGGTGGGTCTAGTCAAGGAAAATCAACGAACCTAACATCCAGCGGATGTGAAAAAAACGGCGCCAAAATTTGAAAGGTAATATAACAGCTGGAGAGTTAAAAACGGTTATTTCAGATGTAGAAACAAGCAAGATAAGTTAATTCTATTTTATTCAATATTGTATGAAAGTTCAAGAAAATAACTCAATTGTGGGAATTTGTTATCAATCTCATTCCAAAGGAAAAAGTGAAAAATATTATCATTAATATTATTATATAAGTGGTCTTTGCCTAATTTCATCATTTTATCAAGTTTTTAATTAATGTTAAAGGTGGTGCTAATTTTATAAATTTTTAAAAGTATTTTTATATTTTCAGAAATTTTACGATAGTATGGAATAGTGATATTACTTTTACGATCAAATTCTTTTTTGATAGTGTTATTAGGATTATTAATTCTGTTTTTGTTATTGAGTTCTTCTAATCTATTATCAATTTATTTATGAATAATATTTAGTGGAAAGTTATTCAGGAAAAGATAATGTTTTACTATTTTTAAGTTATCATTATGAAATTGATTATCAGATAGTAGAATAGCTAAATCAACTAAATTCTTTATAATAGCTATTTTTTGTCGGAATGGATGTTTTGATAGAAAATTAAGTAAGCGGCCAGAATATGTTGATTTACGAAACCAATTAGTAGAGATGGTACTACTTTTGTTTTTGATAATGCTAATTTCAAGAAAGTTAATAATATTATTGTTTTCTATTTCATGTGTAAATTGTTATCTTTTATGAATCGAGTTGAAAGTTTTGATAGCAACTTCAATTTTGTCTTCAGAAATAATCAAAAATGTGTCATCTACATAACGAAAGTAGGAAAGGATTTGAAAGTCTAGTTTATTGAAAATCTCGGATTCTTATTCTTGCATATTATGTCAGCTAAATTGTTTAAAATGGGAGAACCCATGGAAGTTGCAAAAGTTTATCTATAATAAATATTATTAAATTGAAAATAAGTGTTATCCATTATGAATTTTATTCCTTCTCCGAATTTATTTAAAGGGAAGGTTTTATATTCAGAAAGTTACCACTTTCTGAATATAAAACTATCTTTTTTCAGTACTATTAAGAACCAAATCTACAGGAAAGTTAGTACAGAGGAAAGTTACATCAAGAGAGATCTTGACATCAAGATCTCTGATATCTATTCACAATTCTTGTTTCTTGAACATACATACTCATGTTCTTGAATACGCGTAATCGTGAATCTCATAATGGTTAACTTATGGGTTAATTTATTGAACCAAAAGTTACTAAAGTAATTTTTTCATTTAAAAAGATGACTAAAGTGACTTCATTTCAGAAAGAGACTAAAAAGTGATTTGAGGAAAAGTGACTAAAAGTGACTGCGTGGCAGCGCTGATTACTCCCTGCTTTTTCCTGGCCAACAAAATTCCCAGACTTTTCCCTGATTTCCAGGTTTATAATATAATATAAATAATGTAAGAATAGGTAAATTATTTATTTCACATACAAGAAGAAACTATAAATCTCTGATGTTCCAATTGCGAGGATTCGTACGTGCTTTGTGTTCTAATGAATCCCTCCCAAGTTCACACAACTATGAATTGGAATGTCGGTACGCTATTTTGCACTGACACATCAGTCATATAAAGATTTCCTCAATCATTTCATCAGCTTCATCAGCAGTCCACCACTCACCAGACTAGTCCCACGCGATCCTATCGAATAGATCAGTGATTCTCAAACATAAATTTCTCTCTTCTTTTCTCCACCATTTTCTATTTTTTCTTTACAGAAACAAGTATGTCATCCTCTTGATATATTATGTATGTCTGACGTACTCTAATTTATAAATTTCGATAAAGAAGTATTGGTGATAAATTAAATGAAATGTGTCATAAATTATAAGGATATTAATAATGTGAAGAATCTGTGGGTTTAAAGATAGTGGAGAGAATCTTGCCTTGTGACATGATGAATAATGAATGTCTGCAAAGTCTAGATATCAAGTTCAAGGCAACTTGAGAGACTCGAATGTGTCCTGAGTTGAGCGCAAAAATACAAATCCTCCTTAAATGGCGACCCCTCCTTTGAGGGAAAGCTGTTGGCTTCTTTCTTTGGTCATCACAAATGCTCGTTTCTCAAGAAAAATTCTCATCAAGATCTAGAACAACTAATGCTGTGCTAATGACCTTATCGTGAGAAAGGCTTCCTTTTTTCGTTCAATTGAAACCTAAATTTCAATTTAGAAAAAATTACTTATCATTTACAGTGAAAGTTGTTTTTATTATTAGGAGCTGTTTAAAATTTGCATAGAGCTATTTTGAACATTTTTCCACTCTTTCAACAAAACAGTTCAATTTTAAACAAAATAATTGAATTTGCAACAAAATAATTAAACTGCTTCCTCATAGAGGGAGTTTTGTAATGACTCAAATTTTCAAATCTGCTTTTTCAACTTATATCGATATAATTCAATCCCAGGAGCTCAAAAATACAATTTCCAAAAAATGTCCGTACGTGTGTGTATTCAACTTTTTTCTGTTCACCATATCTCGAAAATTAAAAGAGATATGATCATGAAATTTGGAACAATTGTAGCTCTGACTGATATCCAGGTCTGATAGGATTTTGAGCCAGATCGGCCATTTAGAAGTAGTTTTTTGAGTGAGGAGATTTGAAAAAAAATTACCTTCTTGATATGATGAAAAATTGGTTGATAAGTAAATACATTCATATAAATCCACAGCACTTTACAGCGATATTTTCAACTAACACGATTATTCTTTTTTTTTAAATGAATGTTTAACAAAGGCGTTTGATATTTCTATCAGAAAAATATTTTTAATTTAAATAAAAAACAGTTGAATTTAACCAAAAAGATGATTTCTGAAAAAAATGTAATAGGTGCTATTTCAACCAAAAAAGGTTCTAATTTTCAACGAAAAGCAGTTGAATTCAACCAAAGTAGACAAATTTTCAACAAAGCAGTTGAATCATCAACCAAGCCAGATTGTCTTGAACCAAACAGTTGCATTTTTAACCAAAAAGTATCAAACTTCTACCAAAAGAGATTAACTTTTTTAATTTTCCAATTTTTTTATTATATTATTCAATTTACCAAAAAATATAAATTTTTAACCAGGGAAGATTTTTCAGCCAAGAGAGAAAAAATGTCAACCAAATTGTTGAATTTTCAAACCAAAAAGGCGAATCATCTAGAATATAGTTCAATTTGCAGCGCGTTAATTTTCAGTAAAAAATAACGAATTTTGAACAAAATGTTTAAATTTTTAACCAAAAAGATAGATCTTCAAATAATGATATGAATTTGTAGTTGAATTTCAAATCATAAAGAATAATTGTCTACCAAACAAGACGAATTTATAACAAAATACATAAACTGACAACCTAATTATTGAATTTTCAACTAAAAATAAATAAATTTCCAACCAATAATGAAATAGTTCAATTTTCCGTTCAAAAAGTTAATTTGCAATGAGAAAAAACGAATTTTAAACGAAATATTTTAATTTTCAACAAAAAAGATGGACCTTTAAATAATGAAATTAATTTTCAATGAAGTAATAATTCAAGTTTAAACCAAGTAGTTGAATTTTTAATCGAAAAGAATAATTCTCTAACAAACAAGACGAATTTATAAAAAAACAATGAATTTCTAACCAAATTGTTGAATTATCAACTGAAAATGATCAATTTTCAATTATTTATAGGAATTTACGGAATTTGAAAACATAAATTAAAAAAAAAAAGAACCAATTTTCAACCAAAAACAATAAATTTCCAGCGAAAAATTGATTAGTAAAATGTTGAGTTAAGAAAATCAATTTTTAACTGAAAAGCGAATTTTCAACAAAATATATATTTTTTTTTCGGGTTCGTTTCCCAGCTGAGCTAGAGAGAAATTTTTTCACAATTTAGAAAATAAATCAATACTGAAAAATATTGATTTAGACCAGTAGACAAAAAAAAAAAATCTTCTCCAGCCAAATATGAGACTTTTTAACCAAAAGAATTGATCTCTGAACCAAAACTATAACAGTAGACTTTTTAATTGAAAATAATTAAATTTCAGCGAAAAATATTTAAACTTTCTTATTGGTTTCTATTAATTAATTTCGCATTACAGCGGAAAACTGAAAAAAAGGATAAGTTGTTAAAAAAAAAAGAATTCTTTAAAAAACCGGTAAAGAATGGAATAGGGGAAAGAGTGTAAAATAAAATTACTAATTTTCATTTGATCAAACATTTCAAAAAATTGTTATTCACGTTTATATTTTTATTTGTGATATCATATTCTGCGTTAATCCCACCCCTTCCATCACAAAACCTGTTACCCCCCCCCCCCTCCTGGCAGTGTGACGTAGTTTTCGAGCGGCCACTTTTAGTTCCAGATACCCGTAATTATATCCCGGGAATAGTAATTTCCTTCTAATCATATTACTGATCACAAATAATTTTTGTTCTTTCAGTCTTTTTATTTCAGATTCTCAAGTCGGGCCCAATGTCGAGGCCCCTCACTTCTTTTGATTGCATCTCGTACAAAAAAATCTCGGAATTTGCTGATAAAAAGAATCTGAAAGCTTAAGGTCTTTCGAATTTAATTATATGATCCCTTTCATCCTAAACAAATGTTGTCAATAGTTGGAGGGAAAAACACCCCAAAACACAGGAGGTTTTGACCTCCTTTTTCGAGTGACCACTTTTAACTGATCCCAGAAAGAGGGCGACAGTAGGTGATTTATTTGAGAAAACTTTATCTTGAGAATTAATGAAGATAGGAAGCCGTGTAATTGCTCCAAATGTGCAGTTTTGTAATGTGAGTGCAGTGCAATAATTGAATTTATGCTAACATCATTCTGATGCAAGAAACATCATTTTGAATATTTATGACTTTAATCAGTGTGGGCGTGTGGCCAGCACAGCGGGATAAGTGGTAGAAAAAATACCCTCTCGATGACAATAGGAACGGAGCCTGGTTGCTTCTGTTGTTACTATTGTCATTGAAAGGGTCCTTTTTTTCTACTACTTGTCCTGCTGTGACGAACCACGCGCCAACACTGATTAAACTCAGAAATATTCAAAATGATATTCCTTGCGTAAGAATTATTTTATCATGAATTTAATTATTGCCCTGCACTTTCATCATAAAACTGCACATTTGGAGCCATTAAACGGCTTCCTATCTTCATCCGTTCTTAAAATAACATGTTTGTGAATAACACCCCGTAAAAAGTAAGTTATTGAATATTTCAGAATTTTGAAAAATGTATCACAATTAAGAATGTTGAAAGAATATCTGTGAATTTTTTTCAGATATTTCTCAACTTCGCCCTCTTTCTGGGAGCAGGCAAAATTGGGCGTTTGAAAAAGGAGGCCAAAAACCCCCGTTTTTTGGGATGTTTTGCCCTCTAACTATTGACAAGAATTTTTCAGAATAAAAGTGATCATATCGTTGAATTCGGAAAACCTTAAGGTTTCAGATGATTTTTATCAGACCATTCAGAGCTTTTTGTGCGAGTTGCAATCAAAAGAAGGTAGGGTCCTCGATATTTGGCCCCGATTAAATTTCCCTGAATAAACAAACACACCTGAAGAGTTTCTTAATAAACTCCTCACTAAACCTGCTCTCAGAATTATTTCGTTGATCTTGCCGAAAATTGGGTCACTTGAATGTGGGAAGTGTTTTTCCGATTCCTCGAGTCCATTAAGCAAAGACCATCAATCACAGTGAATCTTTTCCACCTGATGCCTCGTAGATCATACAATTCAATCATAGTTTTGTCAGGTTAATCAACTGTTTGGATCTTTTGAATGTCATAATCACAATATAAGAAGTTTTTCTTTCCATAGAATAATACACTGAAGCATCTCGTGTCTTATGCAAATAAGGAACAAACACAGGATCCAAACTCAACTCAGAGTCAATGTGCGCGATGCACACTCCGGTTTGTATAATACTTCCCTAAGATCCACGTGGGTGGACACGCAAGAGCGTGCCCACAAGTACGACTTAATGGATTTCTGATGGCTCATGCGACTAAGGCATATACACGTGTACCAATGTGAATTTAAAGAGTTCATTTTCGCATGGATCCGATCTCGTGTTGATGTACCGAACACCGTTTATACGCAGTATGATATTTATCGACAACGTTCTCCCATTAACTGAATCTGCTTAAATTATGACGTCACTACCTCGATATTGTCGATTACTCGTGAAGGTATTATATGGACACCAGCAGCTTGTACTGCACTCATAATGGTCAATTCATGTGATTCAACTATAAGACATATTCTGGGAACGACCATGTATGTCCGAAAATTCTTGAAAATTCAAGCACACTTTTAAATTATCGTGGTCGAATTTCAGTGCACACTAGGGTGGTCCAAAAATGCAATGCTCAATCTTTTTTCATTCTAGAGGGCTAGGCTCCACCCCCCCCCCCCTTTTTATGAGGTTTCCGGGGAGAGACATTTTTTTTCCAAATCTGTCAGTATTAAGACGTCCCCCTGGGCTTTTGAAATTAACATGGGATTTTAAATGGGATGCTTTCCAGGTCAGGAATATTAAACCTGGAAGAAGTCTAATTGATGTTGGAAACCTAGTGAAGTTGTTGTGCTTTATGGGTTATATTCTGTGGCCAAAGGATTTTCGAAAATTTTGAAAATTCTGAGAGCTACATCATTTTGAAATTTCACGTCGACTTTTCTATAAATTGAAAGTATTTCATATGCTGTACGTTTTCGATTTTCTTTTTTGAATCATATTCCTTGTAATTAGATGATATCTTTGCTGTTTTTTCGAAAGATATCGTTTTTAATTGACCCAATTATTATAATTGTAAAGAAGATTTTTTTCTTGGCATTAGGGTCGATAATGTTCGTTTGTATCCTTTCAATTGTAGAACACAAAACAAACGAACATTATCGACCCTAATGCCAATAAAAAAATCTTCTTCAAAATCATATTCCTTGTTTTTTTAACTTTCATCTAAAAAAAATTGATGGACGCTCGTCTTGTTTGCGAGTTAGAAATATTTAAAGGCAGTAGTAGTCCAGGTGAATCATTGTGTCGTGCTGCAGATAAGTGAAATGCTTCACTTATAATTACATAATTATATTAAGAAGCATTAGTGATTTTTTTGAATAATAGACAAACCAAAGTCTTCATTTTGATCAACTAACAAATAGAAATTCACAAAAAATACAAAATTAAAAAATGATACAAAACATTTTTAAATACAAAGACAAATCAGACAAATCAAATTTTGTTTTCGAAATGATGTTTAGAGCTGGAAAAGGGAAGAGAAAAATTCTGTCGCACCCTATCCCTTTTCCAGCTTTATGATTTCTTTACCAAAATTGTCAGAATTACTCTTTTTGAAAATTTTTGATCAAAATGTCTTTTTTATTCATACGTGAACTTTGAATTATGTCGACAAAAAAAGGTTTTCTGTTTGAAACAGATGTTTCAAATATTATAGAAGAGCATAAATTCCCTACTCTTTAATGAAATGTATTAATATTGTAGCTCAATCGATTCCTCTCGAAGCAAGGGATCTTTTATATTCTTTTATCAACTTTGAATTATGTTAAAGAAAAAGTTTTACTACAAAAACCCGTATTTTCAAATATTATGCATTACCATAGCTTTCTAACTCTTCAACAAAGTGTATCAGTATTATAGGTCAATCGATTCGTCTACAATCAACACATCTTTTTTATTCGCTCATCAACTTCAAATTATGAGAATGAAAAAAGTTTTACTATAAAAACCGATTATAAATATAATATAAATGACGATAACTTCCTTACTCTTTGATAAAATGTATTAATATTATAGGTCAATTGATTCGTCTCGAACGAAGGAATCTTTTGTCTTGTTGCATCAACTTTGAATTATGTTATTGAAAAAAGTTTTACTGTAAAAAACCAATTTTAATAATATTATTGAGCGCTGAAAAAATGTAATAAATATTTTTAGAAATTTAATCAAATAAATTTAAAAATTTTGGAAAATGTCACCATCACAAAGCTTCCTCTATGAGGTAGCAAAAATAGCTTATTCCGTAAAAAATTCAGTCGAAAAATTGTTTTCGTTTTTTTCTTTAAAATAACCGATTTTAGGTAAAAATGTTTAACATAACCTAAAATTTTTCAAAGTTTCAAATCTTCTTTGAAATCTACACCGATTTCCGTATAAAAATGTAACAAAACCAAAAATTGTACCAAAATTGTCAATTTAATGACTGAATGATAATCTAAAGACTAATGATAATCCCAAAAATTGTAGTAATTTTAAAATTAAAAATACCAATTTTCGACGGAAAACACTAACATAACCTAACAAAAATGGTTTCAAATCGTAAATCGTCTTTGAAACAAATGTTTTCAATTCAAAATAACCAACTTTCGAGTTAGTGTTTATGTAGTGTAATAAAATGAGTTAGGCTACATCACCTTAAATTGTTCGAAAATTGTAAATCTTCTTTGAAATCTATATCGAAATTTCCGGTGAAAATCGCCCGTATATGCTATCAATTGTACAAAAATTTGAAATTTCCTTTGAAATCTAATGACTTTTTCCTAACAATTCCTATTTTTTGTGTAGAACGCCAACATAACCAAAAATTGTTGCACGTTGTGAATCTTCTCTAAAATATACTTTTTAAATTAAATATACCAATTTCCGATAAAAAAAACTAATAAAATCCCAACTTCTTAAAAGATTCTAAACCTTTTGTTGAAATTGTAATGATTTTTATTTGGAGATTTGAGTTTTCGATATGATACGCCGAACGCAAGCTAAAATTGTTAAAAAATTACAAAAATGTTGTCAAATCTGATCTGATGATTCTTGAAAATAAATTTTAATGTCAGACAAAAAACCGTAACGCAATCCAGAATTGTTTAGGCTCGTGAATTTCATTATTTTCTCTTCTTGTTTTATTCAAAAATACAAATTTAGAGTGAAATCACATCGAGATAACCTAAAGTTGCTAAAAATGCAAATGTTCTTTAAAATGGCATTTGCATTGTGTAATACTAATGCCTGCTGTCCACGTAGCTGCCGAGAAAAAAATACAAGAAATATGAATCTAAGAAAATTTTCGAAAATAAAACATAGCGTATACCATCAAAAATTCAGTCAAAAATTGTTTTAATTTTTTTTTAATTTTGAAATTTTGCTTCTCCATATTTTATATTAAACAGCGTCTTTTTTACAACATGCCCATAAGTTTCGGAAATATTACAACTAAAGGAGAATCGACCTTTTTGAAATAGCCGAGCTCCCAGAATTTTGAAATGTTTGAAAATCCTTTGGCCACAAAATATTATCCATAAAGCACTACAACTTCACGAAATCGATGAGATGGCTGCCAGGTTTGAAATTCCTGATCTGGAGAAAATGGGAAAACAAATAGTTGTTCTTAACTTTTTGGAAATTAAATTTTAGTCACTATTCAAAAAAATGAGCAAGAAATAATTTCCATTCCATGAATGTAGAATTTGATGCCCTAATATTGTGCCTGGAAACTGTCCCGAAAAATGCAAAATATAGCAGTTACTTATAGAATTAATGATAAAGGCGATATTTTTGGTAATTATCTCAACATAAATTTTTTTTTATCTATAAGTCACAACTTTGCAAGTATTTTTGAACTAATTTCATATTAGTTGGATGATAATCGTATTTTAATTTTTTATTTTACTTGTATATCATCATAATGAATGATAGAATGAATGAATGATAGAAGTAATATTTTTTGTTTAAGACATTATTAGATGTTTGAAAAATTGATAATCATTTACTTCTGACTTTTTATTGGACAGGTGGATAAGATTCTAGTTTTCAAAAATCTTCTTGCACCATGTCGTTTATTATAAAGAAGTTATACCTTAATTGTTTGAAAAAATGCTATTTCCTTAAACAATTTTTTTGATTATATTATGGATACACAATTTAACTGCCTCATTAATCCCACAAGGGAAAAAGACCTATTCATAATCGAGTGAAACAAATCATTAAAACTAATAATAATTATTTGTACAATTACTGTTTGCAAAAAAAAATTTTAAGATGTCATGCGATTTTCTCAAAGAACCCACCTTTAAATTTGTTGCTAATTTTTTTTAACTTGGACTTTGATAATGAAGATATCTTGTAAGTTTTTTGCAATATCTGTCATCGTTTACGAGAAAAATACAAAAATTTCATTTTTAGGAAAAAAAATTCTTCTAGCCTCAAAAATGGTTAATCCCGCATGATGCTGATAAGATGCCTTTCTTTCCTTTGCAGAAACTTTTCAAAAATGTTCAGAAGAAAAAATAGGTGGGGTTTTCCAGAATACGTTTTTTTTATGTTCTCAAAATTTGATGTAGAAAATTCGTTTGTAAGAAAAAATAATTCTTCTGGCCGCAAAAGTTATTTAAGCATCAAACTTACAAGATATTTTTATTATCAAAGTACAAGTTGAAAAAAATGCGCAAAAAATTTAAAGGTGGGGTTTTCGAGAAAATCTAATTCTAATTTTTTCAGAAAATCCGCTGCCTTTTTGTTAATTTTAAACCTTCTTTTAATTTTCCGGCAGATTACAAAAGTAGACGATGGACATTAATAGACTCAGAAATAAAATAAAAAGTATCTCAATTAGCTCAAAAGTTATAGAGGTTTAACGAAAAAATTAGGGCTTTTTCAAAAACAGAGCACAACATTCAAATACGCATAACTTTTTGAATTCTTTTTTTTTTTTTTTTGCAAATCGGCAAAATACATATTGCCTAATATGTATTTGTATTTATATCGCAATGTGTTGATGAATAAAGGAAGTTAAGACCATTTTTCCAGATTTTTTTTACCAGAAGGATTAGGTTCTACATAATGAATTTTATGTTAGTTTCCTGCCAGCTAACTTAGGCACATAGAAAAGCCGCAAACTTTCTCTAATATTGAGAGTAACAAACATCCATCAAAGTACTTTATAATGACAGAAATAATGAGACCGGAAATTTTTCAGAAAATCTTAAAGTTGGGATGGGGCGAAAAATCGAAATGTTTATATTTTTGCCCTAAAATCACCACGAAAGCCTTTGAATTGGATCTCTCACATCAAGGGAATTTGTTTTAACCTCTGCATAAGCAGTTTTCATTCTCTGAATGATTCGCAACTTCTAGGAGAAACATGAATTTTTTTTGACAATTTTCAAGTTTTTGTTTGATTGACAATTTGAGACTCATCATCTTTCATTTGAAATTTTTGAAGCAAATTGTAAATTGAAATGTCAAGATTGAAAGCAGCTCAAATGAACTGAAAGCAATGAAGAAAATCAGAAGTCATAAAATACAATTGCCTGAGAACTAAATTTCAAATAAAGTCTACCTGAGTCTACATCTTAACGCAATGGACCCTAAATTAAATCCAATGCCTCTAAAAATAAATATCAATCTCCATCAACACTTTCCCGAACGACAATCTAAAATTTGGACACTTGACCTTAATGTCCCTAAGTTGAAACACAAAATTTTGGGACGAGTGCCAAAATCAGAAAATGCCTGGAATACCTCAGCAAACTAGTTACTCAAGAATTCGCTGTACGAGAGGAAAAGTGGACTTGACCCTCACATCAGGTGTAAATTCGGAATTTATGGCAGCATCTACAGAAAACGTTCTCTGAGAGTCGCCGTCAGAAAATAATTTACTGTGTTTATCCGGGACACAGGGCAAAATCGGATTTGATTCACTTGTCCTTTTTCTCTCTTTTCTGCATTTTCATGGCTCTTATCTTAATACTTGCTCGACTTCTCGCCTGATCGCATCGATCCTCCACGAAGACAGGTTCGCCAGTCATAAAGAGTTCGATGCCCTGCAGATCAGGCATACATCGATGAATCATAGCGATGGATGTTTTATTATGCAAATACATTTGCTTTAACACGAGAGGGATTCGCCTCTGCACAACGCCGACGATATACTCGCTCGTAAAAAGTTTTGATAGTCGCCTTTTTCCGTCTGCACACCTTTCAGAAAAGTAGCTTTGGCACTAGATCTAACGCCATAAACATAAACTTCCGACTCAATTGCGAAAGTGATGAGTCAGAAGTGCCTCTCATGAATTATTATAAAACTACTGCAGATAGTTTAAATCGCCTTCTCGAAAGCGAGAAGTAATCATTTCTTAAATTATTATTTTCATAATGATTTACATTTTTTATGACACCTTAATCTCGGAATGTGAATTAGTGGAAATTTTACTAATTGAACTGGTAACTATTACAACTATGGCCAATTAATTGGGAGTAATGAAATAGTAATATCCTAGCACTTCACTAAGAGAATAGGGACGTTTCATGTCAAAGGTAAAACTCAAGTAATCAATTTTAATTATTTTTGGTTATTTTTTAGTGTTTAGGGTACCAAAGAGTGGTACCAGTTGATTTTGAAAAACACTAATTTTAAAAAAATTATTGACTCATCTTTGTATCTGTCGGTCTTTCAAGAAAAATCTTCTACAAACTTTCGCAGAAAAGATTATATTTTGAGAAAATTAATAGAAATGCACAAATTCCTAATTGTTTATTTTAAAAAACACTTTTTCAATATTTAGGGTTGCTACAAAATCTCATTTTTAATTTCCCTGACATTTCATTGCCCAATTCTTTATTTTCTCTGATTGTTCTAAATTTTTCTTTCTGTTATGAAAGCAACCTATCAATAATGTTAATGCTAAAAATGTTTGTTTTTAAATTTCTTCAGAACATTCCTAGTAACGACTGACATACAGAATATTATAAGAAGTCATCCAGAAATTACTAAAGAAATACGTAAAGAACGTGAATTTTTAATCAAATAGTTTAGTTTTCAACTCAAAAAGATAAATTTTGAAAATAATGGAAGAATTATATTTTCAGCTAAGACAATTAATTATCAACGAAAGAAATAAAATTTCCAAAAATAGTTGAATTTTCAACACAAGTGATGAATCTTCCATGAAGAAAAATTAATTCTCAACAAAAAGTGTAATAGTTGATATTTCAAGAAAAAATGGAAGAGTTACATATCCATTAAAAAAATATTAATGCTTACTGAAAAAACAAGTTTTCAAAAAATAATTCAATTTCAATAATAATAAATTTCAATAATCTTCAATAAAAAAAAATACATTTCTAACCAAAAAGTTTAATTTTCAACCCAAAAGATGTATTCTCTACCAAAACAGACCAATTTTTTACAAAATACATGAATTTTCAACTAAACAAGATCAATTTTCAACCAAAACTAGAATTTATTACCAAAAAAGATTAATTTTTGAGAAAATTCATGAGTTTTCAACCAATTATTCGAATTTTTGAATGAATGTTCAATCTAATAGTTAAAATTTCAACCAAATAAATGAATTTTCAACTAAAAAGATTATTTAGTCACCGAAAAGATAATTAGATATTTCCAATGATAAATTTTCAAAAGTTGAAACAATTATTTTATTTCCTGCAAAAAAAAACTTTCAAACAAAATAGTTCAATTTTGAATAAAAAAAAGGTTTACAACTAAAATGATAGATCATGCACCAAGGCAATTAAGTTTCAATAAAGCGTTCCCACTTTCAAGTAAACAGTTGAACTTAAAACAAAAAGAGATGAATTCTGAATGAAAAATGTAATATTTTATGAATTTTCAACAAAAAGGCATGACTTTTCAACAAAATTGTGAAATTTTCAACAAAACTAATAAAATTTACTTCAACTTCAGGTTATCGAAAACCCTGAAATTTTCTGACCAATTTTAAATTCCCTGACTTTCCCTCATTTTTTGGTACTCCCTGACCTCTAGCAACCCCATTACTGTTTTTAAAAAGAAAATCGTCGATTTTTCTTTTTTTTCTCTTAAAGAATAATATTACTTAAAGCCTTCTTAAGTTAACGATAAATCCTGAAAATTGTATTTTTTGTTATTTCAGAAAAACAAATTTTCAAACTTTTTAAAATGCATTCGAGACGATTTCGAGAAAATTCGAGATTTTCTTGAAACATCTTCAGGTGAACTCAAAACTTCATGGAGATCGAGAATCTCAAATTAAAAAATTCGAGATCTCGACTCGAGAATCTCGAAACTTTTAATTTAAAATTCTCGATCTCCATGAAGTCTTGAGTTAATCTGAACATGTTTCAAGAATATCTCGAATTTTCACGAAGTCGTCTCGAATTCATCAAAAACAACAATAAAAAATTGTTTTCAAATTCAATCTTTTCTACGTAAGTTTATAAAAGAACATTTTTTATAAGACCATGAGATACAGAAATGAAAAATTTCCAAGAAAAAGGGTCCTAACTTTTCGATTGTTAATAAGTTTTGAAAAATTGGAAATTTTGTAAAATAATTTGGCACTGCTCTTTAGTAACCTAAACACCAGAAAATAAACAAAAATCAGCAGAGTTAATGACTTGAGTTTTAACTTCAACATGGAACGGCCCAATAGTAAAACAAATCACAAGTTTATTCTACTGAAGGCAATCAGTGAATATTATATGTGTATTATTATTATGTGTATTATTATATGAAATTAATCAATTTCGTATTACAGCGAAGAAATAAAAAAAAGGGCAAGTCGCTCAAAAAAAAGAAGAATTCTTCAAAAAAGGGGTAAAGAAGGGAAAGAGTACGAAATTTTATATACCTATCATATATATCTATTCCAGGGAAAGAGCACGATTCGATAGTTATTTCGAGTACCAACTAATTAGTGAACTTTTTTCTCGAATTATTTTTATATAAAATGTTGGTCTACCTATGCAACGTACGTCAGGTGTACTGTTTCACTTATCTAAAGACCAGGTGTGTCGGTAAGTAAACACACATCAAAGGGATTCTTTGTATCGTGAATAAAGTAAGGTAACGCATATTAAATATTCGAATAATTCCGTTCAATAATTTAATAATTATTTAATAATTAATCAATACTTCTATTTGTAGCAAGAGTTAGGATCATGAAATCTACGACATTCACAATATTGCCTTGTTATTGTTGTTTTTCACAATAGAAAGTAGTGTAACAAATACTTCAAACTGAAGAAACGTAAGGTAAGCGCTATAATCCTTGGTCATCCCTAATGATTGGCCACTTTATTTAAATATGCTTACATGAAATAATAATCATAAATAAAACTACTAATAAGTAGTGCTGTATGAAGCGCAAACAGTGTAGTGCGTTTAAATGGCAGAGTAAAGTAATACCGGTGATGCTGAATGACTAAGAAATTTAAACGAAAAGCTGTTAAGGTTGTGAGTGTCCGCTTCTTGAAAATTATTATTTTCCTAATAGTTACGCTAGATTTAACAGAAACCCTTTTGATTTTAATTGAATGTGATCAATAAGACTAGACGATAGTACTATTCTGATCTTAAAATGATGTCTGTATATTGATAAATTGGTGGTCAATCTCATTACTCACATTGTCCATCAGTGTTTTGCCGCATATCATGCGCAGGAGTTTCATGATGATCGCATTAATTTTACTTTTATTATTTTCTTGATAGGTCCACGTCTTGCTACCATATAGCACAGTTGGTATGAATATAGAATTATGTATTGCCCTATTAGCTTTATTTGAATAATTTTTACTTCTGTTAAAGGGCCCTGCTCTACCGATAACCTTCTTATCCTGGTTTATACGCCTATCTAATAATGTTGCATATTGTTTTTACCCTTTTCTTCAAACCTCATAATTTTGGTTTTATTTACTTTCATTCTGAGGCCCACGTTCCTCATGCTTGTATTCAGATTGCTCAACATTATTTGCAAGCCTTCGATTGATTCTGCCGTAACAACATTATCATCTGTGGACGCTAACCCACGTACCCTCACTGTCTCGAGATCCACACCTTCTTCGTCGAAGTGGGCTATTCTTAGACACTTGTCCATGAATATAACAAACAGCCATGAGGAGATAACGCAAACCTGCCTAACACTTTGCATAATAGCGAAGCAGTCACTCAGTTTCCCATTTACCATTACAATCGCTTAGCTACCAGTATCCATTGACTCCGTGCTCTTTCAGGACTTCCCAAAGTTTATTTCTATCTACCTTGTCAAACGCTTTTTCTAGTTCAAGAAATACACAAAAACTTTTTTCTTCGCCCTCAAGTTTTTTTTTGAAATATGTTTTAAGCTAAATATTTGATCCGTACATGATGGTGAGTCCATGGCATGTACTCACCACCGTATAGTGTTCGATATCGCAGTTGTGGTGACCTACAGCTTCACCTCCCAATAATTGTTTCAAAGAGTCTATCAAAGGCTATTCTATTTTTTCCTGAATCATGGAAAACTGTATAAATTTGATACTAATTGGAGCGTATTCAGTGCTTCACAAACGGCTTAATGAGCAAGGTAATAAAGATAAGTAATTTCGAATATAGCTCTATGAATCCGTCTTTATTTCCTTCATAATTTTTGATGATTCAAAAACCACAATAATCTCAGCATATGAAGAACAATATAAGAAGTATATAAAATAATATTTTTTCATCAAATTTAGCATAACAGTCGTATTCCTCTTAGGAATCTAGACCATTTCTATGATAGCATTTTTCTCTAAGATTCATATTTTAATAGTTATAATTAATTTACCGAGCATTCAATATATATTATCTGTTTGATTCTAGAGGAAATTGCTTCGAATGAAAATTGTGCAGATTTACAAGAGGAATACATTTTTCCAGGTATTTTCTTACAATAACAAAATACTTCCTGCGAAACATAGTAGAAATTGTAGGTCTAGTGGAACTGAAAAAGTGTCATGTGTGAAATTTCTCACATGCCCCTAAAATCTTATTTTGTAGAAAAAAAACTTTTTTTTTGGGCATTGTTCGATCATTTCATCAAGGTGAAGTATCACGACGCTAAGATAAAAAATATTCAAAATTTCTCTTTCTTCAGCTTTAAAAACAATTTAATGAAACTTTCAAAATTGAATATTTTTTGCTGTTTATAATATCAAAGCGAGTTTAACACCGTGTGTAATGAGTTTTTTTTCTAGAATTGGTTGAAATTTAACCAAGTTATCAAGCTTATTTCAAGCTAATTTAGGTTTATTTTCAATCAAAGAATAAAATTGTCTACAAATAAGTTGATTTTTTAACCAAATTGTTGAGTTTTTAACCTACAAAGATGAATTTTCAACTAAATAATCGAATTTTAAACAGAAAAGATTAAACTTCAACCAAAAACAGTTTCATTTACAACGAAATAATTGAATTTTTTAAAAGACAGATTGATTCATAACAAGAAGGTGAATTTTAAATCCAAATGGACGAATTTTCTGTCAAAATAGATGAATGTTCAACAAAATAGTAGAATTTTCAACCGAAATGGATGACTTTTTTAACCAAATACTTGAAATTACAAAAATGAATTTCCAGCCAGATAATCTTCTTCTGAAAAAAAAATTATTAAACTTCAACCAAAAATGGTTGAATTTTCAAAACGAAAATTGGAAATTTCAATAAAAAGAGGAATTCTCAACGAAAAATTAAATAGTTGGTATTTCAACAACAGCAACAAAACGAATTTCCAACAAAATAATTAAATTTTCAACCGGAGTTAAGTTTTCAAGAAAAAAAATTCAACAAAATAGTTCATTTTTTAATCAAATAGTTTACCTTTTAACCTACAAAGATGAATTTATAACCAAAACAATGAATATCCAACAGAGAATCTTCATTTTTTACCAAGAAAGACAAATATTCAACAAAATACATCAATTTGCAAACAAATAATTCAATTTTCAACTAAAAATGATTACTTTTCAGAAAACAATTATCAAAGTAGGTAAACTTTAACACAAAAAATTTGTTTCTGCAAAACAGTTGAATTTGCAACCCGAAATTATTAATTTATTACCAAAGAGAAGTAATTTTCTAATCAAAAAGACGAATTTTCAACAAACAAAGATTTTTCTTAGCCAATACAGAAAAAAATGTTGAAGAAATTGTTAAACATTCAAGCCAAAAGACAGCATTTCAAACCCAAAAATACGTATTTTCATCAAAAAAGTTTATTGTACCAAGAAAAGTAGAAGTTACATTTGTAGGTTACAAAATTAATTTTAAATGAAAAAAATAATTTTCAGCAAAATATTTAAATTTTCAATCTAAGAGATCAAGCCTCAAACAAAAAAATGTCTAAAAAAGTGGTTCGAGTTTTACAAAAGTAATTCAATTTTCAATTTAAAAAATCAATTTTTAGCCAAAAATGGAATAGTTACGTTTTTTGTTAAAAAAATTATCTTTCAACCAAGAACCGGCATTTTTAACCAAGAAGATCAATTTTCAGCAATGAAAAAATTATTCTTTAATGAAGTGTTGCAACCTTTACCCAAATTTAATTGAATTTTATACCAAAAAATATGAATTCTCGACGAATAATATAATGGTAGATATTTCAAATAAAATGTATGACTTTTTAATGCAAATTGTTGAATTTGCAACCAAATTATAAAATTCTTCACTAAAATCACAGTCGTCACGATGAAGCAACTGCAAGCGAAGAAGAAATAAAAATAAAAGGCAAATAAATTACTAACAAGAAGATTATATCAGGGTTGTCCCAAACTTCGTTTTAAAAATTCTCTAACTTTACCCCGACCAATTTTTTATTTGCTCTAACCATTAATATTCAAATACCATTTAGATTGTAGCTCCATGTTTTTTACAGTGATAAAATAAACAGTCTCTTGTTGAAAAGTTAATCTTTTTTCGTTCAGCAGAGAAAAAGTTTTAAAAACTATTTTTTCTTCAAACGAACAAAAATTTCAGAACCATGACCAAAATTCAAGGACTTTTCTAGGTTTTTCCAGGTAAAAAATAATTCAAGGACTTTTCCAGGTTTTCAAGGATTTCCAGGACGCTAGACACTTTGTATGTCAAGATTATTGTTTTTTATAAATCATCTAAAATTATAGATGAAACCAAGACGAATTCAGAGACCTATATTTAAAATCACTCATTTCTATTAATTTGTAAGATATTTTCTATTAAACTTTTAACCAAATATACTCCAAATAGCCTCAAATTTAATGTGTAATGTTTTTTCATGAATCAGAAAAAAATATATCAAAAGGTGCACTGTAATTTTCTTGAAGGTAATATTCATTGAATACTCACCCCTAATTAGAAACTTAAAAAAGTATGATTAATTTGTTGTGGATTGATGAATGCCTACAACTCGCGCGTAAGCAAAATGTGATTTGAGAAATTATAATTTCACAAATTCTATATATTTTATGTTTGTCAACTTTTTTATTGTATTTACAGATCTTAAACGTCTCTTCAATTTTTTACGTTTTTAAATTAACATTCTGCAGTCAATAACTTATATTAAATGGACACCTGATTTCAAAAAACAATTAAAAAAATCTACATGCACCAGAGAGAAATGTGATAAATTTGGGAAATGGTAAATGTAAATACAACAGATTTTATAAAACTGTTTAAAATTTATGATATACAAGACTTATCACGTTTTTTGTCCAATTCACTTTTACCAATAGAAAAGCCTCAAATGCCTGGTAAAATGCTTTCGTCATTCTTATAGAACAAATTGAAAACTTTTTTTTTTTTTTTGAAAATCGGGGTCCATTAAACATAAGTTATCGCCTTGGTCCTAGGCCCTAGATAACATTAATAAACAAGTTGTAAACTATTGGAGATGTTCAAGAACTCTAAAAATATTTGAAAAAATTGGCATATGCGAAAATATCATTTTGTTTTTTCGACCACCCTTTGATTGTTCTATTTTTATTGGTTTTTTTCTCTTTTTCGTAGGTAGAGTATTTTCCTTAAACATGCGTTACCAGCGGAAATTATCTACGCGCCTATTTTTGAAGGTTGCTAAAGTGCCTTTGTTTTTATAATATTAACATTGAATTTTTTCCCACATAATCACACGAAAGGTAATCAAATTCTGCGAATAATAAGCTCGAGTTGAAGGCAAAATGTCAGTTTAGTAAAAAAAATATTGCAAAAGACTCTGGAAATAATAAAGAAATGTCAAAGTTCTTCACTAAATGATTTTTGAAAATTCAACAACAACAATTTTTTATAAATATTTCTCAAACTTATTAAAATATGGCAATTGATTATTAAAAAAAAATGTAAGTATTCATAAATATGTGAAATTTTACGACTCCTTAGCACCAAGTTTGACCATAGGGCAGAATCTAGGTAAAATATTATTAAAATATCTCAATAATTTCGAAAAATACTGTAGAGGCATAGCTATAAAATGAACCCAAGAAATTTGAAAAATGTTAATTACTTCCATAGTTATTCTACTTTTCTCAAAACATCGAAATTTGACTGTTTTTTTTTCTTCAAAAAATTGACTTGCCATGAAGTTGGTCTAATTAGATTCAGAATTTAATTACCTTATCGGTATTGCGAAGAGAAAATTTTGATGTTAGTATTATAAAAATGAAGGTAGGGGAAACACTCTATAATAGATAATGATTTACAGTATATAATCTTAATTAACTGAAAAAATGGGAAAACATATTCATTATTTTTTTAGTATAACATTTAATAAAGGATACTATATTTTCTAGAAAGTTTCATTGAAATGTGATAATGAATTAATGTATGAGAGCAAAAAATTAATTTTGAACCTGAAAAAAAAATTTCGCTTTTTCGTTGTTCATACTTCTTACCAGAATGAAATATTTCTGTGGCGTGTTTATACATTAGAATAAAAGTTTAATTGACAATATTTATTGATACAAAGCCTTCTTTCTTTATTATAAATAAATATAAGTGGTTCCAAGTTAAAGGATGTGTTTATCTGATTATTTTGAACGTTCCGTTTTTAAATTTAAGTCTTTCAAAAATAATAAACCAAAAAAGTAGGGTGAATTTGTAGTTATTAAGAAGCTTAGAAATTTCTTCTTATGATTTCTGTAAAATAATGATTTTTTCAACTGATTTACTCAATAAACTTATTTTAGATGTAATTATATTAATTATAAATTATAACTATCGAGAATTGAGTATCCTGTCATGCCCAGGAGCAATACTAAAAAAAATTATGGATAGAAGTGTCAAAATCGTATCCTTGACCGGGTCTAATAAAAATGTTGAATTGAGTAATTTCGTGATATTTTTTCCTATAAGAATATTCAATTGAATATGTGAACTTGATTTGAAAATGATACTTTACGCTGGTAGTGTATCTATCTTGAATTTTTATTTCTTAATTGAAAAAAAAAACTGAAACCCATGTACGAATTATGCTATGGCCCGCACCAGGCCAAATCTGGCCCAGATCTGGAAAACGGACATGGTCCCGATCGCTGATGAAACACACGGCCCGATCGGAGCCAGATCTGGCCCCGACCATTTTCCCGTTAAGAGCCGTTTTTGATATTTATAATTTCTATAATTTTGCTTATAATAATAATTTTATAAGAAGAAAATTTAATTAAGTGAACTATATTTTTTATCCAAGTACCAAATATTAACACAAATACAAACTCAATACATTTTTTAGTATTTTTGACTTTGTTCTTTACAATGTCCGCCGCAGTCCTTGGCGGGAATTTCATAAAAGTAAATCTAATTTGGAGTCGAAACGGGAAATTCGCAAAAAGAATTAAAATTCTGGACTAAAGCAAGGAACTTTTCAGAAGAATATTAATTCTGAGCTAAAACTGGAAATTTTTGAAAAGAATTAACATTCTGAATTGGAAGAGGTAATTTTTCAGAATAATTCTAATTTTGATTGGAACCGGATAATTTGCAAAAAGAATTAAAATTCTGGACTAGAACAGGGAATTCATAAAAAGATTTCTAATTCTGAGTTGAAACTCAATTTTCAAATTCAAATAAATTCTGAGTTGGAACAGGGAGTATTCAAATTTCAACCAATTTTTAGCTGTAATTGGAAATTTTCGAAAAGAATTATAATTCTGGATTGGAACAGGGATTCTTTTATTTCAACAGCAGTAACCATTGAAATCTTTTTATAACTATAAGCTTCAAATTTTCAATCTTTAATTGAAAAAATGTTACTGCCCTTCAAATTTTCGAATTCGTCAAAATAACTATTTATTTAATAGAAAATATCTGAATTATTGCCATAAAATTGAAACTACTAGATAAGAAGGACTTAAAAATGACGATTTGAAAAAAATGATAAATTTAACTCTAAATTTAGCTCTAAAATCGTCAGTAAAATCAAAATAAGAATGAAATAAAAATTTGAGGTAATGTCGAAGAAAACTGATTTTCTGATACTTACAATCCTGAATATTTATAAGTTAAATAGCACCGACCAGTTAACAGTCAATGACTTTTTTAAAGTTAATTAGATGTGGAATTGATCCACTTTTTTCATATCGAGTTCTACATTATTGTATATTATATTTCTGTAAGTATTAATTACATTAATGAAACAATGATTTAATAATTCAATTATTTCCAACAAGCTGTATTTCGTCGGCTTTGCCCCACACCGAGGGCAAAGCAAAACGCAGCTTTGTATGAAAATCAAAACATCTAAAGATGGCAAAACATGATGGTTCGCGTCTGTGGTATTTTATATACTGGAAAAATTACCATAAAACATTTCCAGCAAGAAGAATAAGTTATTTTTAATAAAAATAGTGATAGCTGTGATATAACCTCTTATGAAACCTCTGCGCATAATATGCGGAAAAACACTGATGGACAAAGTCCGAAACGAGATAATCCTCAAAGAATGTGGTACAGGAGACACGCTAGTTGACATATGGGAAAGAAATCAGTTAAGATGGTTCGGACATCTTGAAAGAATGAAAAATGAACGACTGACGAAGCAAGTATATAAAGGTAAAGTAAATGGCAGAATGCCCAGAGGTAGACCGCCGAAAGAATGGTTAGAATCTGTAAATGAGACATTGATCCGAAGAGACATAAGAAGTCATAGGAACAGAAGAGCTTGCATGAAGAAATGCATGGACGTAAAGGAAGCTAGAGTAGTATGCCAGGACAGAAATGTGTGGCGACAAATAGTTTATAAGCAGAGTGACAATAGAGTGAATGATGCCTGAAACAAAGACCTTGGATACTAATGGGCCCAAGTGGGGAACCATACATAACAATTTTGTGAGGCTCCTCACTTGGGATGATCGCTAGAGAGATTGATCAGCAACCTGGGTCGGAGCAGTGTTGCGGAGTGAACGTGTTATTTGAATAAGTAACACGAAAACTCCAGATCAATCTAAAATATCTATACCATAACACATATACCTACATACCTATCTACCTTATACCATATAACGACCTACTTTACACCTATATACCTATCCCACTACTTTCCAACCGAGCAAGTCACGCCTACCCCGAAAGGGAAATGGCTTAATGGTATAATAATAATAATAATAATAATAATAATGCGTTGACATTGCACTAGAGACGGACTACGCGCAAATGTTTCTACCATACCAATACAAAACACCCGCTCTACCGACCGGCTTTAAAATAACAATATTTAATAGTTTCTTGCATGTAGCCCAGAAGATAAGTGGCTGCTCTACATTACCAATCACTTATCGACAAAAATTATGATACGTTTATAACCTAAGCACGTGAAAAATATTATTTTCGTCGGGCTTGCCCCACTGGTGAGGCCTCAATTATTTACAATATTTAATATACTTTGGACCTGAATTACATTCAATTATTATAATCGCATAATGTGATATTGTTTTATCTGTCAAAATATCACATTTTCATACTGTTAGTGTTGTCATTAACGTTGAAAACTTTATATTTCTGCCAGCGAATCTTCCATTCTTTCGTTGTCAAAACAGTTTTTTGCATAATTTTTCTTTCACATCGTTAATTTTCAAGATTTTAGTACGTAACACTATCCCTATGATAAAATAGATTTATTTAATGCAAAGTAATATTAAAATTGTTAAATAATAGTGATGTTGTAAGCAAAGTCGCCTTTGCCCCACCGGTCGGCGCTGCCCCTCCTTACCCTACCCCTCAATATCATCATAATAAAATATGAATATTGATGTAAGTAAACTAACACTGGAAGTTACTTCAATTAGACACGAACAGAGAGCGGGACATGTTTTTCGTATTTTCGTAGTAATATTTGAAGACGAATATTTGATTTAAGTTTGTGTATTTAAGACACACAGCAACTTTCATTGGCCTCGAATTTCCCAGAACTTAATTATCATTCAACGTTGAAAGTCTTTCTTTGTATCGACGCCCTTTTTCGAATGAGAGTCGCTGGGGACCAGGACGCGGTAAGAATAAAAACTCGCTTCGCCATTATGCATCCCTGACGATCATAACGATAAAATCATATTTCTTATGAGATAAACAGCAAAAAAAAAATGATTGCACTCATCTCTCGTCGATTTCCTTGCGAGCAAAGCCTCCGCCTGCAATCGTGAAATCTAATATTTTCGTTACTGCCCTTTACACTATACATGGACCAGGAAACATTTTGTTCTGCCACGACCTTTGCCATTTCCGGCATAAAGCCATTGATATACAATTCTTAACGGTTGCATACAGAACAGCTAAATAAGAAAAAAAGAAATCCCGGTGAAAAGAGGTAAGTGAGACGTCGAAGCGAGTGCAATTGCTGCAGCTCTCACTACCTTTTTCTGCGATGAAAAGAACGACTCGAGAACTTCATGGATTGAAAATTATTTCCCGATTACTTTCCTTGTCTCGTAAGACCTTCGACATCTGGGGCTACACTTTGGTTGCAGGCGATTGTAAACAATGAAAATTATTGCGGAATGTGTGTAGAAATCGTTCTATTTATGTGGTGCAAACGTGTAATGGAATGAGTCGATTTTAATTCTATTCTTGACAATTTATGGCCCGGGTAGTATTTATGCTTGCTTTCACTTAAAACGGTTCGCAAATATATACGTTTTATCATACCAGTTTATACTTATACCACACTCGAAAAAAAACGCTTTATAACAGTTCGAGGTTGAGTGTTCATAAAATTAGAGAATATAAGCTTAAATTCAACAATGGGAAAGGATTCTTTAATTGAGTACAAGAATAAATCCAGAAATCAACACAGAAATAATAAGTTGTCGAAATTTTACTTGAATTTCTAAGACTTTCGGATAGGCCACACATTTCTAAAAATTTCAAATACAGTTTATTACATGGCTTAAAGACAATCCTTGACATAATGAAAAGAGTTCGGGAATTATCCCATGACTCTCGCAATGTCTTTTTCCTATTTCGAAAGTCATGAATTCGCGGCCTCTTTTCATTATCTTGAGGATTGTCTTACATCTTGGAATAAACGCTATGTGAATTTTTTTTATTTGTGATCTATCATAAAGTCTTAGAAAGTAAAGTGAAGTTTCGAGAACTCATTTTTTCTGTAAAAGAAAGAAAATTGGAGAACATTTCTAGTGCGTACAGTTGCCAATAACACATTTGCACTAATCCAAGATTTTCCACCAAAAAAGGGCAATAATAGAAGAACAAATTCTTTTAATTAAAATAATGAATATGTACAGTACCTACCAGAATTGTTAGTCCACTAAAAAATATCCACGAAGAAAATATTGTATTTTCAACAAACTAGTTGAATTTTCAGCCAAAAGAGATGTTTTACAACAAGAGGTGAATTTTCAACCCAATAATATGAATCGTCCACAACCAAAAACTGATTTTTTTCTAAATAGTTCCATTCACAACAAAATAGTTAAACTTTGAAGCAAAAGAGAGGAATTCTCAATGAAATAGTTAAACTCTTAACCAAATAAATAAATTTTCAAACCAAAAAGACGAACTTTTTCGAAGACAATTGAATTTTCAACAAAAAAGTTCATTTTTAACCAAGGAAGATGATTTTTTTATCATGAAAGATAAAATTTTAAATTAAAAGAACGAATTTTCGAACGGAACAACTGAATTTTCAACAAAAAAGACTACTTTAATTAAATAGTTGAATTTTCAAAAAAATGATTCAATTTTCAATGATTTCCAACCAGAAATATGAACTGCCTACAAGATGGCGAAATTTCAACAAAATACATGAATTTTTAACTAAAAAAGAATAGGTTTAACAAAAAATAGAATAGTTAAACATTTGGTTTAAAAAATTACTTTTCAATACAAAAAACGAATTTTCAAACTGTTGAATTTAACGAAAAAAGACAAATTTAAAAAAAAAATTGTTTAATCCTCAAACAAAAAGATGAATTTTCAACGAAACAGATTAATTTTCTACCTTAAAAAGCTAATTTTGGAAGAATATATGAAATTTTTACCAAATAGATGGATTTTTAAATTATAAATGATCAATCTTCGACCAAAAATAAAAAAGTTAAATTTTCAGATAAAAATTTATTATCAAAGATTAATTTTCAACCAAATAGTTCAATTTCCAACCAAAACAATTAATTCTTCGCCAAAAAGATTAATGTTCTACCAAAAAATTGAACTTTCAATAAAAAACCTGAGTTTTCAACAAAATTTTTACATTTTGAACCAAAAAAAAGGTTTTTTTTACAAAGCATTTTAATGTTTAATCCAAATATATGGATTTAAAAAAGTGAATTTTCAAACAGGTATTTGAATTTTTGACTAAAATGAAGAATCTTCAAGCAAATAATTTAATTTTTCACATAGTAGATCAATCTCAAACCGAGTAGTTGATTTTTCAACAACAACAAAAAATGAATTCTGAACGAAACATTTTATAGTTAATATTTCAACTGAAAAATATTTGGATTTGGAATAAAAAAATGTTGAAGTCAACTGAAGAGGCGAATTTTTCACAAAATAGTTCATTTCACAACTGAAACAGATTAAATTCCAAACAAATAATTGAAATTTCATCTGGAAAAAATGTTTTTTTTCAACCAGAAATGGAACAGTTAAATTTTCCGTTTACAAACATTATTTTTCATCCGATAACTTAATAATATAAACCAAAAAAAAAAAGGAATTTGAATTTTTAACCAAGAAAGATTTTTCAGTAGATAAAGAAAAAAGTCGGACCTAAAATGTTTAATAATTCAATACTGAAGAATCAATAGAAAAATGTATACATTTTTGAAATTTTATAATTTTAGGCAATTTTAAGCTAGAAACATTAATTTATACATCAAAATTTGTTCTGAAATCGTTTTTAATATTCGTTTGAAAATTTGTTTTAAAAAATCATTTAAAAAATTTCCAGGAATCTAATGCAAATGTTGTTATTTATTATCTTGAAACTTGTATTCTTTCTACAATTTTTTTGTTTAAATCCGGCAAAATAAAAAAATAGCTTCAAAACCTTCCAGATTCTATTTTTAAATTCAAAACCAAAATCAAATTCATTTGTAGTTTTTCTAGGAAACTTTTCAAAATTTCTAAATATATTTAAACCTTACCTGATTCTTTTCTTTTATCTTCTTAACTATTCTCTTAAAAATCATTTTAAAAAATGAAAGATCATTGTAAATTATTCCAGCAAAGTTAAGAAATTTTTCTATTTTCTCAAAAGCTTTAAAGAACCTTACAAAGCTTCAAAATTTTATTTCGAAATCTTCGAAAATCTAAATTTAGTTTGTCATTATTCGGAATCTTTTTCAGTTTTAAATCAAGTTTAGATCTTCTCAAAACTTCTAAATATATTTTAAACTTACTCGAATTTTTTCCAAATTAATAATTCACTAAACATTTTTTCAGTTTTTAATGCAAATCACTTTTTTTTTGTTGAAAATTAATGATTTTTTACCGAAAATTCAATTATTCTATGTTTGGTTGAAAATCCATTACTTTGGTTGAAAATTTCTTAATTTTAAATAGCTTTGTGATCATTCGTGTATTTTGTTACAAATTAATCTTTTGGGGTTAGGAAATTAATCTTTTCGGTTATAAATTCAACTGTTTGTTTAAAATTTGTTTGTTTGCTAAAAATACATTTTTGTGGTTGAAGACTCATTATTTTAGTGAAAAATTTATTTCTTTGGTTAAAATTTTTATCCTTCTGTTGAAAATTTGTTTTTATTTAGTTAAAAATAAACTTTTCAACTGAAAATGTAACTATTCAATTTTTGCTCGATAATTGATTTTTTTTCAGTTAAAACTTCATATTTTTGTCTTAAAAATTAAATTTTTTTGTTCAAAATTCATATCTTTGGTTTGAAAACTAAACTGTTTTGCCAGAAATTCGTCTTTTTGTATCGAAAATTTAACATTTTGGCTGAGATTTTTTTTCTTTATTGACTGCAAAATCTTTCCTGGTTGAAAATTCAAGACCTTTTTTGAAAATTTCTTTTTCATTGGTTTGGAAATTAGATTTGGAAATTTTTTAAATGAAGAATAATTATTTTTAAAATCGGCCGAATTCAGTTTAAAATTTTTTTTCGACATTCAGGCAAATACAATTTAGTGTTTTGGTAATGTTCAGAATGTCTAAAGTTAGATTTTAAAGACGAGACTTTTGAGATTGGCGCCAGAAAAATCCTTTAAATACTGCTGTTATGTATAAAAATAGTATTTTTAATCAACTTCCATGAACAAATTGGTTAAGCAGTAAAAAAATGAGAGAGAGAGAAAGAGCAAAATTATTTAAGGATAATTTTGAGAAATGCCACTGTTTGATAAATAAACTAAATGTATGATGTTCGTTAATAAGTTTTCAAATCTGGCCAAATTCCAGCCAACCAATAAATTAAAGCTACTGCAGTGCATTTGATAAAAATACTGAGAAATTTGTTCATAAAATTGCACATAAACTTGAACATTTCTTCTCTACTTTTCAGTTTTTTAATTCAAATACCATATCGTTGGAATCGTTATAATTAGCAGATTTTGAATATAATATTCATCAATTACTAAGTGCTAATTTGAAAAAATGTTATAATCTGCATTCTAGTCCTCATTAGGTACAAAGGACCGCTTACCAGGCTCGGCGGCAGCAATTCGGCTGAGTGAGGGGAAGCCGCGTAGTGGGGGTACCGTTCGCTGGTCCCAGGGCGGAATTGTCATCTGTCCGGTATTACATATTCCATATCAAGGTGTATTTAAACGATCTTGAGTTTCACGACCGGAACTGAGAACTTGATTCGAATAATAATAGTCTTTTCCCATCACAAAATCGACTTCCAGTCCTACATGTTGATTTTGTATTTCGCTTTCATTTGCTGGGATGTTTTTCATCTGCATGTACCTGCCTTCTGTAAGATTGGTTTTTGTCAGGAAGCTCATTAAATCTGACTTCTTTCCATAGTCGTACCGGATGAGATGTCGAAGAATCATTGCGAATACGAGTTGATACTTAATCTTTTCAAGTACACTCGAGTATAAAGCAGGTGTGGCTGAAGACAGGATGTGTCAGTGATTACGTACTCTGATCACGTATGAAGAAGGCACGTAGGTCGAGTTTGTCAATGTTGCCGGTACATTAACCCTCCACATATTCGACAACTTCAATTTTTCATTTCATTCACCATTTAATTACTTCATCTATCTCAATTGAATTCAATGAATTGTTGGATCAGGTGTCTACCCAAAGGATGATTCTCAATTCCCGGTCTGTTATTAATTTTTCCAGGTCAATTTAAGCATGTTCCAGGTGTAAAATGAAGTTCAAAACTGCATAATCATTGAGTTAATTTTTAAAATTGAGAAAAAGGTGTATTGATTATTGTAACAAATTTTAAGAGAGAAACCCAAGCTTAAACAAAAAAATAGTTAGGGTTGTAATTTTGTTCATTCAGGGTGTCTGGTTTACTGGAAATCCTGGAAAACCTGGAAAAGTCCTGGAATTCTATTTCCTTTCTTGCAGATGCTTCATTCTGACGACTGTAATTTTAGTGAAGAATTTTATTATTTGGTTACAAATTCAACCATTTTTATTAAAAAGTAAAACCTTTTATTTGAAATATCTACTATTACATTAATCATTGAGAATTCATATTTTTTGGTAGAAAATTCATCTTTTTGGTTGAAAATGCCTTTTTTTGGTTGAAAAATAATTTTTCAACTAAAAACGTAACTATTTTTGGCTGAAAATTGATACTTTATAAATTGAAAATTCAATCACTTGGGTAAAACTTGAACCACTTTGTTGAAAATGTATTGGTTTGAGGATTTCTCTTTGATTGAAAATTTAAATATTTTGCTGAAAATTTTTTTTTTCATTTGAAATTAATTTGTTAACCTAAAAATGTAACCTCCCCATTTTTTTGTGCTGAAATTTAATCTTTTTTTCGAAAATTAATATTTTCTGATTGAAAATGCCATCTTTTGGCTTGAATGTTTAACAATTTCTTTGACATTTTTCCGTGTCTTGGTAGAAAAATCTTTATTTGTTGAGAATTCGTCTTTTTGATGAGAAAATTCGTCTCTGTGGTAGAAAATCAATAATTTCGGATTGAAAACTCAACTGTTTTGTAGAATTTTTTTTTTTTTTTTTTTGTACTTTATTTTGTACTTATTTTGTACTTTATTTAACATTCATTCTTTGGTTGCAGAATGGCGGATTCATCATTTTAATTGGAAATTCCTCTCTTCGGTTCAAAATTCAGCTATTTCGTTTAAATCTATTTTAATGAAAATTAATCATTTTTAGTTAAAAATTGAATTATTTGTCTGTAAATTGGTATATTTTGTTAAAAAATTTTTTTGGTAGAAAATTAATCTTCTTTGTTGAAAATTCGTTGTTTTGGTTAAGAATTCGTCTTTGTATGTTCAAAGTTAAACTATTTGGTTAAAGATTAAAAATTTAACTATTTTATTGAAAATTCGTTTTTTTGTTGTTGTAAATTGATCTCTTTTCTATTAGAAAATGTATTCTTTTTATTAAAAATTCAATTACTTGATTGAAATCTAAAAAAACTTTAATAAAAAATCATCTTATTAGCTGAAAATTGAACCATTTTGTTGAAAAAACTTTATTTTTATATCAAAATTTATTTTAAATAAAAAATTCTACTATTCCATTTAAGGTTGAAAATAGATCGTTTCTAGTCGAAAATTTAACTATTACATTTTTCAACTAAAATTCACCTTTGTTGGTTTGAAATTCAAACTTTTGGTTGAACGTAGAACCTTTTTTTTTAAACTCATCTTATTCGTTGAAAATTGAACTATTCTGTCAAAAATGATTTTTTTGCATTAAATATATTTTTTTTTGCTGAAAATTTGACTATTCCAGTTTTGGTTAGAAATTCATATTTTTTCAGTAAATTTATCTTTTTTGGTGTAAATTAAAAATCTTCCTAATTAAAGATTCAACTACTTGATTGAAAATCAAACTACTTTTCTTCAAAATTATATTGGTTGAAGACTTAAGTATTTTGTTGAAAATCCTTCTTTTTCTACGAAAATTAATTTTTTCAACTGAAAATTTAACTATTCCATTTTTGGATTGAAATGTATCGTCCTTAGTTGCAAATTCAACTACTCGGTTGAAAATCTATGTTTTTATTTGTTTGCGAATCGGTTTACTGTTGAAAATTTATCATTTTTTGGTAGAAAATTAATTTCCTCTGTTGAAAATTCGTCGTTTTGGTTAAAAATTTATCTTTGTAGGTTAAAAGTTAAACTATTTGGTTAAAGATAAAAAATTTAATTATTTTATTGAAAATTCGTTTTTTTGTTGTTGTTGTAAATTCATCTCCTTTTTATTAGAAAATTTATTCTTCCTATCAAAAATTCAATTAATTGGTGAAAATCTAAAAAAAAAATAATAAAAAATCATCTTATTGGCTGAAAATTGAACTATTTTGTTGAAAATACTCTATTTTTCTATGAAAATTAATTTTTTAAATTGAAAATTCAACCATTCCATTTCAGGTTGAAAATTGATCGTTTTCAGTCGAAAATTTAACTATTCAATTTTTCATCAAAATTCGCCTTTTTTGGTTTAAAATTCAACCTTTAGGCTGAACGTAGAAATACTTTGTTAAAAACTCATTTTATTTGTCGAAAATTGAACTATTCTGTCAAAAATGATTTTTTTTGCATTAACATTTTTTTTTGCCGAAAATTTAACCATTCCAGTTTTGGTGGAAAATTCATATTTTTCAGAAAATTTTATCTTTTTTGGTATAAATTAAAAATCTTCCTAATTGAAAATTCAACTGCTTGATTGAAAATTAAACTACTTTTCTTCAAATTTATTATATTGGTTGAAGGCTTAGCTATTTTGTTGAAAATCCTTTCTTTTTCTACGAAAATTCATTTTTTCAATTGAAAATTTAACTATTCCATTTTTGGATGGAAATTTATCGTCTTTAGTTGAAAATTCAACTATTCGGTGGAAAAATCTATGTTATTATTTGTTTGCGAATCGGTTTATTTTGTTAAACAGAACAAATGTTCTTTACAATTCAAGTGTTCTTTACAATCCTATTCCTCCCGTTTTTATGGAAATTATTTTATTCAGATATTATACGTATAATTATTTTTAGTCAGACACTTTTTGAATTGAACAATGTGCTAAATAATATTTCGTAAAAATATGACAAATAGAATTGTAAAGAAATTTTCGAAGAACAGAATGAAGAATAGAAATGGAATAAAAATTACGGCTTTTGCCTGAAGCGGACGAAAAGAGACAAATATGAAAATTACTACATTTGAATAAACAATTATAACCTCTACTGTTTTTTTATTGTTTACGCTTGGGGTTCTGTTCTGAAAATTGTTGCACTAATAAATGTAACTTTTTTTTTCAATTTTATAAATTAAGTTAAAAATTATGTGAGTAATTTTGAACTAAACTGTACACCTAGAACATCCTTTTAAATGAGTTTGGAATCTTTGAATGATTTTAAACGATTTTTTATGATTTTAAGTGATTTCTAAACCTTTCCAAAGATTCGTGATTTAAAATTTTAAAAAAAGAATTATAATTCTGAGTTGGAATATCAGATAATTTTCGGTCACCAGAATTACAATTTTGATTTGAAACAGAAAATTTTCCAAGAGAATTATAATTTTGAATGTTAAAAAATTGGGTTTTAAATTCCCTTCTTGTAAATCAGATCTAAACTTATTTTCCAAAAGTCCCGTTTCATGTAAAAAATTATCTTTTCTTTCTTTTTTATGGAAATTTTTCAAATATTTCACGTCACAGTGAAATTAATTCCCAAAATTTCCTGTTCCAAGTCCGAATTATCTTTATTCACAAAATTTTTCAGTTTATTTCAGGAATCTAGTAACTCCCTCCTTCCAAAATTTGGAGAGGGAATTAATAAATTCTGGAATATATATTCTGAATAGAATAAAATTCAGTTATAGAATTCTCACGTGTAACAAAGCTTGTTTTTCAAATTCCCTTTTTCGAAATAAGAATGAAATTTTTTATAAAATCCTCGTCCCATGTAAAAAAATTCCACATTCTAAGTCCAATTCCTATTCTAAAGTGAAATGAAAATGGAAATCATGATTCCTTACGTCTTTATAAAAACGGTATTTAAAAAAAAAATTTAGCAACATTAAAACTTATTGCGTGGAAATTATTCTTTGAACATTTCTTGAGATATGTCTAAATTCTAATTTACAAAAAAGTTAATAAGAAATACTTTCTTTTTCCATATTTTCGAAAAAATAGGGACTTTCTTTTTCCGGAAAACGAACAAATTGAGATGGGATCAATCACGAAAAATTGAAAGTCAAATTTTTACAGGTATTTTTGACCACTGTAGGCTGCACTTGAGAAATAATGCCCCATTTGTAAAATTTCCAATAGACAATACATTTTTTTTCTGCAGAAGAAAGCATGACTCGAATATTTTGTTCAATTTAGCGTCTGAAGAAGATTGTTTTCTGAAAAAGCATAGTATTGTGTTGGCGTAAAATGCTCTAAGGTGGAGTGATACCCGTGACTTTACTAGGTAAATGCCGAGAAATTGCACGACGCTCGTTAAATAGGCGAATGCGAAAATGACAATGAGAAATTAAATTCAAGACTTTCTTGAATGGGAAGTAGACTTATATGGAACGGAAGAGGATGAGAGATCTCAAAACAATTACATACTGAGCGTTAGCTGAGTTTCGTTACGGTCTTGTAGGGTAAAAACGTCATAACAACCTTCCCACGAACATTAGAGCTTTCTTTAGCTATTAAATCCATCCAAGAAAGTCATTCTAATCTCGGTTCGCCAACAATTGAACATCAGCAAAACTGCTTTTACTTTTTCCTAATTATCTAATTAGAAGGGGAACAAGAAATTAAATTTTGAGCCTACTTTAATTTAAAGTTACTAGCCAACAATAGTGTCCAAAGCAACCCGTACCAAATGTGCAGAAAATAGCTTTTTGTCGAAATGTCTAATTATACCGTTTTTTGTCATTTCGGACCTGCAGATCAATAATTCGAAGGAAAATAATCAGAAAAATGGATAGTTTTTACTCAAATAATAGCCAAACTTCCCATTGTGACATGTGTTCTAATAGTAAGACTCGACTATTTTTGAAATGCTATCCTTCACAAGGAGTTTTTCTTAGGTTTGGCTAAATGTCTCATATTTTGTAGATCACACCCACTGAAACCAAAATTCTGTATCAAAATGAGCTTGTCAGTTTGATTATTTTGTTTATATAGGATGTTCAGGGGTTGTTTCAACATCCTCTAGGTATTCAGATAAGGAAATGATTATTCCTGAAAACAATATCCAGAAGAGCTAATAAATAGGTAATGAGCTAGCTTTTTTTGAGATTAGAATGTTCACCCACAAAATTATAATATTTAGATACATCATTATACCCTACTTAAACATGCTTTTGAATTTGTTTAGGTGGTTTGCTTTCCCAATTCTCATTATACGAAACATGTAAACGGCTGATTTTTAGCAACTTAAATCTTAGAAGATGTACTGATTAACATGTAAGCATATAAAATCATTTTGGGGTATCGGAATGTTTTTACACATTCTTTGGGGTGTTATTTTTAACCGTTAACGGGCACAAGGAGTTTCATTTAAAACCCTACAACCATTTTGGCTGATGATCTGTCTGGGTTTTGAGTAAATAGATTTCCTTCGCGAGAAAGAAAACTCGTGTGAACTAGACAAATCTGACTAACGCTTTTAGATAAAGTGAGAAATCTGATAGTTTGCTTGTTAGAAACTATTGATTTCCTTACTTAAATCTTTGAGGGATGTTACAACAACCTTTAAAATTGATTTCGACGTTTTCTGCACTTATTTTAAACAGATGTTTTACCCTAACTGTATAACTAACTGTACCCTCGAATACTAGTTTTCTGTTTTGTGGCTTCGCGGTCCGTAAATAACAAAGAAGATTCAAATTTCCATCAGACGTTCCGGCTCCATATATGGGCCTTCTACAGTGATTTATTCTAGAAAAAGTTTTTCGGTACATTTCGCTTATTTACTAAGACAGATTTATGTGCATCGACTTTTTTGTGTACACAAAATTTATTATTGTTCTGTATAACTGGAGTATGATAAAAAAATTTCCACGAACAATTTATACCCTACAATAGTTTAATAAAAAAGATCACCTGTGGATTCTCTTTCTTGGGAATGTCGGTTCCCTTGCTTGAATTTTAGAGAATGTTAAAACGACCCTCAAAATAATTTTAACAACCTTTCATACTAGGATATGTTTCCCGAGTTATTATTGTTGGTTTAATAGATAAACCAGTCGTTATTCAATCAATAAAGAATTCAAAGAATTTTAAATATTTCCCAGTGTTTCCAAAAACTTCACAAAACTTTCAAGGTTTTAGGAACTATAAGAGATATTCTCAAGTTGACAAAAATGTAATATTCTCATATTTTTGTCGACTTTTTCGAGAGTCATAACGGTCAATTTACGAAACAGGCAAAAATCTAATTTGATACTTCCAAAGTGTTTTTCCCATAAAATCAGCCTGTTTACTTAATCTTAAAAGAAACTAGATATCAGCTTTTATGTTTGGAATTCTAGAGGGGTTAATGATCTTAAGGTAAGAGAATTACAAGAAATTATGCACCTAAGAAAGCTAGATATTTTATGTGTACCTGAAACAGAGAAAAAGGGATGCGACAGTAGAAAGATAGAAAATGGTGTGTTAGAAGGCGGACTTGAATTATGGTCAGGAGTAGAAAGTGAATCACATGTAGACAAGGTGTAGGTTTGATTATGAATGAGAGAGCACATCCGTTTATTTATTACAAACACTTGGTTTAGGCATAAAATGATCCACATGTACACCTGGTGTAGAGGAGATAGCCAGGAGACCTTCTAGTCTCCAAAATAAAATTAGGTCAAGGATTGGGGGAAAAAAGAACCAAAAAAATGAAACCAATGCGGATCAAAAGACTCAGAATTTACAGAAAGCGGACTATAAGAAACCTCTATAAAAATATAGATGGTGCATCGGCTATGATCAAGGATGTTGCTGTTAGGAGTGCGACTGAAGTGTGTGGTACTGCGGTTGTAGAAAGAATGTCTGGTGATGCATGGTGGAATGATGCAATTTAGGCAGGCGTTCAATGAAAGAAAAAAGCACATGAAAGAAGATTAGCAATCACAGGCATTAGCGATGAGGAGAGAAATGTACTTGAAAATGATTACAGACACAACAATAGAAAAGTTAAAATACTAGTCACGGAAAGTAAATATAAAATCAGAACAGAAGAAGGGAAGAAAATGCAAAGGGACTTTGAAGAAAGCAAGAAACTGTTTTATAAATGGATGTCGATCATTATGTAGGAGGTAAAAGTACAGAGTTAGAGAACATGAGAAATAGAAAGGGTGAAATGCTATGTGATACAGACGGAATACTAGACGCTTTGAAATACTTTTTTAAAGGGAAATATTGGGAAATGAATCAATAGGTCACCAAAACTGCGATATAGAACACGATACGAAAAAGAATAATTTTGTTGGTTAACTATTCATCATTTAAGTTGAAAAATCATCTGCTTGGTTGAAAATGAATCTTTTTTAGTAGAAAATTCATCTTTTTCATTTAAAATTCATGTAATTTTTTGAAACGTCATTTTTTTGGTAGAAAATTTATTTTCTTGGCGAAAAGTTCATTTTTTTTTTAATTTAATTACTTGGTTGGAAATTGAACGTCATTGTTGAATTTTTTTTGTTTATTGATGATTCATCATTTCAGATGAAAATTCATCTGTTCGATTGAAAATTCATCCTTTTTGTTCCAAATTACATTTTTTTAAATGACAATTATTTTGTTGAGAATTCAACTTTTTTTGGATGAAAATCAATCTTTTTAGATGAAAATTGACCTCTTAAGGGAAAATTCAACAGATTTTTATTTCAAAATCACTGATTTCATCGGGAAGTGAAATTGACTGATTCAAAAGGTCAGTTTTTACTGATTTGAGATTGCTCGAATCCGCATTGTTTGAATCAGTCAAAACTGACATCGAATGAGTCACTTTCGACTGATCCAAATTCAGAATGTATTTTTATATCATTCAAAGAAAAGGTTTATGCAAGAATGTTTTCGAATTTTTGGATCGGTTCCAATTAGAACATACAGAATCCCTATGAGATATACCATCTCAACCATCTTAAGATGGTATATCTCAGGGATGCTGCCTTTCTGATTCGTTTATTGCTCTCAGGTTTATTTGTCTTGAATTTATTTATTTTTTTCTTTTGGCAAAGGATGCATTTGTCTGGAAGTAAATTGTTTTTGGCATGCGAAACCCGACGTTGGTTGTCAACTGCAGTCTCCATGACCCATTCAACAATGGGACCCGGACGAAGAAAAATCGCCACACACGAAGCCGTAAGCATCTCCAAAGGAGCAAAAGCGTAGTTGGATTAACAAACAATGGTTCCGCAGTTTTGTTCCGTGCTCCAGGGAAACGAATGACGTTAACCGACGAGCACGTCCTGGACCGAGAAGTGAACGGAAGCCATGAACAACCGAGAAGTTGCTTCTTTAACAAGTCCGAGCCCTGAGGAAATGTGTCTTCTCATTTAAATCCACCTCGGCTCAACACTATACTTGCTTCTGCATATCATACTAAATTCACTGTGGTCATGGAACTAGATCTTAAAAACATATTTTTCAAATTTCAAGAACTTTCTCACAAGTGGAGATATTATTATCAGGGAGTGTTCACTAGGGTGGTCCAAAAATGCATTGGAATTTTTTTTGTGAATTTTTATGGAGACTCCCCAGAAATTTGTTCGAATCTACAACTTAATAAATCTATTTTTTTGTTTAAAAAAAATTGTATTTAGAGGTGCCGCAAGCCCCATGAAGTTTAACACGTATTTCCCATAAGAAAAGAAGAAGCTTTTGTAAATCTTATTCAGAATCCTCAATATTATCTCAATCGAGTTGAAACTCAACATTTCTCTTCACAATTAGCCGTAACTGTAAGAAAAATTTGTGGTAAACTTCCCATACATGTATTGGAAGTAATTAACCCATACAAGGATGGAAATTTTCCCATACCTCAGTACCATACTTCCCATACTTGTATGGAAGTTTTACCATAAAATGGAAAATCTTCCAACAACCACCGGAAAATTTCTACACTGGTATGGGTTATTCAAAAGTATGGAAAAATTCCATATTTTTGTATGGGAAATCTACGATTATTTCTTAAGAATACGAATAAAATATCACTTTTCAAATATCAACAACATAAGTCTGTTTTATAGGGTCCCAAAGAAACCCCATAAGTGAAAAAATGGGTTTTGCGAGTTTTTCGCGCTAACTATGACTTTTTTTGTGGTTTTTTCAATAAAAATTGTTTCTGGCACATAAAAGACCACTTCATACGGATAATTAGATATCCATATAAATTGTTTAAACAATTTATTATTGTTTTTAGCAATTTTATTATAGAATGGAGTTAGAAAGACGAGGTTTTTTTCTAAAATTTCCCGCTTTTTGTCCAATTTTCAATTAGAGGAAAGTGATAGTTTATCAATGTTAACAGGAGTGATTGTTTGAAAAATTTATTATCAATATTAATAATATTCTCTTAGAAAAATGCTGCAAAATTTCAGTTTAAACAAAAATTCACTTCTAGTCAAATTTTCAATTAAGATAAGCTAAATAATTAACTAGAGTCAAGTAAAGTAATTGTTAAAACAATTTTTTATTACTATTATTAATATTATATTTGAATAATGCTAGAAAGATGTGGTTTTTTCTGAAATTCCTGGCTTTTTGTCTAATTTTCAATTGGAGTGAAGTAATACAGAATTGATGTTAAAAAATAATTGTTCAATAATTGTTTCAACTGTTTGTCTATTTTTCATTAGGCATGACTTGATAATTAATTAGATTTAGCAAAAATAATTGTTTAAACAAATTATTATTGTTTATGACTATTGTGCATGACTATCTTTTCTTATATAAGTGCTAGAAAGTGGCAGTTTCTCCTGAAATCTTTAACTTTGCATCGCCTTTTAATTTCTAAACAAATAATAAGTCAACCACAATAAAAATGATTTTTCGAATGGTATTGCTGTTTTAAGTGAATTATTTTTGTTCTTTTCCTATTGCTTAAAAAAAATAATTTAAAGAAAAAAAAAGCTATTTTACACAAGAGGCAGAAATCAATATCAAATTGTTTAAACAACTTTTTTGTTAACTTTAGTTAATAATTACCTCACTAAGTGAAAAAAGGACAGAAAGGTAAAAATTGCCGGAAAACCGCAACCATCAGGCATTGATATAGATGAAGATAGTCATAAACAATAATCATTTGTTTGGACAATTCTTTTTGCTAAATCTAATTAATTATTGAGTTACGCCAAATGAAAAATAGACAAACAGATGAAAATTTCAGAAAAAACCCGCAACATTCTACCAATTAAGCAAAGAGAATATTATTAACAATGATGATAAATTGTTTAAATAATTATTTTGTTAACTTGAATTCATTATTACTTTACTCCAAATGCAAATTGGACAAAAAGTCGGAAATTAAAAAAAGCACCTTTCTAGCATTATTCAAATATAATATTATTAACAATTATAATAAATTGTTCAAACAATTAATTTTCTTGACTCTAATTAATTACTTAACTTATCTTAATTGAAAATTTTACTAAGAGTGATTGTTTTGAACTGCAATTTCGTAGCATTTTTCTAAGAGAATATTATTAACATTAATAATGAATTGTTTAAACAATCACTCCTGTTAACATTGATAGACTATCATTCCTCTAATTGAAAACTGATATAAACACCTAATCATCAGTATGAAATGGTCTTTTATGTGTCAGAAATAATTTTCACTGAAAAAAACCGCAAAAAAAATGGATTTATTTTTGTATGGATTTGAACAAATTTCTGGGCTGTCCCCATAAAAATTCGAAAAAAAAATTTTTTGGACCACCCTAGTGTTCACATATTACGTAACATCAAAAAGGGGGGAGGGACAACAAAATCCTTCGGGGTCACATAGTCCGGTCTTTGGGTACGATTTTTGTCGGCCTGTATTATTGATAGAATAGAAGAGAAAATTTTACTTGTAAATGAGTATTCAAAACAGGGGTCAACTTTCTTACATTTCCACAGAAATAAGAAAAGTCATGTTATGGGCAAAACCCTATTTTGAAGAATTCAAACAAAAATTAGAAGCTTTTTAATAATATTGAAAGATTTGAGGAGAATAAATTTTATTCAAGATTTCTGGGAGAATTTTGAGTGGTTTATGTTTTATTTAAAAAGAATAATTTTAAGTTTTTAAGATTTCAAAATGCGTGGAAAAAGAATATGGAAGACTTTGAGACAATTTTTCTAATTTGTCAGGATTTAAACAAGTTTTCAGGTAAACTGAATTTTGCAGGGTGACAAGAGAAAGAAAAAAATGTTCTCAAGATTTATGGGAAAATTTTAAATGATTGTTTCGTAACGAATTCTAAGAGAAGATTTGAACAGATTACAAAACGTTTTGATTATTTCCTAAAATTTTTAAAAAGAGAGTAAAAGATCTCAAAGCAAAATTTTGCAATTTTGTCATTTCATATAATTTTAGCAGAAATTGAGTTTCCTAACAAAAAATTGTCAAAGTTTCTATTTTTATATGTATTTTAATAGAAAAATGCTTCTTTTAGTGAAAAGTTTTTTTTTTCTCCTAAACTCTTTACTTTACGCATTTACTTCAAGGGTTGTTTTATGATCCCTTGAACATTTCATCCAGAATATCGACATTTCTTAATGAATAAAATCACGAAAAGTTTTTTGAATAATCTATGAGGATAGGAATCATATTAAAAGTAAATAGGGAAGGTGTAGAGGACAAGGATGTCTTTGAATTTTTCTAAAGGGTTATTCAATCATCCCTTATTTAGAGAAGCAGAGAAATTAACTTTTTGCAAGGACTAAATCACCAAGGATCAGGCCTACAATGTTGCTTTCAAACATACATGTAGGAAGTGTCCATTAGGAGGACTTGTATTATAATTCATTTTCAGGGTAGTTTAAAAATAAATTATAATGCAAATTCTGCTAAAAGACGCTTCCTATGTATATTTTAAAGTGATATTGGTAATCAATGTATTAATCAAAAAATCTCTGATGCTTGAATCCATATAAAATATCGATTTACTTATTTCAATAATTAGGGGATGATTAGATGACTCTGAAAATAAATTCTAATGCAAATTCTTCTAAAAAACCGCTACCTGTATGTGTTTTAAAGTGATTTTGTTGATCAATGTATTAATAAAAAAATCTTTGGTGCTTTATCCCGTTTAAAATATCGATTTCCTTGGTTCAATAATTAGGGGATGATTAGATGACCCTGACAATAAATACCAATGCAAATCCTGTTAAAAGAAGCTTTCTATGTATGTTTTAAAGTGTTTTTTTATCAATAATATATTAATAAAAAAATCTGTGGTGGGTTATCCCGTATAAAATATCGATTTCTTTGTTTTAATAATTAAGGGATGATTAAACTACCCTGAAAATAAATTATAATGCAAGTCCTCCTAAAGGACACTTCCTACATGTATGTTTTAAAGTCATATTGTAGGCCTGGTCCTTGGTGATTTATTCCTTACGAAAAGTTAATTTCTCTGCTTCTCTAAGTAAGGGATGATTAAACAGCCCTCTAGAAAAATTGAAAGACATCCTTGTCATTCTACACCTCTCCTATTTACTTGAATATGATTCCTATCCTCATAGATTAATCAGAAAACTTTTTGTGATTTTAGTCATTAAGAAATGTCGATATTCCGGATTAAATGTTCAAGGGATGATAAAACAACCCTTGAAGTAAATGCACATATATAATATCCGTGCTATGCACGCTTCCTTTACTTATTTGAAAATTATTTCATACATGTAAAAATTGAAACTTTGACAATTTTTTGTTAGAAAACTGTCCATTTTTCTTGCTTTTTTCTTTTGGATTATTGCTTTGCAGGTTCGAAAATACAAAAAAAAAATAGATTTAGAATTTTTCACAAAAAGCCATTTACTGTACATTAGGGTGGTCCAAAAATGCATTGGATTTTTTTTTTTAATTTTCATCGGGACACCCCCCGAATTTGTTCAAATGCACTCAAAAATAAATCCATTTTTTTGTATTGAAAAAATATGATATTTAGGCGTGCCGCAAGCCCCATGAAATTTAACATGTATTTCCCACAAGAAAAAAAGACTTTTGTAAATCTTATTCAGAATCCTCAATATTATCTCAATCGAGTTGAAACTCAACATTTCTCTTCACAATTAGCCATAGAAGCCATAAGTGAAAAAATGGGTTTTGCGAGTTTTTGGCGCTAATTATGATTTTTTTGCGGTTTCTTTAATTCGAATTGTTTCTAATACATAAAATATTACTTTATACTAAAAATTAAATATTTTCATGAATTGTTTAAACGATTTATTATTGTTTATAGCAATTTTCTCATGAAATGGAGTTAGAAAGACGAGGTTTTTTCACAAATTTTCCATTTGTTGTTCAATTTTCAATCAGAGAAAAGTGATAGTTCATCAATCTTAACAATAGTGATTGCTTAAACAATTTATTATAATTATTAATAATATTATATTTGAATAATGCTAGAAAGATGCGGTTTTTTTTAAATTTCTGGCTTTTTGTCCAATTTTCATTTGGTGCTAAGTGATCATGAATTCAAGTTACCAAAATAATTGTTTAAACAATTTATTATCATTATTAATAATATTCTCTTTGCTTAATCACTAAGTGAAAAAGGGACAGAAAGGTAGAAATTGCCGAAAAACCGCAAGTATCAGGTGCAATTGATATAGATAAAGATAGTCATAAACAATAATAATTTGTTCAAACAATTATTTTGTTAACTTGAATTAATTTTTACTTAACTTCAAATGAAAATTAAACAAAAAGCCAGAAATTATAAATAAAACCGCATCTTTCTAGCATTATTCAAATATAATATTATTAATGAGTATAGTAAATTGTATAAACAATTATTTTGTTAACTTGAATTCATTATTACTTAACTCCAAATGAAAATTGGACAGAAAGCCAGAAATTAAAAAAAAAACGCATCTTTCTACCATTATTCAAATATAATATTATTAATAATTATAATAAATTGTTTGAAAAATTATTGTCCCAACTTGAATTTATTATTACTTCACTCCAAATGAAAATTGGACAAAAAGTCAGAAATTAAACAAAAAAACCGCATCGTTCTAGCATTATTCAAATATAATATTATTAATAATTATAATAAATTGTTTAAACAATCACTATTCTTAACATTGATGAACTATCACTTCCCTCTAATTGAAAATTGGACATGTATATATTCATGTATTCGAAACAATTCGCATTAAAAAAACCAGAGGAAAATCATAATTAGCGCCAAAAACTCGCAAAACCCATTTTTTCATTTATGGGGTTTTTTGGGACCCTATAAAACAGGCTTTTGGGGGTGATATTTGAAGAATGATATTTTATTCGTATTCTGTGGCTAATTGCGAAAAGAAATGTCAAATTTCAACTGCATGGAGATAATATTGAGGATTCTGAATAAGGTTTACAGAAACATCTTTTTTTCTTATGGGAAATACATGTTGAACTTCATGGGGCTTGCGGCACCCCTAAATATCATTTTTTTTTAGAAACAAAAAAAATGGATTTATTTTTGGGTGGATTCGAACAAATTTGGGGGGTGTCCCCATAAAAATTCGAAAAAAAATGTTTTGGACCACCCTACTGTACATATGGTGCGGGGTCCTTTGAAGCGCATTTTTGCTATTTTGTCGATCACCGGCTTGCGGAAAGCGACGCGTTCGTGCTCTTGACACATTTTTAGTTTGAGGCCGCGAGATTTGTTTACATCTTGTTGTGGTTCTGAAATCGGGCAGATTTTGTACTTAAAAGAAATAAATTCGTGTCTGAATGAACTCTGTAAGATATTTTGTTATGTCTCCTGCGTTCCTTTACAACAAACATTACGAAACTTTTGCCCAAAACGTCTTTGTCGAATATTTTTTCGGTGGCAAGCATAAACTCGATCGAATTTTATACCTTTACTTTTATACATTTTATAATTTATATTTTATGATTTAAAAAGATTGGAGGTCTGATTTTGCAGTTTACGAAAAGTTAGGTTAGGATATTTGTTGAAAATTCTACGATTTCAAAACTGTGTGTTAGAATTTAATTTTCGCAGTGTCTATGGTTATGAAATTTTCCGTAACTTTCAAACCTTTTCCAGCTCGTTTAGGGCTAACGTAACCGTAAATTCCGTAACCGTAGACAGTGCCTGTAAGTTATCTGTTTGAATGTAAACTTTAATCAGAAAATATAAATAAAAAAAAAATTTCCGGTATGGATAAGGATTTTTTATGACAGATTTTCTTCGTATGTGGAATTTTATTTTTTATTTCATCTTATCTTAGCAGATTGGAAATTAAATATAACTATGATCTTCTTTCATTTCTTATTTATTTGAACACTGATTATTTTACGTTTTCAGGATTTGGTGTTGTAATTTAATTTTTTTTCTAAAATGTAAATTTCAATTAGACAAGAATATCAACGATATCAACTCAAAACTGAATTTCACGTATAGATCAGGATAACAGAAATTTATAAACGAATATAATAATACGGCTGCGAGCACTATATATAGTTGTATTCTAGGGTGGGCCAAACATTTTTTTCGAAGTTTCATGCATTCCTCCTGGAAATTTGGTTGAAACCCCAAAAAAACTATGGAATATGAATCAAATATTACTTTTCGAATGTCAGCACCATAAGTCTGTTTGATAGGGTCCCAGAAAACCCCATAAATAAAAAAATGGGTTTTGCGAGTTTTTGACACTAATTATGATTTTTTTGCGGTTTTCAGTAAAAATTATTTTCAATACATAAAATAATACTTCATGCTGATAATAAGATGTTTACATAAATTGATTCAACAATTTATCATTGTTTTCAGCAATTATCTCTTAGCATAGAGTAAGAAAGTCGCAGTTTCTTCCACAATTTTCCACATTTTGTCCAATCTTCAATTAGAATTAGGTGATACCTAATTAATGTTAACAAAAATAATTGTTTAAATAATTCATTATCATTGTTAATAATATTCTCTTAGAATAATTCGAGAAAGCTGCAGTTTTTTTTTATTTCTTCACTTTTTGTCCAATTCACAAGCAGAATGATGTCAATAATCAATTAAAGTGACGAAATGAATTTTTTTACACAATTTTTGAGTAATGCTAGTAATATTTACTTCAAATAATGCTAAAAAGTTGCAGTTTTTTCTGCAGTTTTCAACTATTTGTCTATTTCAACTACTTTAACAATTAACTCAATTTAGAAAAAATGATTATTGAAACAAATCGTTATTGTTTATAACTTTTTTTTTTAATTAATGCTAAATACTTTCGGTTCCTTCTGAAAATTTTAAGTTTTCACCTACTTTTAACTTAGAAAAGCGATAAATAATGCAAGTTAACAAACAAAGTCGCCTGAACAATTAATTATTGTTTATAACTATCTTCGGTTAGATAAGTGCTAAAGAGTTGCGGGTTTTTCTGAACTCTTAAACTTTTTATCCACTTTTTACTTAGTAAGGTAATAATTAATTCAATTTAACAAACATGCTTATTTTAAAAATAGCTTATTGTTTATAAATATCATTTTCTTAAGTAATGCTCGAAAGTTGTTTTCCCTTCTGAAATCTTTAGTTTTGCTCTGACGTCAGTGCCTTTAGGTTTTTGATCAACACTAGCAATGCGATGATGCAACTCAAATGAGTCTGAACAGCTAAAATATAATTTCTTAACATAGAAAACCATTTATTTAATTGGAATATAAATTTTCGAGTCCTTCAGACTTTGATGTTGAACTATCGATTGCTGTGCAAAATATAATTTTATGAAATATTCAAATAAAATTCGAAAAATATATAATTAGAAAATTAAATAGCTCGAGGCAGTAATTATAATTAATTACTTCTAACCAAAAAAAATGATTTTTTAATATTGTGAAATAATTCTGTTTTAACATATTGCTATTAAACTATAATTTGTAAACTTTTTCACGCTTTTAAGGAGACGAGTAAAATGAAACTATTGAAAAAAGCTTAGAATATATTAATTAACGGAGTATATACGGTAAAGACTACCGTAAACGGTGACAACAAAAAACATATACCAGCAATGAGATTTCTGGAAAAATTTAAAACGAGTCAGATTTTATTTGAAAAATATTATTTATAGTTTTGAAAACTTCAAAATATTTCAAAAAATAGTCAGAAAGATTTCAAAAACAATTTTTTTTTTAATTTTGCAATATTGAAATATTTTTTGGAGAAATATAATTGTTTTAAAAGATATTTGGGAGACTTCAAAACTTTTGAAAGATTCAAAAGTAATTTGAATCTTGAGAAAATTTCTAAGCATCTAAAAAAGTAGATTTTCTTAAATTTCGAAACAGAGAAACATTTTTTAAAAATTTTAATATTTCAAGAGAATCCAAAAAAATCCTAATATTCCTAGGAAAAATTCCAATAATTTTTTATTTTGAAAAATGAATTTTAAGAAGATATTTAAAAAGGTTTTGAAATATTTTAAATGATTTCCGAAAATTTCGATAAAAGAATGTAGAAGATTTTATAGCAAAAATGTTCAATTTAGCAATATTAAAAGTTTTCAGAAAAAATTCGTGTAAGTTTATAAGTTATTCAGAAGTTTCAAAAAGATTTAAAAATAATTGCAAACCTAAAATGATTTTGAAAAATCGAAAACAAAATGTAGATTTTTGAAGATTTTGAACAAAAAGTTTAGAAGCTGGATGATCCTACGTCAATTTTTTTATTTATGCAGAATTTTTGTTAATGTTTGGGAAAAATACGAATAATTTTGAAAGATATTTAGAAAGTTCAGAAATTTATGCAGAATTTTTGTCTAATTTTAGGAAAAATTGGTATGATTTTAACAGATATTCCGAAGGTAGAAGTTTTGAAATGATCAAAAAATAATACAATTTTTTTGAAGATTTACCAAATTTTTAACAAAATGTGGATCTTTCAAGACTTTGAAACAAAATTTAGAATCGTTTTAAGAATTTCTAAATCAAAAATGAATTCTAAGAGAAAATTCAAAAATATTTCTAAAAAATTTCGAATGATTCCCTAAATATTCAACAAAGAAATATAAAATTTTTGAAGATCTCGAACGAAAAATGTAGACATATAGCTTTTAATTTATTTGGTATTCGCGATTAATTTTTGATTGATTATTGAAGAGTTATTCCGAAAATTGGTAATAAATATTATTTGTTTTAATACTAAGTGAATTTCACAATAACATTGAAAATTATATCTAAGAATTATTTACCGCGTAGAAAACCGAGAATAATTATCAACCAAAGATATATTTACAAAGAATAACAATTGTCATTATTTTAAAGGTTTTAAAATAAATCAGGAGGTTTTGAGGGATTTCAAAGGATTCCAAGAAATTTCCAAAACAAATGATTTCAAATAATTTAGTACGATTTCCAAAGAACTCTGGAAAATAAATGAAATTTTATTGAATTTCAAAGGATTCTTCACAATTTCATAAATTTTTGGCAATTCTAAGGTATTTGCAAGAATTCCACAAGATTTGAAGGATTTTATCAAACCTCTGAGGATTTTCAGGGATTTTAAAGACTTTTAGGGATTTTAACTTTTTCCCAGAGAACTCGAGGGGCTAGTGACTAAAAAATCTTAGATTGCTGCGCGGAAAATCTTGAGAGAACTCTTGGAGGAAGTTTTGGAAATCTCTGAGCAATCTAGCATTCGTGAGAAATCTTGGAAATCTCTGGCTAAGTGTGGACAGAGGTGTGAGGTGGTGTAGAGCACTTCCACATACGCTTCTACGCGTGGAACGAACAGCCGACTGAATCCGAAAGCCGCCGAGTTTAGCCGAGTTTGTATAATCCCGCGTGAGTTCTGATTGCGAGCAGGGTCGGAAATCTCGGAACTCCCGGCAGTCTCAATGAAATCTTGGAAATCTCTAGAAGAATTCAATACAGATTGCCACCTTTACAATTTTAACATTTCCATATTTCGTAGTGAGTAGCCCCTCGAGAGAAATTTAATGAATAAGTTCAATTTATTTTCAAGAGATTTAAAATGATTAATACTTTTCGAAGTAAATTAAATTTTATTTCAAAGGATTTCTACGGATTTCAACAATTAAAGGAGAGAATATTATGATTGATAGTAGCTTCAATTATTTGAAAGATTTTAGGGGATTTGCAATTTTAATGATTTCAACAGATTGTAACAGATTTTAATGGATTTGAAAAAAATTTCAAAGGTATCAAGGGAATTCCAGAGATTTGAAAAGGTTTTCATGTTAATTTCAATTAAATTTTCAGACATTTTAAAGATATCAAGAGAATTCAAAGATTTTTGAAAAAATATTTCGGGTTTTCTTTATTTGACAAGAACTATTTAGATTTTAATGTTTTTCTTTTTCTCTTTAGGTAAAATTTGAAAGTCTTATGTAATTCTAATGATGTAGCGCTTATTTCATTCCTTAAAAGATTCTCTGCAAATCCTATTGGTACGTTTTTATTCAAAAATTTTATTTATGGAAACCTATTCTTTACAAAACTAACGATTTTATAATTCCTGAATAAAAGTTTTTCAATAAAAACGTACCAATGATAATTGTAAAATATTTATTTCAAAAATTCACCTCGGGTTCTTTTCAAAAACTAGTTATAATTAACAATGAAATATTTTCCTCGATTTCATAAATAATTTTTAACAACGTTTATTTTTCAGCTTGAAATAACTTTAGTTCATGTTTAATTCAAAAACAAGTATAATGAAAATTCCCTTTTCGTCTTAAATCTTAAGCTAAATTTCATGAAAATAGTTATACCGAAAAGCACATTTTTAAATGAATTCATTAAAAGTAATTAAATTTTGTTACAATGTATATTCAAGGTTCATTTTTTTTAAACTTGAAAATTGAAAATCAGGATGGCCGTTTTGATCACAGAAAAAAATTCCGTTTTTCGCTAGAAATTTTAGAAATTGAACGATTGCGCTTTTGTTGAAAAGTGAACACTTCTTAAATCACAAGTTCAAATATTTTTATTTTGAGTAGTTCAAAAATCCTTTAAAGGCTTCAACATTTTATTTCAAAATCTTAAAACATCTGCACGTTGTTTCACATTTTTCAAATTATGAATTAATTTTCAAATTTTTTCAGACATAAACTTCTTTCAAAGTGATTCGAATTCTTCCTAAAATTTCGCTTAAATCCTGCAAAATCAAAAATATTCCCTTAAAATCTGCCAGATTCATTTTTCACAATTTTAGAAATCTTTTAAAATCTGTTTAAATATTCTCTTAAAATTTATTTTTCAAAATAAAATTATTATTATTAATTAATATTTGTAAAATTCCCGATGAAAAATAAATTCACTGTCATTTCCCGGTTATATAAAATTCCCGGCCTTTTTCCGGTTTCCCGGTCCAGTGGTCACCCTGAAAATATATTAAGATATCATTTTTTTATAATCTAAAAAGTGCAAAATTTCAACACCGTGGATAGCTTGGAGCATCCGTAAATGGGTAATTGTCAAATTGTAGGAAAATTTTAGCACCTACAGTGGCAATCATATTATTATTAGAAATTAAATATTTCATAACGGAAATTAATCTTATCACATGTAAAAATTTTAAATACAAAAGGGGCAGTTATGCAAATAAGAAATAATAATGAATCCATGCGCATGCGCATATAATCAGTCGTATGCTATTGTATTGTACCGTACGGTAATGATGCGAGAAAAATGTTGAAGTTTAACCTTTTTTAATGTTTATAGAAAAATAACAAATTTTCATTATGAAAAGTCACCTACTTATGAAAGAAAACACCGCCAAGCAAGTAACGGAATGGTTTTTATAATTTTTTTTCCACCCCAAATATGGTTTCTAATGCACGTACGGGAATGACGTTTTTGTTGTCAAGATGCACTTTTCAGTTTAAATATCGGATTCACAAAAAAGAGAGTTAATATTTTAGGCTCAATTTTATAAAATCTTGTATTAAACGATACGCCTAATATTTTTGTATTTATTACTCAACTGTAACTACAATATTTCACTAGAAAAAAAGACGTACGGTAATGACGTCTGAAATAGCAAAAATTGAGGGACAGACTTCAAGGCTTTTACAATATTATTTATTTGACTTAGAAAAATGTGCATACATTAAATTTATGTTCATGTGAAGTTTACAAACTTGATGCGTTAAATGTTTCTCAGGTTACTGTCTAAAAAAAAGGAGGAAATCAGTTTATCGTTGTGCAAAGTGAGGTTGGGACGCCGTACGGGAATGACGTTTCGGGTGTTCTTATATTAAATTAAAGTAAATAGGAACAGAAATGAAAAAAATAGAACTGATCATTTTGTAGATGATGATAATAAGTGTTTATTAAAATTTTAAAAAAAATCAGCACGAGTTTCTAAGTTAATGTAATATTACTGGGACTTCGAGTATGCCTTCAATTTGACAATCACCCAAATACATGCAGAGTTTTGCATGTAAAAGCAGTTTTGCTCAGTTTTCTTTCTCTTAGAGGATGGAAAATGTCGGAAAGATAATTAAAAACACTTAAAGATTATTCAATACTGTCAGTAAATTACTTTTAATGTGTTCATAAATTTAATGTTATTATTTTGCCATGCATTTGCAACGATCATAGGCCAACTGCATAGCTGGCGCCACCACACGGCCACCGTCAACACATAGTACATTTTCAACTCAGAGTTCCAGGGGGCTGGCATACACCAAAAATCCGAGTAATTAACCCCTCGATTTACTAAAATTTTTTTTCAAAGATACCACCGAAACGAATAAGCTGTAAGTAGGTCACATGGCCCAGATGTTGCAAGAAGTTTAGTAAAAATGAAAAAGGGCGACTGACGCAAGTCTGACTGAAACATCTGTTTTGCGCATATTCTCACACAAGCTCTTTTGTTTCAAAGTGTTTTATATACTAATCGTAAGAACTGCAACCGGAAATCCTAGTCCTGAGATGATTTAATAAATAATATTTTCTATTCCTCTTTAGCTTTCTCCTCATATTCAAGTCCTCATATTGAAGTCCTCATATTAAATTCAATATTATAACTTTGCATTAGTTAACTTTGTTTACATTCGAAAACGTCTTGGGATTGTACCATTATTAGAAATGATTGTTCTTTCCGATTGACAAGTATATAATTGATTAAAAAAAAATAATTATAGTCATTTTTGTTCTTTTTTTCGTATTCTTATTGTAATGAGAGGCTCTTTATAAAGGTATTTCTAATAACCCTCGTTTTTACGGTCCTTAATGGCTTCTCTCGTTTGAGAAAGTTAACATATTTTCTACTTACGTACAAAAACGCAACTCATCTACTTTTTTTTCCTCATATTCACTTCTCGTTCGTGCATTAGAATAATCACAAGGCAAGATGATTGAACGTTCTGATCCTCTATATTGAGCATACTCAGAGCTGAGATATCTCGAGATTTTTTATAGTCTAGCGGTCGCTTATTCATTTCTTCTGATGGCAAGTTCAACATGTTATTAAATACAGTAGTCACAAAAATCAAGAATCTAGTTTCTTTTTGTTCAGGAATTTCCTTCTAAAAAACGTTCGTAGTTTATTTATTATTTTTATTATCTTACATGTGTAATAATTTTGCTACTATTTAAAAAAAATGACACTAATGCAAATATTTTTTCAGTTAGCCTTCGAAATTATTTTACAACTTCTTTGATGGATTGGCTAAAATAATATATCTTCTGTCTTAGAAATCATAATTTCAAAAGATTTCAGAGATGTCAAAAAGTTTCGTAACGTTTCGAAGATTTCCAACAATTTCACGGGATTTTAACATGGTCCAAGGGATCCTCAAGTTTCTTTTTGAGTTTCAAATCTTGTAAGGAATTCATGTGTGCTTGAATTATGTATTTGAAAAATGTCAATGGCTTTCGAATAATTCCAACGATTGAAGGTTTACAAAATTCCTATTAGAGTGTCTACCCTACCTGGAAAACCTGGAAAACCTGGAATTGTCAGGAAATTTTTATATACCTGAAAAAACCTGGAAATGTCAGGGATTTTTTTTTAAAGTCAGGGAAATTTTTAAGAGGTCGCCTACCTTTTTAAAAATTACAGTATTGAATTGAATGAAAATGATTCTTCATTTGTAAAAGTATATCTCTCTATTACTATATTCATTTATTTGGTTGAAAATTCGATCTTTTTGGTTGAATTCCATTATTTTTTATTGAAAATTGTAATCTTTTCTGTTTGAAATATCAGCTGCCACATTTTTCGTTCCGAGTTCATATTTTCCGAAAGAAGATTTAAATACTTGGTTGAGAGTTACCCTTTTGTTAAAAATTAATTTTTTGTTTTAAAGATTCATCATTTTAATGGAAAATTCATCTCCTTGGTTGAAAAATGAGCTATTTTGTTGAAAATTCGCTTTTTCTTTGGCTGTATATTAATTTTTTAAATGAAAATTTAACTATTCCTGTTGCAAATTTAACTATTTTGTTGAAAATTTGTTTGTTTTTTTCTTGTTCAAAATTATTTTTGTTATTGAAAATGTTACTATTCAATATTTAGTTGAAAAATTATCTTTTTTACTATTTGTATTATTTTTTCATTCTATTATTATTTTATTATTTTTTAGACAATTTTCACTTTTTTAGTAGAAATTAATCTTATGGATTGAAAATTAATCTTGTTGCTTGTAATTTAATGTTAAACATTAATTTTTGAGTGAAAGTTTAACTATTAAATGTTGATTGACAATTTATCTTTTCAATTGAAAATTCATGTATTTTATTGAAAATTCGTCTTATTTAGTAAAAATTAATCTTCTTAGTTGAAAATTCTTCTTTTTGGTTGAAAAATCAACTATTCCAGTTAAAGATTGATCATATCCGTTGAAAATTAATGTATTTTGTTGAAAAATCGTTTTTGTCGTACAGAAAATTCATTTTCTTGGTTTACAATTCATGTATTCCAGCTAAGTATTCAGCATTTTAGTTGAAAAATTATCTTTCTTCTTAAAAATAAAACTACTTGGTTGAAAGTTAAATTGAATTTGTTTTTAAAATAATTTTTTTTGTGTAGAAAATTAATTTCTATTAAATGAAAATTTAACTATTCCATTTTTGGTTGGAAACTGATTTTTTTTAGTTCAATATTCAGCTATTTGTTTGAAAATTGATCTTTTT